>CM021765.1:167348475-167372000 GCA_011076525.1 Nettapus auritus
TCCTTCCTTCCTTCCTTCCTTCCTTCCTTCCTTCCTTCCTTCCTTCCCCTTTCTTTCTTTCTTTCTTTCTTTCTTTCTTTCTTTCTTTCTTTCTTTCTTTCTTTCTTTCTGTGTGCTTTTTGGTACACAGTTCTTTTTTTTTTTTTCTTTTTCTTTTTCCTTTTCTTCAGACTCAGTGAAATTTCCCAAGGTGTCTGACCTGAATTAACAACTCAGTTTCCAAGAAAATCTACTCATTTCTCCTCTCTTCTTTGTTCCTAGATGCATGGTCAAGTGTATAGAACTCTCTCTTTTGTACTCCATCACTTCTTACACATTAGTGAAAAACAAAATCTCCCTACCTAGTCAAATATTAATTTGTGCTTTGGGGCTATTTTTCCTCCCATAGGTTATATTTTAATCTAGTTGAATAAACTGAACCAGCTCATTGACAAATTAAATGAATAGTTGACTGGCTCAAGAGAAGCATTATGAATAAACTGAACAAGGAGGGAAGGAGATGGAGAGAGCAGAGATAACCTCTTAGTTTAGGTACCAGCTAGACTCATATCTGGACTGACTCATCAGCTTTGTAAAACTTATACTGAAACAGGATCCAGTTTAAATAAAAGCAAGAGTAGTATAAGCTTTCCTGTCCTTCTTCCCTTCTCATCAAGATGACACATACAGTGATCTTAATTATCTTAAGTCTATCAAAGACGTGCAGGGAAAGATTTCTTTCTAAAGCACAGCTAAGAACACAGGGACATGGAATCTTTAATGTGGATTTTGTTTTTATTTTTATTTTTTATTTTTTTGGTCTCATTGTGTGAGATTTCATTGAGAGTTAAGTCATAAAAACCGGGTTTATGGATCTTTATAATGTTCACATATTATTGATCTCAAGGGTGACCACTTAAAAAGTGTGCACTGAGATTGTACCGAAATATCTTTATAAATGTTTATTCCAACAGATTAATATGAATAAATATCTATGCAGAGACAGATGTCTTAGCTGCATAGCCCACCTGGTCTTCCAGTAGGTAGAATTCTATACAATTCAGGATGAATTATAAGATAAAAGATTTCCTATATCTATGTGTGTCTAAAACTGTTATCACGAAGTATTCATGTATAGCATTTTTTTCTCCGTTCCATGAAGCAAAACTTTTTTGTCTCCAACCTGCCACATCCCACACCCTAGGAAAAACATATTAAAGTCCTAGAAGACTGCTGACAAGTCAATTTCTTTTCTTTCCTTTGTGGTTCCATACCACTGCTTTTCATTTGCTTACATGATACTTACATGATATGTAAAAGGAGAACAAATGGATAAAAGCAAAAATAAATCACAAGTTCCTCAAAAAGACATCAATATGCAATATCAATAAGATATCTCCCTCTCAGATTTACTTTGTCTTGTTATTTTTTTTCATTTGCTGAACTTAGTCAAGCTTGTTCTTTTGTTTTCATTTTAATCCATTTTTATTTTAATTCAGTGACATCAATGCGAATACACATACACACAGAGCTTTTGAAAATGAAGTTGCTAAGGCTTTTCATACCCTGATGGGAAGATTTCCAGTAAGTTCAACACATTTCCAGACATTTCAACAAACACTAGATCAAGCAGTAAAACTTGGGTTTAAGAAACTGTATTTAGTCATCATTTATCCATAAGTAAAATGCATTATTAAGAGTGGAAACAGATATTAATCCTTCTGTGTCTGTTGACCTACAGGCAGTAAGAAAGAAGACAAAACAAACAGCAACAACAACAAAGAAGTGAAGAAGTTACACTGAAAAGAACAAGTAGCAGTATCCATCTTTCCCTTGGGATGTAGCTACAGATGTTTAAAATATGAAGTTTGGGGGTGGGATGGGAGTAACTCTTTGATGCTATTTCAAGATCTAAATAATAAAAAGAAATATATAATTGTAGTCCCTCCATGTAGGTGGATAAATAAATATCTGTTTGTTTGCTTTTACAGAATCCAGAGAATCTGTGGATGCCCCATCCCTGGAAGTGTTTAAGGACAGATTGGATGGGACTTTGAGAAACCTGGTCTAGTGGAAGGTGACCCTGCCCATGGCAGGCAGGTAGGAATTAGATGACCTTTAAGGTCCCCTCCAATCCAAACCATTCTATGATTCTATAAACTACTAAAGAGTTTTTCACAATATCTATCTTCATACATGTTTAGGCAATTTAATAAATGACAAGAAAAACACAACGTTAGCTTAACTAAAATATATAAACATATTTGTCAGAACAGATAATTATTTTATTTGCCTGCATTAAAATAAATTGTTTGGTTAAGCAGAAAGCCATTTTAGTATGTTTTTTCCAGTTATAAATCACAGTCTTCACACAAGTGGACAAGGAATGGAAATTAAGCAAAACCAGTGTTTCTTTCCTGTCATAGTGCACTTTATTTCAAGTTAGATCTTCATGCATTCAGATCTAAATGGTTTATCCTAGCTATGTGAATCATTATATTCAGTGGCTCATTTGTAGTCTTCTTTGAGTCAATGGCAAAAAATAAAAATTTCAAGTGTAAATTATTTTATTCCTCAAAACTTTGTTTTTCATTCAGAAGTATTTCCTCCTGAATATATGCAGTTTTATGATATCAGAGTGACTGATTCAAATTTAGAGGTTTTAATTTTAGATTTCTGAAATTAAGAGAAAAAAAAAAGTCTATTCTAAATTTTGTTATTCTGATAGACGGATGAAGAGTAATATATATAAGTATTTTCCACACTAGGAATTTATACAGAAAATTTGTATTGAAGAACTTTAATTTTTTTTCCCTTGTGTTTCTTTTATTGAGCCATTCAGAATTCAGATGGTCAGGTCCCTGACTGACCTGATCAAAGTGGATGTTTTTCAACCTAACTTATCCTATGATTCTGTACTACAAAAAATATATATATATATTTACATATATATATGAGGTTTCATAAGATATATCACTGTATGGTTGTCTTAGTCCCTTGAACTCTTTCTTGGACTTCCTTCAGTCTTTCAGAGTTCAGAGGAGCTATGCATAACTTATTTCTTAGATTTAGTCAGAGATTTTATCATGTCCACTACAAATACTTTATTATTACTTTTGCATTTCATTCTATGTGTTGCAGAATTCAAATTCCCTGAGTCTATTTTATGTTATCAGTCAGTTGAAATAAACAGAAATTGAACTTTCTTTCTTTCATTGCCAGATTTGTCTTCATTTCTTGATTGACAGCTATCTAGTCAGGCTATTATGTGACTGTGATTGAGCTGTATGTGGCTGGGCTGTCTTCACTTTCTAAACAAAAGTACATCAGGTTGAGTAACTAATGGTCTTCAAACTTGTGAAATGGTCAAGAAAACTTTTAGTAATCTGTACGTACACTTCAGGTTGAGCACAGATGTCTAAACATAGGGCATGTGATGCTACCTGAGGTTTCTCAGGGTGGTCATGACATCCATACAGGCTTATCAGCTATGATACAGGACTTATGGAAGATACACATTATTCTTGAACACCGGCTAGAAGTCAGGTAGGAGATACTATGAACTCTACAAGTGTATTTTGCACTTCTCTCTGGGTAGTTAGAGAGAATTAGAGATTTTATCTTTATTTATTTATTTATTTGTTTGTTTGTTTGTTTTGATATATACCTAGTCTTTTTAGGCTCCTTTAATATGCAACAGAGAAAAATCATTTTTACAATGAGGATCATCTGTCTAAAAGTAAGAAAACATAAATCATTTTGCTAAAACTTTTTACATTTTTAAATTTCTGCAGCTATTTTCTTAATGTCACCAGTTTTCTGTTATTTGCTCACCAACAGCATGATTTGCCTGAACAGGCTGAATGTATCTAGCAAAAGAGAGCGGATAAGGAGGAGTTTCCTAGGGCTTCAGCTGATGTTCTCCTCAGTTCTTCCAGTTGGGAAAAGCACGAATAAATAAAATGTTACCCATGCCCAATACCAGAAAACTTTACACAGTCCACATCAAGTAATAAATATATACATTAAAATAAAGGTTTCAGTTTAAGATGATGAGGCTAGATTATCGCTGTCATCTCATCACTACATTCATGAGAATTTTACTATTAGTAGTAGTACTTCCTATTGCTGAATAGATCCATCTGGAATTTGGGGTTGCAAGTCAGTAGAAGATTACTTAAGTAGATTTCAAATAACCAAAATTATGTTATAGTTCCATTGATCTAGTCACTGCCAACCTGTAGTTTATGATATTTATTTGTCTTCCTTTCAGAATTATCATTTGAAGAATTGTGTGCTTTGATTATTTAAATTCCCACTAGTGTAATTAACACTGTAAAATTACCTTGCCAGGATTGTGAGATCTATGATGTAAAACCTAAAAAGTGATACCAAATAAGATTTCAAACACAATGGAAATAAAACTGTTTTATTTTCATTATATTTTATGTTTATTTCTTAGATCTGAGATCCAAAGTAAACTTTATAGATTTAATCTTCAGTGAGCAAAGGAATACACTTCTGTAGTTACATATAAAATAATAATGAAAGACTGTTTTAGAGAACTGCATATTCTATATATTTCTGTTTTGGAAAAAAAAGGTAGGTAGCTTTGATTTCTTTTATGATGTATTACGTAGTGTGGTACTGAATTACTGAATACAGGGATAAATTCTAAGAAGGAGAGCTGCTTGGCAATATAGACACATAACGTAAATAGAAGATATAAACCCTGTGTTTTACTTTGACAACAGAGTCCTACAAAAAAAAAAAAAAAAAAAAAAAAAAAAAAAAAAAAAAAAAAGATATTTTTGATATTTTTAGCAGACTTTTTTCTTATTTTCCAGTATGTTAAAGAAGGCTTTCCTCTGTAATTTTTGAAAACAATGCTAACACAATTAAATCAAATTCACAAATATGCAGCTTGAACCATTGAAATTTAATTAGAAGTGACATCTGTGACTGGTTTTCTCTTTGGTTAAATATATGCATGGAGTTTAGATGAGGAATTGATAGGAGGGGGAAATATGAAATACTATCCTTCAGGAAAGAAAAAAAAAAAAAAAAAAAGGATTTGGGCATAATTGCCTCTTTTTTACTCAACACCACACTCCAAACTCACCCTCCCTGTTCCTGTATTTATCTCTCTGGAAAAAAACCTTAAATTTAAGTAATAAGGCTACCACTTTCATATGAGTTTCCTACAAGTTCACAGTATCAAGTCACCACATCAAATTAATATTTTCATAAAATGCAGAATTACTATATGTAAAAATTCCTCTATTGATAAATTAGAGAAATATACTGTATATACTGCATACCATGAGGACTGCTTGCTGTTTGTCTGGATTTTTGTCACATTATGAAAAATTAAATTTGATCTCCTATGTCTTAAAAGATTAGCAAGAGTCATATTCATATCAGGTTGATATTGAATCAAAATAGTGTTTTCAGGAATAGAGAAAGTGTATACTTTTAATAATGTTTCTGTCACAGAATGTGAAATTCCATGTAACAAAAGGCACATGTTAGCCTTGGTGAAAAACTTAATGTTATCCATTTTATGAATAGTTACTATATAAGAAATTTAAATACAATTTTAATCCTATGTGGAAAATCATCAAAATGACTGTTGAGGAAGATAATAAACTGTTAATTTTCTAGGCTTCCTTCAAACTGCAGAACAAGTAGTTAAAATATAATACCCTATTACTGAAGACACCTATCTTAAGAAAATATCTAAGTGTACATTTAATGAAAACTATTGGTTCTTTTACCTGAACTTCCGAGTAAGCAAAGCCTAATTGCCAAATTCTAGGTGACTTCTTGTTTATTTCTACATTGCTCTTTTAAAGTTTTAATGGAACAGCTTTTCTTTTGTATCCCTATTTTCTGTCATGTAAATATTTTTCTCTTGCAGCCAGGCACACCAGTCATTCAGCAGGTCTGAGAGAGACTCTGAAGGACTTCTGAGTATCATTACTGGGAGACCACCCCTGGGGATCTTCTTACACTTCAGGTCAGTGAACCTGACCAACCTTGTGAGGTTGTGACCAACCTTCCACACACTTTTTCTGGAATAGATTTTCTTCTTTCTTTTGCATACACACCGGCTTTTTCATATATAATTGGATGATCTCCCCAGTCGATATTTTGTCTATGATTTTTTTGTGAGGTGTACTTGCACATGGTGCTGTTTGTTTGCTTCTTCCTACTATTCAGAGAAATAGACTATGCTCCCTTACCTCTGAAGTGGTAGCTCTAATGTCCTGTCACTCTTTTTGAAAGATCATAAAAGGGACTATGAGGAAAGGGTCGCTTCCTTTCCATCTCAAATCTCTTTGAAGTACCCACATTTGGCTCTTTGCCTTCCAGGTACAATGCAAGAAGATCTCCTTTCAGATGAATCTGACACCTCTCACAGCAATTATCAGCATGTAAGGAGATGATGAGAGAGAGAGGAGCTACAATCAAAAACATAATTCTTTCAGAGTGACAGGTAAATTCCTCTCACCCATGTGGCACCTTGCTTGAGGCACTCTGTAGTGCTGATAAAAAAAACTGGACCAGAAAGTGGAGAGCACTTATGGATTTTTGCTATGCCTTCACCACTGAATATTTGAAGAAATCATGAACAGGTATAGCACAGCGGCACAACTCTGAGAGCCAGTTTTAAAATGAAGTTTTGGAGCACTAAAGATCATGCTTATACATCACCTGTACTAAATATAGGGGACTCTAGAAAGTGCTCTAGGTAAGTGATTTTCAGACTTTCAGCTTGTAGCTGACAGAAGACTCATCCTGCAGCAGTTGGCAGTGATGCATTAAGGCCGTGGGAGTTAATGGCACTGGTGTACAGGCATATACACACAGCTGCTATTTCTATATTTTCTTGTGAATATTCAGTAGAATATCCCATAACCCAGTATTGGAAGACTCTGGGGTTCTTAATAAGTAAATAACAGCTTGTTCTGGAACACAATCTCAGGTCACAAATGCTAAGAAATTCAAGGTTAAATCATGCTGGTGAGGCCAAAGTGAAGAATGATGTATTTACAAAGATTTCAAGTAGATAAGGTAAGGGGAGAGTGGAACAGTGAGACAAGTGCTTCACAGAGAAAATAAAATGTTGGTTTGTTTTTTTCATTGTTTTTGGTTTTGTTTTAAGATCTTTCAAAAGGAGTCAGTTTTGGTCAATTTAATACATCCTCTGGATTTAGCCATATTAAAGATAACTAAACCTGTTATCTAGGCTCTTTGTATCTTATATCAAGATACCATTTCAGAAGATGACTGTCTATTAATTATAAAAGAATCCAATATGACAAGCTCAGCTGGTGACTAACTTTTAAAGGAGCTTAAACCTGATGACATAAATCCAATGCTTTATGCTAAAATATATAAGTTAGATTATCAGATTGGCTCCAAATACCTTTCTCTCTTTTCAGCGACTTTGTATTGTACTTTGAAACTTGTAAATTATTCAATATATTTTTTCAAATTTTCAATATTTTTTCCATATTTTTTTTTTCCATTTAAGTTCCTTGAAATAGTTTTGTCTATATTAAAGCTCTCTTCAGAAATAGAAATATAGATGTAGCAAAAGACAGCATCAACAGTATGAACTTTCTGAGCACCACTTTTTCTCAAGGTTCATCTGGCTTGAAATATGTCATGAACAGTGGAATTCACAGAATGACTGGCAATATTAATAACACAAGAAATGTAAAATTATACTTAAAGTATTTTTGCTGTAGCTTGATACAGAAAGCTAATAGGCTTAAATCTGGTTAACATTAATATTTTTATTAAAATTTAAAAATACTATGCTTATTTAAAAATGGACATGAGCATGACCTACACTTTTGTTATGAATAAGAGGACTAAAATTAACATCTTAATTCTTCTAGTACTTCTCAGAGAGCCATTTCCCACTAGTGATAAAAGATTGTATTCAAGACAGCCTTATTTTTAAACTTTTTATGCCTGTTTGTCGTTTTTTTTTCAAGTCTTCCTTGTGAAGTAGATTCTAAATTATTTTATTTGGCAAATAGAATGTCTCATTTGCTTATTTTTTAACATGATGGTGAACTTCTGATTCAGACCAATATGTGGTTAGACTGAACAGAAGGTCAGAAATTATTTCTGATTTCAGCAGTCAGTGAAACATCTGGGGCAGACTATCAATTTTATAAAGTGTATTAAATCTGACCCTTGCTGAAGTCAGAGGGAACTTCTACATTGATTTCAGTAAAGTTTGGTAAAGTGACTTCAGTAAAGTAAAGTTCTGGGAGATGCTTTGCTTTGACATGGTTATAGCATCATGTGATAGACAAGATGTGGAGGACTCTGCTAAACAGCTTAATGCAAAAAGAAAGATACATTTTATGTGGTGTCTATGTATCAACACAAAGTTAAATGGCAGTATTCTCTTTCAGGTTACATGGTGCCTTACTGATCATGGAATTGCACTTAGAATGACAGTAAGATACACAGACATACTTTAATATCTAGAATAAGGCTGAAGAGGAAACTTAAGTGTTAATATCCAAGGGAATTTCCCAACAATACTCGCACTGAAATTATGAGTTAATGGAAGACTCCTTAAAGCTTACTAAGTAACCTTCTAAAGAACATGTTAGGCTAAGTACACTGAACATTTCTTGAAGATTAGCTGCAATAGTCACTATTTTTAAATAAATAAATAAATAAATAAGTAAAAGACACATACAGCACACATGATACATAGGCATACAAAAACACACAAAACCTAGGCAAAATAGAAGTGGCAGTACTGCCTATTTCTGAACAGTATCTTTGTAGTTTTAGCCCTGAAATAAGACAACTGGGTTTGCTTCATTCCTCAGACTAAAAAGGACTCAATAATTTTATACTGCACTTCAGTTTGCTCTGCCTCACTTTCTTTACGTAGCCTAAATTTTAAATTTGATTGCTGGAAATTCAAGATATGGATTTGAGAAGGATTTATTTTATTTTTATTTTTCTTAACCTCTCAATCCACCTTTTGAACAGCAGATAGCTCTGAAAATTATTAAATGATGACTAACATATCCTGTTTTTTGGAAGAGTTTGGTTTGGTTTGTACTTAAAAAATTGCGATCTGTGTGCTTGTAATGTACAGTGACTGAAAATTGCGTGGTCTGATTTCATTGTATTTGGGGCTGTGATGTCCAGAGGCAATATAGTTCATTATCATTTCAGAAGCAGAATAAGTGTTGAAAGAGGCCTGTAATATATGCTCCTTCTGGATTTTTATTGTATTTCTGTAGCCCAGTGATTCATTTACACAAGTTTTTTATAACTGAAAGTTTTGTTATACATTTTAAGCAAATGCTGAACTGGAATTTATATTTTTCTGTAAACAATGAAGAATGTTTGAAAACTTTTCTTATCTTTAACCAGCTTGCAATCAATCATCACTAAAGGATTTTGTTGTTATTTGTTATTACTATTGTTGTATTTTAGTAAATAAATGAAAAAAGGCAAACTGTCATAATGTTCTGGATACTACATAATAATTACTATATTAATTATAACATTAAGATAATACCAACAGTGAAAGCTATCTTTATCTATATATATTACACCATATTATATTAGTAATAAAGTCTATATTTTATGATTAATTTCAATAAAACCAATATAACACATTCACTTTAATAAAAAGATGTTATTTCTGCTGCAGTTTTCTCTTTTTATGCTGCTTCTCTTGAGGCAGATATACGTACAGAACAAACATGCTTTATTTCCAGTTGACATTTAAAGCACACTTTTGCCTTTGTATTTTTCTGCTTGAATAAAACAGTTACCCAGTATAATAACAGAAATTTTTCAATCTCTGTCTTGCTGTGTTTCTTTGGAACTATAACAGAAATTGTCAGAAAAACAAAAGTA
Organism: Nettapus auritus; assembly: GCA_011076525.1. Classification (NCBI taxonomy): domain Eukaryota; kingdom Metazoa; phylum Chordata; class Aves; order Anseriformes; family Anatidae; genus Nettapus; species Nettapus auritus. The sequence goes on from CM021765.1 coordinate 167,358,370, forward strand.
ATAAAAATAGCACACTACAGACTGTAGAACAATTCGTGAGAAAAAAATGTATAGAAGGGAATATTTTAACAAATATAGCTTTTAAAATACATATAGCTGAAGTTTTAGCCTTCATAAAAATAGAGAGAAAAAATAATATTAAAAATTATCAAAATTTCGGAGAACTCCATGAGTCGTAACTCAACTCTATTTTTAAAGACCCAGGGCCTTATCATGCTGTGAAGTTAATTACAAAATCCTTTTGACATTCATGAGAGCAAATCTAATCCTTGGTACACACTGAATGACACAGAGTCCTAAAAAGCAGGAACCACTGATTTTTACTGTCTTTAACCTCAATGTCTTTACACTATTTCACACTCCAATTTATTAGGTCTGGATTGACAACACTATATGAAGGTATTTACATTAGCGTATGACATTATTTGTGTACATCATAGTAATTCATGTTATCATAGAGCATAGACAGGACTGATCTATCCATTTCTGCTGTGCTGTCCCTTTCAGAGAAGAAGGAATACTTTCAAAAAGAAGGAAAATTCAGTCCTCTCCTCTCCACACCCCCACAGAAAGGGATCTGGGGGTCTGGATCAACAGCAAGATAAATGTGAGCCAGCAGTGTGTCTTGGCAGCCAGGAGGGCCAACTGTATCCCAGGGTACATCAAGCACAGAAATGCTAGCTTGTCAAGTGAAGTGATAACCTCGTTCCACTCTGCACTGGTGAAACCTCACCTTGAGTACTGTGTGCAGTTTTGGGTGCCACACTATAAGAAATATATAAAAGTGAAGTTAAAGAATAAAGTAAATATAAAGAGTGTGCAAAGGACAGCAACGAAAATGATAAGGGGTCTACAGGGCAAGATGTATGAGGAGTGGCTGCAGTCACTTGGTTGTTCCACCTGGAGAAGAGGAGACTGAGGGGAGACCTCACTGCAGTCTAAAACTTCCTCATGGGGGCCAGTGGAGAGGCAAGCACTGATCTCTTCTCTCTTGTGACCAGCAATAGGATCCAAGGGAATGTCCTGAAACTGAGAAAGGGGCAGTTCAGGCTGAATGTCAGGAAAAGGTTCTTCACTGAGAGGGTGGTTGGGCACTAGAACAGGCTCCCCATGTCATGGTACCAAACCTGACGGAGTTCTAGAAGCATTTGGACAATGCTCTCAAACATATGACCTGATACTTCCCACGTCCCCCTCCTTTTTTTTATTTTTTTATTTTTATTTTTATTTTTTTTCCTATATATATATATATATATATTTCCCTTTCAATAGTCCTTTGGGGACCCAGGAGTTTAACTTGAATTGATCCCTGTGGGTCCCTTCCAACTCAAATATTCTATGATTCTATGATTTTGTGATAATTACATGAACAAAAGTTAAAACACAGAACATGACTAGAAATACCCTTTTGTTCCTCATTTCTTTAGGAGAGATTGCTTGCAGTTAAATTATATAAATTTTATTAATCAACAACTGCAAATGTGTAATTACACAAAGATTCCTCTCTTTCTCTCTCTGTCTTTTAAATCTTTCAAAAATAACAGCTTTCTGGTTTAATTTATGTGTAAGTAATGCTATATTGAATATAAGCCCTGGTAAGGTGATGGAAGATATCACCTTGAATACAATCACACAATGTATGCAGGACAGCCAGAGGATCAGGCCCAGTCAGCATGGGTTCATGAAAGGCAGGACCTGCCTGATCAACCTTATCTCCTTTGCTGACCAAGTGACCCACCTGGTGGATAAGGGAAAGGCTGTTGATGTAGTCTACCTAGAGTTCAGCAAAGCCTTTGACACAGTCTCCCACAGTATTCTCCTGGAGAAGCTGGCAGCCCATGGCTTGGACATGTGCACTGTTCACAGTCTAAATGACTGGCTGGATGGCCAGGCCCAGGGAATATTGCTGAAATGAATTTTGAATGGGAACCTCGCAGGGATCGGCTACAGCAAGGGCTCCTGGCAGGGGGACGAATGAAGCCAACCCCTAACCCCCCCAGTAACGCGGCAAAGAGCCGCAGCCCCGCCCCCCTCCCCCCGCGCAAGCAGGAGCTGTGCTTGTGTAGGCGCGGGCGGTGACATGCTGAGGGCAAAGCCAGGGGTGACAGCAGCCCACCCAACTCCAGCGCTATAAAACTAGTCCCTAGGGAGCGCCGCGACCCAGGAGCGCCACCAACAGCACGCGCTAACAGGAACGGCTCGGCAGTTAGCACGGTAGTTTAAGCGGGGCAGTTCAAGCTTAAGCAGGGCAGTTCAAGCGGGGCAGGGAGGAGAACCCAAACCTCACCATGGTGTGCACCCGTCGCAGTGGTTGATCCGAGGCAGCAACCCAAATGGAGGAGCTGCTGCCTCTCTGGGCTAACGTGGGCACCCAGGTGGAACCCCTGAGAGGGAAGTGGCAGTCCAGACAGGTGACTGCGGGGAGCTCTGGAATCTGGAGACTCACCTGGGTCATGAGGGAAGAGAGCACTGTCATGGGTGAAGGTGTCCCCTGCTTCAGGAACTCCTCGAGCAGGAGACTCCTGGTGATCAGGGACTCCTTGCTGAGGGGAACTGAGGCTCCCATCTGCTGCCCAGGTAACCTATCCAGACCGGTGTGCTGTGTTCCTGGGGCACGTGTCAGAGATGTTAGGAAGGCTTTGCCACAGCTCATTAAACCGGAGGACTACTATCCTCTCGTTGTTATGCAGGTTGGATCCCGGGAAGCTGCTATGAGAAAAATGAGGAATATTAAAAAGGACTTTGCATCCCTGGGAAGGTAGTTGAAGGGATCGAGGGTGAAGGTAGTGTTCTCCTCTGTCTTCCCGCTGGGTGACTGGGATGCAGTTAGAAGGAACAGAATGGGACAGGTGAATGACTGGCTGAGGGGGTGGTGTCTGGGTCAGGGATTTGGGTATTTTTGACCTTGGGCCATCCTTTGAGAGGCCGGGTATGTGGTCTGCGGACAGACACCAACTGAGCAAGTGGAGCGCAAGTGTGTTGGGGAGCAAGCTCTCTGGGCTGATTACCAGGGCTTTAAACCAGGTTTGATGGGGGAAGGGAGGGGAGCTAAAAGTGACAGAGAAGGGCTGGGGGAAGTGGTCACTACTGTCATTGCTGAAGACAGGGAAAAATCTCTAAGTTCTTCCATGGGATTGTCTGAGGGCTCCTCAGAGAAGGTAGCGTTCTCGATGCCCCATCCAGTATCTTCTTCTTGCATCCCCCAGGGGGAACTGCACCTGCTGCTTCCCTAAAGTGCCTGTACACCAATGCGCGGAGAATGGGAAATAAACAGAATGAGCTTGAGATCTGTGTTTGGTTGCGAGGCCACGATCTTGTTGTGATCACAGACGTGGTGGGACAGCTCGCATGACTGGAACGCTGTCATGAAGGGCTATGTCCTTTTTAGGAAAGACAGGCTGGGGAAGCGAGGGGGTGGTGTTGCCTTTTATGTAAGGGAGCAATTAGAGTGTACCCAGCTCCACCTGGGGGAGGGTGAAGGACAAGTGGAGAGCTTGGGGGTGAGAATTAAGGGGTGGACTGGCATGGGGGACACTGTTGTGGGGGTGTACTACAGGTCACCAGATCGGGAGGAGGAGGTCGATGAGGCCTTCTACAAGCAGCTGCTAGTAGCTTCACGATCACGGGCGCTGGTCCTCATGGGGGACTTCAGTTACCCAGACATCTGCTGGGTAAGCAACTCGGCCAGGCACGCGCAGTCCAAAGGGTTCCTACAATATGTTGAGGACAGTTTTCTGACACAGGTGGTAGAGAAGCCGACGAGGCGGGGGATGCTCCTGGACCTTGTTCTTACCAGCAGGGATGGTCTTGTTAGGGATGTGAAGGTTGGGGGCAGCTTGGGATGCAGCGACCATGAGATGGTGGAGTTCCAGATGGAACTAGGCAGAGGAATTAAGCCTAAAAGCAGAATTGCTACCCTGGAGTTTCAAAGAGCCAACTTCGACCTCTTCCAGGAACTGCTTGGGAGTATCTCATGGGCTAGGTTGCTAGAAGGCAAGGGTGCTTTTGAGAGCTGGGCTACATTTAAGCAGCACTTTTTCCATGCTCGGGATCGGTGCATCCCAAAGAGTAGGAAATCGGGGAAGGGGGTCAGGAAACCTGCGTGGATGAGCAAGGAGCTCATCGATAAGATCAACAGGAAGAGGCAGGTCTATGAAATGTGGAAAAAGGGCCTGTCCTCTTGGGAGGAGGATAGAGGTGTTGTCAGGGCATGCAGGGATGCGACAAAGAAGGCTAAAGCCCACACAGAGATGAAGCTTACAAAGGAGATAAAGGATAATAAGAAAGATTTTTTTTTTTTTTTTTTTTTTTTTTTTTTTTTTTTTTTTTTTATTATGTAAACAGCAAAAGGAAGACTAGGGAAAATGTGGGTCCCTTGGTGAATGGGGGGGGGGGGTCCTGCTCACGGACGACACTGAAAAGGCGGAGATATTGAATGCTTTCTTTGCTTCAAGGACTCCCCTGGGACTCCTCGCCCCTGGCAAGAGGACAAAGGGTCTAGGAAATGGAGAGCTCCCCCCTGCTGGAGGAGAGAGTGGTTCGGGAGCATGTGAGTGGGCTCAACACACACAGATCCATGGGTCCCGATAGGATGCATTTGCGTGTGCTAAGGGAGCTGGCAGAAGTGATCGCTCTCTATCGTCTTTGAAAGGTCCTGGAGAGCAGGTGAGGTGCCTGAAGACTGGAGGATAGCCAATGCCACTCCAGTCTTCAAGAAGGGCAATAAAGAGGATCCAGGAAACTACAGGCCAGTTAGTCTCAGCTCTGTCCCTGGAAAGGTGTTGTAGCAACTTGTTCTGGATGCCATCTCCAAACAATTGGAAGAGAACGTTATGAGGAGTCGTCAACATGGATTCACCAAGCGGCAGTTGTGCTCGACCAGCCTTGTAGCCTTCTATGATGGCATCACCAGCTGGGTAGATGGGGGGAGAGCAGTGGATGTCATCTACCTTGACTTCAGCAAGGCTTTTGATACTGTCTCCCATGACATCCTGCTAGCAAAGCTGAGAAACTGTGGGATAGAGGAGTGGACGGCAAGGTGGGTTGAGAACTGGCTGACTGGCTGAGCTCAGAGGGTGGTGATCGGTGGCACAAAGTCCCGCTGGAGACCTGTGAGTAGCGGTGTTCTCCAGGGGTTGGTGCTGGGTCCGGTCTTGTTCAACATCTTCATCAACAACCTTGATGAGGGAATAGGGTCTGCCCTCAGCAAGTATGCTGATGACACAAAGCTGGGAGGAATGGCTGACACGCCAGAAAGCTGTGCCGCCATTCAGCGAGACCTGGAACAGCTGGAGAGATGGGCAGGAAGAAACCAGATGCGGTTTAATAAGAGCAAGTGTAGAGTCCTGCACCTGGGAAGGAGCAACCGGAAGTATCAGTAGAGGCTGGGGGACGATCTGCTGGAGAGGTGCTCTGAGGAGAAGGACCTGGGGGTCCTGGTGGATGACAGGTTGACCATGAGCCAGCAGTGTGCCCTGGTGGCCAAGAGGGCCAATGGGATCCTGGGGTGCATTAAAAGGAGCATGGCCAGCAGGTCAAGGGAGGTGATCCTCCCCATCTACTCTGCCCTGGTCAGGCCTCGCCTGAAGTACTGTGTCCAGTTCTGGGCTCCCTGGTTCAGAAAAGACAGGGATCTCCTGGAAAGAGTCCAGTGGAGGGCCACAGAGATGATACAGGGCTTGGAGCATCTTTCCTAAGAGGAAAGGCTGAGAGACCTGGGTCTGTTCAGCCTGGAGATGAGAAGACTGAGAGAGGATCTTATCAATGTGTATAAATATCTGAGGGGTGGGAGACAGAAGGATGTAGCTAACCTCTTCTCAGTGGTCTGTGGGGATAGGACAAGGGGAAATGGCCACAAGATAGAATACAGGAAGTTTTGCACCAACTTGTGAAAGAACTTCTTCACGGTGAAGGTGACGGAGCACTGGAACAGGCTGCCTAGGGAGGTTGTGGAGTCTCCTTTTCTGGAGATATTCGTGGCCCGTCTGGATGCCTACCTGGGTAGCCTGCTCTGAGGAACCTACTTTGGCAGGGGGGTTGGACCCAATGATCTTTCGAAGTCCCTTCCAACCCCTACAGTTCTGTGATTCTGTGAAATGAGAGAAATCCAGCTGGCAACTGGTCACCAGTGGTGTTCCCCAGGGGTCGGTGTTGGGGCCCATTTTACTGGATTTGTCTGGGATGTTAACTTCCCCTGCAGCAACCCATACAGTGCCATGCTCTGCACTTGTAGCTAGAACAACAGTGGTACCACACCAGTGTTGTGTCTGCTGCTGAGCAGTGCTGGCACAGCATCAGGAGTCTCTCTAGCCCTCATAGGGGGTGGGCAAAATTTGAGAAAAAAACATCACCAAGGCAGCTGACGTAAAACAACCGAAGGGATATTCCATACCATATGATGTTATGCTCAGCAATAAGAGGTGGGAAATGGAAGAAGAGAGGAGGGGTGGGCTCTCATTGCAAAAACGTCTCTCCTTCTCGCAAACACCCGCTACGTGTGTTGAGGCCCTGCTTCAAGGATGTGGTCAAGCATTGCTCATTTGTGGGAAGCAGAGAGAAATTTCTTTCCTTTGCACTTTCACATAGCCTTTACTTGTTTTCTTTTTCCCTTTCTCCCTCCCTTTTCCCCGTTCCCTTTTTTCCCTTTAGTTAAGTTGTTTAATTAATAATAATCTTCCCTTAATAATTATTTTTTTCGCTTTAATTAAGTTATCCTTATCTCAACCCACGAGTTGTTCTTTCCTTTACTTCTTCCCCTCCTCGTCTAAGGCGGGGGAGTGAGAGAGCTGTTGTGGTGTTCAGCTGCCTAACACAGTAAAACCACCACACCCATCCTCTTCCATCCAACCATTCCTCCCAAGGAAAGGTTGGATCTGGTGCTTAAGGACAAGGTTTAGTGGGTGACATTGGTAGTAGGGTGACGGACCAGATGATCTTGAAGGTCTTTTTGCAACTTTAATGATTCTACAATTCTATAGTTTTAAATTATATGCATCACCTTTTTAGCATATAGTTAACATCATTCTGCTGCTATCAATGTTAGCCTGGCAAATAAATGTGGAAAAATGCACTTTTGTGTTTATTCATGTGAATTAATATTGACAACTTAATATGAGACCCTTTTAAATGTTCTTTACTATGTTGTAGCATGACAGAAATAATAACAAGAAAATTAAAAGGTGCGTTCTCAACTAAGCCTCATGCCAATTGTAAGTTTGTGATTTGTGCCATCTTGGTTGCAAGTACCTATTTTTTAAATTTTTATTTATTTATTTATTTATTTATTTTACCAGAGAGTACATCTCAGTAAATAGTAACTAGTATAATTAACTGAAATTAGTCTACCATATTTCTTTATTATTAGGTAAACAAGTTAAACTCTACTTTTAACATTTTTTGAAAAGGATACTTTTAATAGTAAATTAGTTGTTGCTATTAAACTTTTATGATAATATTTTATTGGATTCTGACATTTAGTCTTCTGCACATACTCTCAATTTACTTTTAGACCTAAATCACACCTTTATAGTTAGCTACTCATATGAGCAACTGTGATATTCGGTCTTGCACTTACCGGGTATTACATAACAACATTTTGTGGTTTATTCTATTATCAAGTTCAGGTATCATCAAGTAAACTTGACAAACTACTGTAGCTCTGTGATGAAAATTCTAAATGTGTTTTCAAAATAAACTTCTTAATATTGAATGTGACGTCTATCTATTTTAATCAAATCTTTTCACTCTCATAATGTGCTTTCCTTCACTTCAGTTCATGTCAGATCATATGCAATAGCATATCTATCTGTCTGTAGAAAGTCAGGACAGTGAACCTAGACAAAGAAATAAATATATGTTCATCCCCTAATTCAGATGGTTAAGGAAAGCTTCGTTTCATGTGCATTAAAGTGTAGCATTAACTAATGTATCCGTTAAAATATTAAACTACTAGTGATTTCTTAGTATACACACTTGACAATTTAATGACTTGCAAATAGAAATATATTACAAGTCAACAATACAGAAAGACCAAAATGTAGGATAATAATATATAGTGACAGTAAGTCCTCAGACCTTTATATGACTATTCTTCACTCAGTCACACTGTCATCATTCTTTCCACTCATGATAGTAAGCATTTCTTGTCTTAGTAAAAATACACAGGACTATATCCCAGATTATGTCTAGGTAAACAGAAACCTAGAAATAATACTTATTTCATAATAATTGACTGGTTTCATTGATTGATTTAATTCTCTATTGCAAAAACAGTCAAGATCTGAAAACTATTTTTAAACAATTATATCACGCTTTCAGTATTCAGTCCATAGAAATTTGTTATTATTGTGTAGATTTGTTTGTAGTTCAGACTTAACTGATCCTTATGACAGAAGTTTTCTTAAAGCTTTTTTTTTTTTTTTTTTCTATTCGTGCTACACCATTCTCCTTCTCAAACAATTTTAATGCAAATAAAATTTATATTTGCAAATTTATTCAGAATTTTGTAGGAAAGAATGGGTGGACACCATTTTGTAAAGCCTGAAATTACACAAAAAAAATAGGGTGGGGGAGGACAAAAAAAAAAAAATCATCAAGTAAAATAAATTCATTCTTCGGTATTCTCTAGTTAATAAAATCTTACTTAGTCCTTGATTTATGAAGTTGATTAATCTCACCCAGCAGTCCAGGGTTTTTCATCACCTCTAGTCAGTGGTGAAGGGCATGAGTATACAATGATTCCTGTGAACTAACAAAGAGATAAGATAGCTGTTGGGTAAAGGATTTCAGATGACTAGGTTAGCAGTGGATAAAAACACAAACAAGCAAAGAAAAACTTGTTGATACCTTAAGATAAGCAAGATAAATCCAACCCCAAACTTTCACAAAGCTAAAATTAGAAAAAAAAAATATATATATATATATATATATATATCCTACAAGTAATGTTAAAGAGAAAATCTTGGTTCTGTTGCAATAAATTTCCATTTTGTGACATAATTTTTAAAGAATAAATAATGCCAAATTAATTTTATATAAGAATCAATTACTTTCCTCTTTGTGGAAATGAGAGGCAACCTCCGTATTACATAATCCCAGGTGCTTCTGCCGGTAGAAAACTAATATTAATACTGACATAAGTTATCCTCCCCCAAAAAATCTAGTTGACTCAGTATATGCAATTTCAGAGAGAGTACTATACAATTTATCTGTAATAGTTGAAGCCACCATAGGATAACAGATTACAATCAACAGTCATGATAGATATGCTTTACTAGATAGGATGAAAGGACAACACATGTGCCCATTTCAAAGTTCTACCTGTGGTTATTGCTAATTATTATTTTATTAAAAATATAAGAACATACAGAAGACATAATGGGAGGAAATGAATGACTAGTAAAAAATGGTGTGTAAGATGTAGTAGGAATTGATCATAGTTCTTTGATACAGGCTAGGGTCACAAAATCTGCTATTTTTCTCAAGTTTCTGCCCTCACAAAAAATTTGCTTGACAACCTTTGATATTTTTCTTTTCTTTGTAACAATTTATAATGGAATTGTCACCATAACTGATTAATTTGTATATGGAATACACATGTTCTCTTCCTTTTCTTAAGATAAATCTCCTACACTCTTGTCCCTTGCACAAAATAATAGGAAATAATAATAATAATTAAAAAAAATATATCTCTGAAAGGAAGGCCCTGAAAGAATATCAGAGAAAAATCTAATTTTCAAAGGAAGTAGCAGGAGGCATGAGTGTGGAAAGGTGTAAGCAAACAGGTTTTGGAGTGATGCAACATAGATATTTGAGAATTATGCTTCACCATTTTCTGTTTTTCCCACTTCATAAAATTAATGTTTTTTTGTGGGTTTTAAAAGATTTTTTTTTCTTGAGTTTGTATGTCTGTTTGAAAGCATCATATTTCAATCTGTTAATACCACCTGTTCCTATGTCTGTCAAAGACAATCATGAACTTTACATTTGTGTCAGTTAACTAGAATGAGAGCATGCATAACACTGCAGACAAATCTATCTCATAGAAAGTATTTTTTTCCTAAACCCCATTTTTTCTTCAATTTAGGATTGTAACTGATATGGAATTAAAAAATAAGTAAATACATAAAATTAAGTACTACTGTGCCTGCTCAGACACAAGTGATTTTTCTCCTTAGGTTCCTTGTCCCATAAGCTGCAAAGCAGAGAATAGCTTTACAGAAAGCATGTCTGGGAGAGTCTCTGCAAAAAGAGCACCAATTCCACAGTGCACAGCTGAAGAAAAAAAGAAGGAGAATGAATACATAATTAATCCTATTAATTAAATATCAAATCCTCACTTTGTTCATGACTTACAGAATGGCATTATATGGTAATAAAATGTTTGTGCAAAGACTGTCCTTGATTTCATTGTTTGGGATACAGACACAGAAAATCTTTTAAAGGGGAATATGAATTTAATTCTAAATAGCTGTCAAACCACTATGTGCCATCATCTATCTAAGAATAAAGATTCCTGTGTCTGGAAAGCATTGTATTTCTGTTAAGTGGCTCTCTCGCATGTGGGAAATCTTCTTAAATAATAATCTGTCCATGGAGGTTTCTTCCTAACCCACTCTCTCTTTAGAACAATAAACAAATGAGTAAATATTTAAAACAAAACAAACAAACAAAAAACCATAATGGAGTATACAGCTTTCTTTGCATTCACATTCACAAATACACACATACACACAAATATTTGTATATATCAATTTTCCTTTTTGAAGTCACACTGTTTTGTGTTGGTTGATTTAGATTTTTTTTACTTCTGTTTGAGTTATTTTTCAATGTTTTTCTAGTACTGAATGAAGTGTCAGAATTCCATAAATTACCTAATCAGATCTCTTTTAAAGTGAATTAGAACACATTCAGCCCCTCATACTTCTTCTACAATAGCAGATCTTAATATGAATTTAATATTTTTAATTGAAGCAGATATTTTTGTTTTCAAGGTGTAAGAATAATTTTCCTCTTTTTTTTTTTTTTAATTTACTCCAACATTTTTCATTTGACACTTCTAAATCTCAGTTTATCACCTTTTTTAACCTGAATTAAGTCTCTACTAAATAAGAGTTCAATAAGCTCCTAAAAGAACATTAAAATAAAAGGTAAGAACATTCCTGGTGTCTGTTTCTAATTTAATAGTTAATTGAACTCAGTGTAAGCTAAGAGTATTACAGATTTTTTTTTACATACATTTAAATATATCTATATTACATTCAAATGTATCTATATTAGAATAACAAACATTACTGTATGTTACATGTTCAGTTTGGTTAGGAAACCTTTGGACTTTGCAAATAACATTTATAACCAGCTTTTATATAAACAATTTTCTTGTATATAAAGTCAGATATGTTAGCAAATCAATGAGGACTTATATTTTCTAATTTAGATTTAAATATACACATATATATTTTACTTTGTAATATAGTAAATATGTCTACTGTCTCACTAAACACTTCCTTTTGCTCATCTGTACTTTAAATACTCATGTGTAAATCACAAGCAACTTACTCAGTGTCTTCTCCATATGCATGGCTTTGCGTTTCTACCTTTAGTATGTTAGGCTGGACCTGAAACTCAGTTCTCAATATCATGGTAGATGTTTGGCTGTTCTTTTTTTCTGTTCCATTACCAAATCCTTTCAGCTACCTTGCTAGAGAGGGCTAGAAGGAAATATTGTCACTTGCTTTCTCAGTGCTGGGAGAGGACTATTTCAGAACTAGTCAGAAGAAAATTGTTTATTCTTCCCATATCTGAGATTAATTAAGCTTGCATTAACTATAAATATTTATTGCCATTATGTAATAGAAACTTCCTGTGAAAATGTGTTCTGTTTTGTTGAGACACAAGAACATCACTAGAAAAAGTAAAATGTGATGTTGTTTTCCACATTATCCCCTTCTCACATAAATAAACTATTTTTTTTTTTGTTGATGAGATTACTCATGTGGTAAAAACAACAACAACAACAACAAAACACAACAGCAACAAACACACCAATGTCAGTACAGAAAGCCCATTTATACTCCAAAATCACAAGGATAAACATCAGTAAAAGCAGCAGAATTAGTTATACACTTATATAACTAATATATAACTAATATATATATTAGTTATATACAAAAACAAGGCAATTCACCAAATAGGACAATATTATCATGAGGTTCTAGTCAACTGAACCAATCAACAAAGTGAGACTTCCTTCCATGATTTCCTCTGTAACAGTCACCTCTCCTGAATGTGGTTCTGAGGAAGTTCTTGGACTTCTCTCAGAAAACTGTCTCTAGAACACTAAGTTCAACATCAATAGGAAAAAAAAAAAAAAGGAATCTGCAGTTTTGGGGTGGGGGGTGGAGAACTGGGGAGGTCAAAGAAGGAGTGGGGGAAGAGAACAACGGGCGAGAGGAGTGAACTAATTCCACAGCCAAAACATTACTGTGACAAATTGTGCAAACGTTTTTCTTAGACAAATTAGTAAGGTTGACTTTTGCAACATATGTGTCAGTGGTTTGGAAGATAGCTAGAACAGTAATGAACAGAATCACTAAAATATATGGAAATCTATATCCTCAAATAGTATGTCATCACAGTAAGTGATTCCTTTGTTCAGGAGGCAGAGAAACAAAGACAGGAGAATCTGTGACAGCAGAAGCAATGCTTAACCAAATTCCTCTATCTGTTGTGACTAAGTTTGGTTCTGCTTACAGAGCCAAGCTGTTCCCATTGACATGGTACTTAGATGAGGGTAGAGTAAGAGCAACTTCACACTGATGTACTGGTATATCTTCTTGCTGCTCTATATTTATAGTTTTGTGGATACTGTCAGTTTATAGATTTTTTTTTTCACTTTTGGATGTAAGACTTTTAACAAAAAAAAAAAAAATTAAAATCTTTTTTAATACACATAAGCAACTGATAAAACACCTGATGTTTTAAGGTGAAGGAAGAGAAGGGGAACCAGCCATTCCTCTTCCAGTCATAACCTTTATTGTTACAGCCTAAATAATGTTAATAATAAAAACCAAAATAAAACATATTTGTGAGATTCATTCTGTAAAGCACCGAATTTTAAATGGTAGGAGTAACTGTGTTCTATACCTGTTTAATGATACTGGTAATTAATTTAGAGAAATATTAGCCAGCAATATTACAATCATCGTCATTTCCTTTACAAATACTTTTTTTTTTTTTTTTTTTTTTTTTTTACATTTACAGTCTGAAGTATGCTATAAACACTAATTCTGAAAATTGTAAGATTTTCATCTCATTGAAAACTAATGAAAATAATTTAAGGTGTATTTTGTTTAAAGGAAGTAAGTAAAAGCCTTTCAAATCTCCACATTTATGACCTTATGTATTATGTCATGTTGTGTTACATCAGTCTGAACATATTCATTTCTAAATATTTGATGTGACATCCTGTAACTTGATTCACAGTGTTTAGGATTTAAGAGAAGCAGTTGTAATTGAGAAGGACAGGGTAAGAAAAAATTCCCCAAGCCTTTTTAATGCTAATTAGAAATATTTATAAGGAACATAGTAATTACATGTGTATTTTTGAAAAAAGAAAAAAAAAAAAAAAAAAA
>CM021765.1:167372100-167389209 GCA_011076525.1 Nettapus auritus
AAGAGAAAAGAAAAGAGAAAAGAAAAGAAAAAAAAGAAAAGAAAAGAAAAGAAAAGAAAAGAAAAGAAAAGAAAAGAAAAGAAAAGAAAAGAAAAGAAAAGAAAAGAAAAGGAGATATTCTAGAGTGCTTTTATCGTGTAGCATCATAAAGAAATGTAATAAGTGCAAAAGCTTTAATAGCTCACTGTTAAAGATCTATGCTTACATTATACTTTCAGTGATATATATATATAACACTGGTTATATGTATATATATATATGCACATACATGTACAATTGTATGTGTTAGCAGAACACAAAATCCTTTATTTGACAGATAATTTGATATTGGCATAGCAGCTAAGTTCCCTTGGACGGGAAAGTTGTGATAGTACTAAAAAAAAAAAAAAAAAAAAAAAAAAGTACCTAAATTTTATAACATGGAAAGGAATGAAGAAAAACTCACAGCTTTATAATAAAATCATTTACAACAAAAATAATCTTTATTAATGTGCTGTAAAATCAATTTGTGGAAGGCTGGTAAATTGTAAAAAAACAATCATTTTTAATTGATAAAATCAATGCAGACAGTGCAGTGATAAAGTCTCATGCATCAACCCTGTAAAACCATCACACCTAAGAGTATATGATTTGAAGAACCTTCTATTTTAGTTTATCCATCATCACAGAATACCTTAATAAATTCCAATCTGTTGGTTACATCTGAACAAGGTAATGTGATTCAATAGGGCTGACAGATAGCATTAGTTATATATAACTGGGGGTTGCAGAGGTTTGTCTATGATCCAGTTTGGCTTCAGAATGCTTATTGCTAGTGATAAAAAGTGGAAAAAGTAATAAATAAATAAATATTTGCTGTCTAAGTTTTCAGAGCTACCAACTTGAAAAATAAACTTTTTCACTTGTAAATCTAACACAGAAGTTTGCCACGAACATGAGAAATAGAAATCAACAATGACAACAAAAAAAGCATGATTTTGGGGTACTTTTCAGAGTAGGAATACCCTTTCAAATTATACAGTCCTTGCTGCTAATCATCTTAGGGTACTTAGTCTTGGAAGATATCAGACAAAGCCATTATGTCACTGTCTTCTGACAAGCTTCCTTAAGTTACAAAGTGGTGCTCACAAATTCAAGCATCAAATAATACTTATGTGTAATAATTGTAAACATATTTCAGAATATAACACACAATGAAGCAAAATACACTTCAAGAATCTGAAGATAGATGACTGAATTTATTGTGAAGGAGAAAGTGTCTTGGGGGCTTACAAAAATATAACAGGTATAGTGAATTACCATGAAAATTGCAGAGAAAGCTTGATTTCTTACTGCTACTTTTTAGTGTATGTGCTTCTATGTAGATGAATAAGAAAGACATATAATTCAAATAAAATTCAGGTTGTTTTCAATGTTTGAATACAACACGTCTCATCCTGTTACAATGAATGAGAAAAACCCATTAACACTTCACAAGAAAGGTCCTAAAATATCCCTAACATTTCAACCTGAGTTTTAAAATAAATCTCACTCTATATGTGAGTGTGTGTATTGTGTGGAAAGTTTTCATTTTCATTTTTTATAGAATGTGACAAATCCTTGCAAGGCATTCTGTGTATTTAGAAATCATGGTATCAACTTCACACTTTGTGTTTCCACTAAAAACCCTGCTGAGGACCCTCTTAAACAATCTTTTTTTGTTGTTGTTATTAAGTATTTTCTTATTAAGAATTTTGGCAGAACTATAAAATTATTCCATTATTTAGGAAAACTGTTGAAAAGACAACAAAAAGAAAAACCTAGAATTTCTTTATGATAACGCAGGTTCAAATGACAGCTTACTTTACAACTGGCATCTAATCAGCTATTATATAGGATCTTTGGTACTATTTTCCGTTGCAGCAATTGCAGTCTTAAATCTAAGCTGTGTTATTTTTATTTATTTATTTATTACTCCAACCTGCACTTATGAAAGACCTGTGTTACTTGCGATCTTATTTTCCATTCTTAAGAGTTTCCTGTTCTCAGGGAATTGAGATTTGTGCTAAGGCATGCTGCAGAATTCTTTCAAGCTGTAGGCGAGATTGAAAACCAGTAAAAGGGACATGTGATAAATAATCGGGCCTCAAATAGGATTTCAATCAAAGTTTACAATTTATTAAATGAACAGAGGCAAGCAAACAGCGCTGAGTGCGCCGGGAGTCTCTGCTCCACCAGGACGCACTCCTGTTACATTAGTTAGCTGGTTTTAATGTTATTAAACTAATACATATTCATCACTATTCCTAGGAAAGGCAGGGTTACTATAATTAGTTTCCAGAGTCCAAAATTTCTCCCACACGTGTGCGTATTAGTCTCTGGTGGTCTCTCTGGGGGTCACTCGGGCTGAAGGCTCATAGTCTTCCTCCCAGGTTTTGTCCTTCAATCATCCTTCAGCTCCCCCTTTCTCCTTATTCAGTAATCTCTTGGCCGGATACCAGAGACTTGCACAGCATCACATGCAGAAGTTAGCAATTATTTTGAACCACCTTTGTTCTCCTATCTCCCAGACCTGAGTCTCAGTCTCAATATTCAGCCTTCAAATCCTCTACCTACACAAATTGCTGGACTCTTTCCCTTACATGATACAAGAACTACGTGCACTAATCACTCTGTTTTTCTTTGGTAGAAAAAATGTAGCCCTAGTATTATTCCATACTGACACGAATCAAATTAACACATACCACAGGACAAAAGCATGAATAAGGAAGTGACCAACAAAGTATAGACAACAGTAGAAATAGATGTTGCTATGTGAGGTGTTACCAATGGGAAAACATCAAAAAAGTATTCCAAAATTATGGACAAACTAGGCAGGTGTGATCAGATGCTGTAACAAAACACAATGGGGGTGCAACATCACTAGAAACTTCACTATTTCCTTATCTCAGCTGACAAGCATCCTAATCAAGATCAGCTTCAGAAATCACCTGTGAAATTTCCTCTAAACACTACAACATAAGTATTACTCTATGCTATGTGTCTACTGCTGGTGCTTGAGCTGTTGGATCATTTCAATTCAGGACATTCATAAGATATTGAAAACATTATGAAAGACATTTGAACTTCTTGGAGCTGGACTTAATAGATATGTTTATATTTTCATTTTACTATTATTCATCAAAATATCCTGAATGATAATATCATCATTTATTGGCCTTTCCTGCACATTTGCTTACTCAGTCAATTCATAAGCAGTGTATCCTTTGGCCAATATTGATGAACAATTACAGAAGTTTCTAGAATATAGAAAAAAATCATTTCTATTTGTGACCAGAAGTAGTTGATATATCAACACTGTTATACTCCTTTTTTTTTTTCTGTCCTTACCAAATCCAGACTGTGTTTAGTTTTCTATTAGTATTTAGCTTATTTTTACATGATTAATTTTACTTCATGCTATATAACACATTTTGTAAATGTATTTCTCCTTTTTTTTTTTTTTTTTTTCCAAGTATTTTATAAGAATTCTGGTGTATTGCACTTAATTGTATATCACTATTTGATTCATTACAATATAGAAAAGATTATAAAAGTTTAGAACTTCACAATCAGTTATGAAAACTTTTCATGATTTTTAATTATTATAGAAAGATAAAGTCTGTTTAAGTTTACAGTTGAGTTAAAAACAATAATAACACATGACATTTTGTCTACAATATTCAAAATAACACATTAATGAATTGGTGTTTTGACAAAAAAGCAACAAACCATTCATATGATATATTTGCTCTATTTTATAATGTGTTTCTTCCAATTTTTGAATAAACAATAAAAATCCTCTCTTTTGAGTTTTGGGAAAGTACAAAGGAATTCTAATTCTATTATTTTTAAAGATGATCTTTTTTTCTTCAAAGAATCTGAAATCCAAACTATCAATCAGAAAGGTGAATACCAACATATATTTTGATTTTATATTCATGTGCAAAACATTAAAATCAAACAAACAACAAGCCAAAAAAAAAACAAACGCTTGCAGGTTTTATTAAAAATATTTTCAATTGGATTACAGCTGATTTTCCAAAACATATACAATTTACTCATTTGAAAGTGTATATATGCTTTTTCTAGTAATTTATCCATACAGAGATTACTTCTTCTGCCTTTGTATGTAGGATCAGATACTCAAGCATTAATAGCTTCATTCACTTCAAAGTGAAACCGCCTTAATTTGCTAATTCTGAAAACTCTCATCACTCATTATTACATTTTTAATGTTAATAAAGGGCAGAAGAATCATCATGATTTAAAACTTTAATTAGGAAACAGTGATAACTTAAGTGTAACTTGCTGTCTCGTTTAAATAGCATGAGATTAATTGTGTGTTTAATTAATCAATGTTTAATGCTAGATATTACATTTCTGAGAGATGGCATAAAAGAAGGAAAGGGAGGAAAGCGAAGCCAAAGAGAAAGAAACAAGCTCAGCATTCAGTCATTCAGGGAACAGAATTAAGGTGATAAACTCAAGTTTGACTGAAGGTGGCAGCAATAAAGACTAGAGCATAGGAAATGCGCAAGTACATGTCCAAGTGGAGGGTGCTGTACTTGCTCCAGGGGCAATCCCAGGCATGAGTACAGACTGGGAGAACTCATTGAGAGCAGTCCTGCAGAGAAGGACTTGGGGGTTCTGGTGAATGCAATGAAAACAGTGCCATGCTCCAAAGCTGTTACTAAGACTAATTTTTTTTTAAAACAAACAAACAAAAAGTAATGCAACTCCCCAAAGATTTTAAGCATAATTCATAAGAAAATTAATAAGTAGCCCTTCCCTCTTATCCCTTTCTTTTTAATATTTAAAACTAATATAGTGATGATGGGAAATAAAATTATAAGCCCTGTTATAGAATGGATAAGTGTGTGCATTCCCATGCTAACCTCGTAGTCAGAGTCATAATTTGTTATGCAGGCCAAATCTGAATAGGCCACCTTTATTTTCTTACTGTGAGGATTATTATAAATATCTAGGGGGAAACACTATCTGTTTTATTTATCTATTTATCTATTTATCTATTTATCTATTTTTAGCAGGCTTGGAAGAGTAATAACAGAGTGCAAGGCTAAGGACACAATTCACCACAACATTTCTAAGTTCCCCTCTTTTCCACTTTGATTGCGATCAATTAAGTGTAATTATCAATTTCAAATAATTGAGTTTGTTTTTAGCCACTTGCTTTTTTCTCATCATATCCTCAGTACACATGTGTTTTCAGACTTCCCTGCATTAATTTGCCATTCATTTTTGTAAGAAAGTATATGATGGCCAAGAATCAGGCTGTTACAGTCCACCTTTGTTGATCTATCTGTTGAATCTTATAACTAAGAGTATTTTGGTATGTTAGAAATCCTGATTAAGTCCTATATTATGAACAGAAATTCAGGACTTGAAAATTTTTACAGACAGAGTTGAAAACAGCTACATTCTGGATGTCTGAATGAAGCATTACAACAAGGTGTGACTGAACATACGTTTGTCTTCTAAAACAGATTTTTATTATTGATTTCTATTACTCAGAAAATAGACATTTGGGAATCATTCAGGACATGTAGTTGGTATATCACAGATGTGGCTCAAAATCATAAGGGTTGAAGCTATTTGAATCAGCTGATCATTTCTTAGGATAGGTGGCTGCAGTCACATGCATTTTAGTGGAGCAAGTAAAATTAGTTAAAAAAAAAAAGGAAAAAAAAAGAAAAAAAAGTGTAGATGGATTGTACCATGCTTTAACTAATCCTCTCTGGCGCCTTTAGAATCATAGAATCACAGAATCATTAAGGTTGGAAAAGACTTTCAAGATCATCTGGTCCAATCATCACCCTACTATCAATGTCACTTTAGAAATGTCAGGGAGCTGGTGCAAAATGGAACAGTTTCCAGCTGCTCTAACATGTACTGGAAATCAGTTCTGCCCTAAAAATCAGGGAGCCACAACTGAATTCATGACAGCCTTCCCCACTGCTGTGCTAAACGGAAACTCAGAACAAAAGCAAATATGAACTTTTTCACTTAAAGTTAATCCATGACAGTTTAACCTCCAGCTTTCTTAAAAGCTGCTAATCTTTTCATGTTGTTGTGCATACATAACTGTTATGTATCCATTTATATTTGTTTGTCTTTATGTAAGGACTTAATTAAACACCCTGACTACAAGAGGCTGTGAAGTAGGATATAGTTTCAATCATTTTGTCTCTTGAAGGCTGGAACAACGGTTACTCTAGCTTCCATTGTTAAAGTCTAGTGATTACTTCTCCATTTCCCGCATATGTTCCAGTATCATAAATAAAAGGTGGAAATCTGGTGTTTCCTGATCTGTGTTATGCTCTGCAAAGTTTTTGTGCTCTGCATGTATCTGGGTTTCTAGGTATGGTTTACAAAGGTGGTGAGTGTTGTAGAGGTAATCTGCTTAGCCTCTGAGCAGCAGGGTGGGAGAAACAGAGCAGAAATTCAGTCAGCAATTCTCCACATTGATCAAAAAGTAATTTTAGAAGATTCTGAAGATGTTCACCTTTCAATTCTTGCCAGCCAGAAGCATTATGGCTGTGTCCCAAGTATTCAAGGTTTATAGTGCACTGTAGGAGAAATGAATGGTGACCCATTAAGACCAGTATGTTGTCCCTGTGGGAAGCTTCAAAAATAAATAATAGTCCAGTCAAGAAAATGGGAGTATTAACCAGGAGAATGAAATTATTCACTAATTTCAGTGCCAACATTCTTAAATCCTGAAGAATATTATCACTCCTTTAATGTAGGCCATCACAATGGAAAAACAACAGGATGAAAGATATAGACATAACTTCCAAATACAAATCCGACAGAGCTAAAGAATATCAGAAATTACCCCTTTCTCAGAGACGGATATATATGACATAGTAGGGAGAAAAACACATTGATCCTCTGGCAATTCAAGCATTTTTAATAATAATTACATTTATTTGTTTATTTGCTTTGTTAACTATGCTGCTAATCAAGTAGTACTTGAGCACTCAAGTAGCTCTCATGTTCACTTAACTTACATGAATTCAGGAAACGACAACGTAGGACTTCTAGCAGCAGTTCATAGTAATGGCAATGTATCTATTACCCCGTGTGTCAGCAATTTAGCAAATACTCTCAGTTTATTTGAAAGGCAATATTACTTTTCAATTTGAAAAAAAAAAAAAACAACCTGATTATTCATTTATTTATTTATTTTCATTTGAAGATTTTTTTTTTCATTTTCCTGCTCAGTCCATGTATTTCAGGTGCTAGTGGTATTGTCTGCTTTTTTTTTTTTTTTTTTTTTTCTATTTTTTATTATTTTTTTCCTTTTTTTTTTCTTTTTTATTATTTTTCTATTATTTTTCCTATTTTTTCCTATTTCAACTTGTTTTCTAACAAGCAATAAAAATATGAAATATAAGAATTTCTAAAAAGCAATTATAAATTAAGATTTACATCCACTTACAGGTAATTTTCTTTTTGAAAATAGTTTCATGTCTGCTGGATAACTTAAACTTTGATACTGTGTTTTTATTTTTTCCTTGTCTGGCATAACTATCTTTAGATCAGCAACTGATTCTTTACTCTGTATTTGAAAGACTGTTAATACACTCTATCTGAGGTGTAATTGGATCTATACACATCTGTTTTACAAAACAGTAACAAAGATAATAGAATATATGTTTTTTCTAGTGGCAGATATTATTGGGCATAAAACCAGAAATGCTGTAAAAAATCATGTTTTCTTACTGATCCAGGTGATTTAATGAAAACAAAACTAAAAATCCAGTTTGGGTAGAACAGTTATTGTCTTTCATTATATGCATGATTGATAGAGCAACTTATGATTCTGAATATTTTCCTGGGAATACTGCCAATATGAAAACAAGGTAGTTATATACTGTGAAAAATATTATTGATGTCAATAAGATAACATCCATTTTGTGCAAAAAAAAAAAAAAAAAAAAAAAAAACAAAAAAAAAAACAGTAAAAGACATACATATTTCTCTATGTCAACTCAAGTACAAATACATTAACAAAATATTCTGAAAATTTTAATACCTGCTTTTAAATGTGTTATACATCTATTTCAGCATTTCCTTTGTACCTCACACCATAGAGTTGACTCCTGAATATTTTGTCATATCTGATTTTTTTTTTTTTTTTTTTTTTTTAATACATCTGCTTGTATATAGCCAAGAGTAAATTCTGTTTTTCTTTTATCTTTGTGTCTAGGAAATTTGTTCTCAGCATCACTTCTTCATTCAACTAGAAGCTTCTCAAAACCAATTGTTTATAGAAACTGGTTTCTTATGGGGATATAGTAAATAATAATAATAATAATAAAGTTATATGTAAATTTCTTATATAAGAAGCTGATAAGACCTCTTGAGTTTTGTGTTACAAATACTATTGGACATTACTAGTTTGTCTATTTGTTTTTAATTCAGAGCGGTCTGGTCTAATTCCATTGACAGAATGAGGCTAAAGTATACTAAATGAGCTCCCAGATAGTATCTTCTCATTTAGTTTCACCTGAAAGGAAGTTAGTTCATGGACCCTGAGACCATTTCACAATGCAAGCCAAAACATGAAGAAAAGCAAATAACTATCAGGAGCTTGTTTCTAAAGCTCACTCCAGATCTAAGCTAAACAGTAATACAGGCAAATCCTGTAGGTTCACTACATATGTTCACTACATATTTTTTTCCAGTATAAAGAGAAACTATTAAGCTCAGATTTAAAATAAATAAATAAATAAATAAATAAATAATAGTACATGTAGTATAATTTAGAAATAATGCAATAAACAGTTGTTTTGCAACAGTAGCATAAAATAATTCCTTTTTTTTTTTTTTTTTTTTTTTTTTTTGGGGGGGGGGTGGGGAGGGCATGGCAAGGGAACCCTGTAGTAGCTGCAAGTAGGAGAACAATACTGTCCAGATTGCTGATTTTTGTTTTGATTATAAAACGTATTTTATGTGGAAGTTCATATTAACATGTTTAAAAATAGAGTTACAGTCAACTTTCAGGAATTTTGTGACATCCATTTGTATTTGTCCAAGATGATTAGGTCTATTGAAATACTGTTGTCCTTCCTGCACCAAATATATAGATTATATGAAGATGAACTGTAATGATCAGTTACCTCAAACTTTAAAGTCTGTACACTTACACTTACATAAAGGCATTTATATATGGCTTCTGTTTTAGTTACTAGAGATCTGAAGCTTATTTCAATTGACTAACATGATCATCTAGTATCATTTGAAATGGCTTATGCTGTCTTGCCTGGTTCTGGTGTCTTCTCAAAAAGGCAGTTACCCATGTGGTATCACCCAGCTCTCTATAGATGTTTCTAGTATTTATCAGTATGATCAGGAGAGTATATAGAAATATGTAGATGGCTACTACAGGATAAACTAAATAGTGTTCTATGCTATTTTTTGACCAGATCACCATTCACAATTGTGGAAAAACTGACATTCAGCTCACACAAGGACACCTATACAGTATTTTAATTGACACTACATAGTCTTAAGTTATATGTGAATCCCATCCTGATATTACATATAGAATGACTATAATTTCTTTTTTGAAAAGCTCATAAGATTAAAAAAAAAAAAAAAAAAAAGTGTCCCACTGTCTCTTACTATCTGTTATCTCTTTGCATAAGGCATTGTTTACACATATGCATGACATGTTTTTTATATGAGTGTGTTTATGGAATTATCTAATTAAATAAATCATTGTTTTCTTTTTGATGGTTAATTAAGCTTAATACTGACCTGTGAAGGGGTCTTTGGGGCAACTGCATCTACTATTAGGAAGAAAAAAAAAAAAAAAAAAAGACAATCTTTATCACTCTCTACGGACATTCAAATGAAATCAACATCCAGCTGGTTAAGAGCCTCTAACTAACTGTCCCTCTGCTCACTTGACAGACATTTCACTCAGAGACAGAAACCAGCCACAGAATATTAATATACCAAGTATCTGGCCACAGGCTGTAACATTTGTGTGTGGGAGGAGTAAGCATCACTTACAGCTTTTTGGTTGTTGTTATTTTCTGTTTATAGACTTGAATTATGGATGTCATTGTAGATGGTTTCTAGTTTTGTCCTCTGTGCAGAGACGTAATATAGAATAAGCTCAGAACAACCATTAATAGCATGCCAGTAGTGACAAGATATCAGCCTACAAATAAGCATTTATTGCTCTAAACTTCCAATATTTTTTTTTTAAAAAAGAAATTTTTATAAAGATAACTTTCCAGTATTAATTTATTCAAGTTATTTTTCGAGGGGTAGTAAAATCAATTGCAAACATGTCTGAACCCTAACAGGACCAACTAAGTGCTTGAAGTGCCAAAATATTTGAAAGTAAATTCAAATTAATATCATTTTGTAATCAAATATATAAAAACAATTTGAACATGAGCGCTGCTATGATAGTCCAAAAATAAGTAAGTTCCGTTGACTTATTTTTATTATTATTTTAAGGCAAATGAGAATAACACTTTGACATTCCTTAGAGACTCATAATACAGTTCAGGAGAGATAACCATAGTCTGAATATTTCAGCATTATGACCAGATGACCAAACAGCAATAGGGCAAAGATCTCAGTGTTCTTCAAAGTACAAAACAACAACATGTCATTGGAGCTGGGTCTTTTGGGAGGTTTGACAGAACAGAATCTCAAAATCAGTTCTAAATACAGTATATATGAAACTACTTTGTTGCTATAAGTCAAAGTAGATATTCAACTATGAAATTAATCTAAAGAGAGAAAAAAAATAAAAATATTTTGAGTAATAATTTCTTTCTGAGCATACAGTGACTAAGAAATATAGAGTATTACGTTGATAAGACTATATACTTGTCAATTGCCAAGTGACAGTTCAAATATGAAAATAAGAAAATATGCCACAGTGTGTGAAAGCTTGCATTAGTATACACATTATACACTAAAGCAGATGTTAATGTGCACTACATGCATTGTAAACATACTTAACTGAAAAGCATTAATTAGTTCTTATGTGTATACTATATTAATGTGGGTAGAATGCTGAAATACAATTAAAAGAATGAGAATGAAGTAATCTTCACTTAAGTAATATAAGAAGGAAGTATTATTTAAACAGGAAGGAATAGATCAAAAACTGTTGTGATTTAACCCAGACAGTAGCTCAGCACCCTCTCCGACTAGCAGGATGGGGGAGATAATTAGGAAAAAAGTAAAACTTGTGGGTTGAGATAAAAGTTTAATAGGACAGAAAATAATAATTACGATAATAGCATAGCAATAAAAATAATATGTAAAAAACAAGTGATGAAAAACACTTGTTTTTGATGAAAAACATTGGAATTGCTTGCCACCCTCTACACAATGTACATCCAATCCCTGAGAAGTGGTGGATTCCACCCTGGTCAGCCACCTCATATTAATTTTTCAGCATGACATCATATGGTATGGAATATATATTGCGTGCATTTGTGGAGAAGCACTTCAAATGAGCCTCCCTACATGCAACATCTTGTGGAGCTGACTGAAGGACCTCACTGGCACACAGTCCCTCTGATTCTAGTGCACCATCCCTTAGCTTCTTACCTGTGTGCCTGGTTTTATCCCCTTCCCTCTTCAACTCTAGTTTAAAGCCTTATCAGCCCTGCCATCTCCTGACCAAAAATCCTTACCCCTCTCTGAGAGAGGTGCATCCCATCTGGTGCCAGCAGGATTGGTGTCAAGTAGACTCTCCCGTTATCAAAAATCCAAAGTTCTGCCAGTTACACCAGTCCCGAAGCCACATGTTAATGTGATGAGCCCGCTTGTCGGCATTGAGTCCCCCTGTCGGAAGGACAGAGGCAAACACAACCTGTGCCCCTGATCCTTTAAGTAGTCGCCCCAAAGCCACAGAATCACAGAATCACAGAAAAGTCTAGGTTGGAAGAGACCTGCAAGATCGCCGAGTCCAACCTCTGACCTAACACTAACAAATCTTCCACTAAACCATATCCCTAAGATCTACATCTAAACGTCTTTTAAAGACCTCCAGGGATGGTGACTCAACCACTTCCCTGGGCAGCCTATTCCAGTGACTAACAACCCTTTTGGTAAGGACGTTTTTCCTAATATTCAACCTAAACCTCCCCTGGCGCAACTTTAGTCCATTTCCCCTCGTCCTGTCACCAGACAAGTGGGAGAATAGACCGACCCCCACCTCGCTACAGCCTCCTCTAAGGTACCTGTAGATAGCAATAAGGTTGCCCCTGAGCCTACTCTTCTCCAGGCTAAATAGTCCCAACTCCCTCAGCCACTCCTCATAAGACTTGTTCTCCAGACCCTTCACCAGCTGCGTAGCCCTTCTCTGGACTCGCTCAAGCACCTCCATGTCCTTCTTGTAGCGAGGGGCCCAAAAGTGAACACAGTACTCGAGGTGCGGCCTCACCAGAGCCAGGTACAGGGGAACAATCACTTCCCTGGACCTGCTGGCCATGCTGTTTCTTATACAAGCCAGGATGCTGTTGGCCTTCTTGGCCACCTGAGCACACTGCTGGCTCATATGCAGCCAACTGTCAACCAATACTCCCAGATCCTTCTCTGACAGGCAGCTTTCTAACCACTCATCTCCCAGCCTGTAGCTCTGTTTGGGGTTGTTGTGCCCCAGGTGCAGAACCCGGCACTTGGCCTTGTTGAACTTCATACCGTTGGCCTCGGCCCATCGGTGCAGCCTATCCAGATCTTCTAGCAGAGTCTTCCTACCCTCGAGCAGATCGACACACGCACCTAACTTGGTGTCGTCTGCAAACTTACTGAGGGTGCACTCGATCCCCTCATCCAGATCATCAATGAAGATGTTAATGAGGACTGGTCCCAGTACCGAGCCCTGGGGGACTCCACTAGTGACCGGCCTCCAACTGGATTTGACTCCATTTACTAAGACTCTCTGGACCCAGCCATCCAGCCAGTTATTAACCCAACAAAGCGTGCGCCAGTCCAAGCCAAGAACAGCCAGTTTCCTGAGGAGAATGCTGTGGGAAACGGTGTCAAAAGCTTTGCTGAAGTCAAGGTAGACCACATCCACAGCCTTTCCCTCATCCACTAAGCGTGTCACCTTGTCATAGAAGGAGATCAGGTTTGTCAAGCAGGACCTGACCTTCATAAACCCATGCTGACTAGGCCTGACTGCCTGCTTCCCTTCAACAGCCGCATGGTGACGCCCAAGATAATCTGCCCCATGAGCTTCCCTGGCACTGAGGTCAAACTAATGGTTTTCTGCCTGGTTGATAGCACAGGGGACGAGAGTGACCGAGAAGGAGCAGTGGAGATGAAGTGCCATAGACTGACTGCAACCGCCATTCCCCCCATTCCCCTGCACTGCTTGGGGGGAGGAGGTGGAAAAGTGTGGATGGGGGGAAGGCGTCTTTGGTCTTTCATTTCTCACTTCTCTTGCTTGTTAGTAATAGGCAACAAATCTTGCTATCTCCCAATGCTGAGTCTGTTTTACCCATCACAATAATTGTTGAGCTATCTCCCCATCCTTATCTCAACACTTGAGCCCTTTGCATCATGTTTTTTCCTCCTTTCCCTTTGAGGAGGGGGAGTGAGAGAGTGGCTGAGGTGTAGCTTGGCCAGCCACCTGAGTAAAACCATCACACACAACTTCTATTCAGTTGCTACACAATAACTACTGCTGAATTGTTAGTCAGATGTAAGAATACTGAAATAGTATTACTTGAACTGTTTCAAGTATACAAAAATTTTGTAACACTGTGAAGGCACAGCCAGACGCAGAGCATTTTGTATACGTTTGAACAGTGTGAAAATTGAAAGGGAAAAGGCATGTTGGTGGTGTTGCATGTGGAAGGCATCTGAGTGATAGAAGAACGAAGAAAACATGAGACAGAGGACCGCGTCTTCCTGAATACACAACAAGGGTGACTAACAACAATAAAAATAAGTTGCCTCAGTAGCAAATGAGATAGCCCATTTTTGGGGTGAGGAGCATTAGCATTAAAAATGTTAGGCATAAATGAGAAGAAAGATGAAGAAAGAATAAAAGCTTCTCAGAGAAGAAAGAAGACAAGCTCATTTAAGGTCAGCCTTTTTTATTTTTCACCAAAGATTTACTAAGCTCGATGACCCCAATCTTTATAATATTCAGCTGCCAGGGACCACAGCCACCAATGATAGCTATATAGTATCTTCTCCACAGAAACATATACTCACAGATAATTTAAGTAATAGGCATTAAGGATTAAATAACATTATTTATGTAGTAATAAGGAAAGATGATGAGTAATAAACAATTAGCACAAAGTGTGTTGTTAAATAAATTTAGTAATACACAATTAGCGCAAAGTGTGTTGTTAATAAATAAATTTAATAAAGTGTTTTGTTTTAGTTCCTACTTTAAAATGGTTTTGACTGATCATTCTTCTAAACGCTCTCACTACGGCATTCTTTATACTCATACTTTATACTTCATATTTATACTAATCTTATATTACTAGTGAAAGAATGCCAACATCCAAAGATACGTAGGGAGATGTTCAATATTTAAACTACCCTCCATCATCTTTGGAAGGCTGAGACAGTCTGAGAAGGTTCCGTGTGACTTGAAAGAAGGAAATGTCACACCAGTCAAAGATGGGAAAGAAGGATTCAGAGAGCTGCAGACTGGTTTGTCTAACATCATTTATTTGGAGATTATGAAGAAAATTCTCCATGAAGCCATATCAAGGCAAATGAAGGACAAGATGAAGACTGAGAATAGCCATTTGCTGAGACCAGATAATTCCTGACCTAATTGCTTTCCTTCTATTATGAGAAGACCAGTTTGGCAGACAAGACTGGAGCAGTGGCTGCCCTAACGATACCAACACTTGACATGGTATCCCATAGTATGTCTCCTTGTATCTATATTGGAGAGATATGGTTTGAGTAAATGGCACGACAAGCTGGCTGAAAAATTGACTAAATTGCCATCCTGGAAGAGCAGTTGTTAGCAGTTCAAAACCCAGCTGTAAATCAGATATGATATGTCAGCCTCATATATTCCTCAGGGTTGATACCGAGGTCAATACTCTTCAATGTCCTCATTAATGGTCTGCATGATAAGGAGAATGAACTTTCAGCATGCCTCTGGACAGGAGAACAGCTGATATACTGAAGGGTTGGATGTCATTGAGAAGACTTTCAAGAGACTGGAGAAATGGGTGTACAAAAATATCATCAGTTTAGATATACCTGTATGCAGGATGAAACAAGACCATCTAAGAATACAGGCCAGCTAGAAAGAAGCTTTACAGAAAGGATACATATTGTGGTTTAACCCAGCAGGCAACAAAGCAACACTCAGCTGTTCACTCATTCCCCTCACCCCCACCCTATGTCAGATGGGGGAAGGATTCGGGAAAAAAAAAAGGTAAAAGCTTGTGGGTTGGGATAAAGACAGCTTAACAAGACAGAAAAGGAAGGACCAATAATAATAATAATAATGATAAAAGAGTATACAAAGCAAGTGATGTAAAATTGCTCACCACCTGCTGACCAGTGCCTAATCAGACCCTGAGCGGTGGCCTCATCTTCCCCTGGCCAACTCCACAGAAATTCTTTTTCAGCATGAGGCCATATAGCATTGAAAATTCCTTTGGCCACTTCAGCCCAGCTTGTTCCTTGTTCCTATTTCTTTACTTATTACTTTTTCTTTACTTTTTATTTTACTTTTACTTTACTATTTCTTTACTTTCTTTATCTTTTCTTTCCAATTTCGTTTGCTGTCTCCAACAAACATACTGATTTTGCCTTTTCCACTCTTAACTTACCAACTCATCTAGTGCTCCATGTAGGATGCACAGTCACCAAACTTGACACTGCTAGACATCTAGTGATTGAGTATAAATTCTATATCAAATTCCATGTAGATAGGAGATATGACATGCACATGGAGAAATAATTTAAATTTCAGATATAAGGCAATAAAAAAGGAAGGGAAGGGAAGGGAAGGGAAGGGAAGGGAAGGCCACCATAGGGTCTCCCCAGAGCCTTCTCTTCTCTAGGCTTAACAACCCCAACTTCCTGAATTTGTCTTCATAGGAAAATATGCTTGCTCTGTTATTGCCATCTCCTAAGTATAAATTTATGGTCATTTTAGGAAACACAATTCTGATCTGGTGTAATGCAGACACTTTCTTGTTTTAAAAAACGAGGCACTACAATGATGAAAGGGTAAATTCCTTACAAGAACTAAAGAAAATAACACTACCTGCAGAATAGTTTTTCAACAGCTAATTTCAAATAATGCAATATCATGATTTTCTGGGACAGTCCTTGAATCTATCTTGAATATTAAGGAAAAGAATAAACCTCTAAATGATTCCCCCCTTGGGGAGGTAAGCACTACTTATCTCATTAGGCATAAGAGGTTCTTGGTAGATAAGTTTAAATAACTCATTTGTCAGCCAGGACTGAAGTTCAATCAATTATAAGAGTTACTTTGAAAAGAGGCCCATTTATCAGATGGGTTTTTCAATATTCTCTGGACTTCCTAGTTAATAAGAAGTTTGCATCCTGGAGCAGACAGAAGTCAGGAGGCAGTAAATAGCCTGCCAAAAGCATCACATACTAAAACTTGAAGCCAGCAAAATAGGAGAATATGTACGTATGAATGTATAGGTAATAAATTTAGACTTTTTTTTTTTCTCTCAGCTTTTTCTCACCCAAAAATAGATCTAGCAAGTTCAATTTCAACCCTATTCCAGAGCAAAGTTTAAGCTTGCAATTGTAGATCTGTAGCAAGATGCAGTAGGTACTAGGCAACAGCAACCTTTGCTGTTAAAATGGTACATGCTTTACAGTGCTTCATAACTTGCTTTATTCAGATATGATAGGCATTTAATTTTCCACTGTTTGAGATATTACAAAAGAAATACATGGGATTAATCAACCAGAAATTAACTGATTGACCTTATTTACAAGGAAACAAGATGCCACTGCTTCAAGGTTTAACCCAGGCATGAATTGGTATCATAACCTTATGGGAAAAAAAAAAAAAAAAAAAAGAAAAAAAAAATAATAAAAAAAAAG
>CM021765.1:167389309-167463360 GCA_011076525.1 Nettapus auritus
AAAAAAAAAAAAAAAAAGAAAAAAAAAAAAAAAAAAAAAAAAATTAAATTAAATTATTTGCTTATATTTTACCTTTTATAAAATCCCCCCCTCTCTCCTTTTTTTTTTTTTTTTTTTTTCCCCTTCTGAATATGCATTTATGGTTCTCTTATACAAACATACACACAGATAAAAAAGGTAATTATTTATGCTTAATGGACTGCACAGTGACTAAAAAAATGAAAATATGTTGTGCTAAGTGGAGTTCTGAGCAGACACACTGGATCTTCCAAAAATGCCCTTTGATTAGTTTTATGTTAGATTTTTTTTATTATTATTATTATTTTTTAATATTCCACAAAACCTTCTTCCATTTACCAATTCTGCATCTCAAATGCAGATCAGAATGAAACCCTGTATATAACAGTGATGATACCCTCAGGTATGCTTGTCATGCTATGCTTGCTGCACAACCTAAAGTACAACAGCAGCAAAGAGAATGGAATACACCAATATCTTTATGACTTCAGAAATATTTCTATGTCTTCAAAATCTTCCCTCCCTGACCATCCTCCTTAAAAATAAGAGTGAAATTTGGCTGAACATCACCTGCTTTATTTACACATGATGTTTCCAGCTTTTGAACGTGTTATATTCTTAGAAGTAATATATTATGCAAGAATTAAACAAATATGCTACTGTAAAGGAAATCTATTAAAACAAACAAAAAAAAAAAAATCAAGAAAAAATGATACTGTATGCAGTTTCTGCACCTAATACAGGTGCTGCTTTTGCTTTGGTACCATAGCTTTTACTTTACATGTGAAATTATGTTTGTATATAATAAGAAATTATAGTCTTATTTGGGACTAAACCATATTTTCACATATACAAATGTGGTGTTGAATTGGATCCTCTGATTTGTATTTTATCAGCTCTTTAAAATGTTAATTTGTATCAAATGTGACATATATTTAACTAATAAGACCCTGAGTTTCCATAAGTCTTTATGCTTGTTGAATGGGATGTAGTACTTCTATTGTATGCTTAATGTCATCTTATATACGCAGGTAATATGACTGTCCTTCCTAACCTCAGAGACTGAGACTCTACATGTAAAAGGAAATGTATTCACTACTGATGTGTTAGTAAAATGTGTCACTAGTTAAAATGACTGTGGGAAAGCAAAAATTAATTACTATTTTCATGCCCATTTTATAATGGGCTATATATATATATAACTCTAATACTGAGTGAATCTTACTAGTTCATATTTTAGGATCAAGACAGCCTTAGCTCTCCAATAGATTTCCAGCTGAAATCATTCTGAATGATTTGCCAGGGGGAGAAATAAATAAATAAATAAATAAAATGTGTATACTACTAATAAAAATGGTTTTGCATTTTTTGTCAAAGAAAATAAAGGATTTTTTGTTTCTTTCGGGAAGGGAAATGGGAGAAGGGAGAGGTAAGGAGAGAAGAGGCAGATGGACAATACCAATTTGCTTGTGCATAGTTGAATATGACCAATATTTTGATTTTAAATATTTTCCTTTCCTTTCTCTACATGTAGTAAAATGTGTAAGTAGGGTAAGAAAAAAATACTGCAGTATAAATTTCTATTTGGACCTTTCCTTTTGATAGCCCGATGCACTTACTCTCCATTCAGAACACATTTTCATATATATAACCGGCTAAACATGTCTGACACTGCCAACACAATTTGCATGCATAGAACAAATATTAATTACACTCTCTGTATTCCTACAGGAACTATAAGAAGCCTGAACAGCTTCAGAAAAAAAAAAAAAAAAAAAGAGTAGTAGAATTTTAGCATATAAAAGTGGTTCGCTGAGCACTGAGCTAGCTGTCTCTTCTGTGCTTGAAAAATTAACAGTCTACATTCTGCTGCTGGAAGTTATCAATATTTAGCTGACATTGACAAGACAAAAGCAGATTGTATGAAGGAAGAATTATTATTGTGAATACACTGGTCTTTACCTCCAGCGCCTTTTATATTGATCATTGATTTTCAGTATGTAATTGTAAAGAGTCTAAGTCTCCTTAACAAATTGGGACATAATCATCAAGTATTCTTTTTTGACACAGTAACTAGATAGGAGGATGACATTAAAACACTGTAAATAATTCTGTTGCTTTTTTAAAAATGCTCTTATAGTGTCTAAGATGACATTCTCAAAATCAAAGCAGTGAATAGCCAGATATCTCAGAGACAGGTACAAAACTGACTGAAATTCATGCTGAATCAATAGATGCCATAATTTATTTATTTATTTATTTATTTATTTATTTATTGGGTAGCATGTAAGTTTTCTGGTCTGGATGTAATTTTGTTCAATAGTTTCATTTTAGTTAACTGGTAGAACTTAGAGCAAATTCTAAACATTATTGATGGTATCAACAAATCTGATGAAATCAAGTGAGACTGTTTACAAACACATTACAAGTATGGAATTTGAAATTGACAAGATAAAGGTGATTTGAAATATGTGACAAGTATTGCTTAACAGTAGGACACTGTTATGCTTGACTAAATGTTTAAGCAATGTTACAGCTCAAAAGATTTAGAGGACCACAGTGGTCCATAAATTAACTACAGAGGGAAAGTTATTATTTTTATGAAAAAAAATAATATATATATATAATTTAGAAAGCCATGTGTTTTAAATGCAGATTGTATTTTATCTGTCCTAAGTTTCAGTCTCATATGGACTTACTTTGAAAGAAAATTATAGTCAAAATAGTAAACAGCAAATGATGGCAACAAAGACAAGAAAATTTGAAAGGATATCTTATTAGGAAAGGTTAGACACTGGTTTTACTTTATTTAGCAGACTAAAGACACTGCTATGAAAAGGACAATCACCTGGTTTCCTAATTTTGTTGGTGAAATATTTGTGTTAAATATGAAGAAAAACTTTCTTCATAATAAAGGCAGTGAACAATGTGGTAACATTACCAAATATATAATAAATACATTTTTTTAAAGAACTGAATATATATTTCTCTCTGGTTATATTTGTAGTCAAGTTATGTTCCATTGTACTTCAATAGAAGAGGGTTGAGTGATCTTTTATGATGCATTCCAGTGTCATTTTGTGGTGCAATTGCTTAAAGTAACTAGGAAAATAAAACTAACTTTCACATTTTAAAGAAAATGTACAGCATTGAAGAGGCTTTAAGGGTAGGGTGCAGCTGCATTATCTGAGTGTTCCCTAGGCTTCCAACCTTAGATGCTATCATGCTGGGGGAACCTGGTGTGCTGGCTCTAAGGAACAGCATGGAGCGTAGAGTGGAGTGGAGAAGCTCTGTGATCAGGTGGGGACTCGATTGCTCTTGTGCACACCGAGACCGATAAGCAGCACTTTTAGCTACCCTAAGCCAACAACCTGTCAGGTTTTGACAAATGCTGTACTCTAGTGTACTTTTGATCATTATAATATCGTTATAATACCAAAACACACCTCCATCCCAACAGCTACCTGCCTCCGAGGTGCGACCACCCCTCACTGAGCATGCGCTCTGAATTTCTCAGAGCCTATTACTTTAAACAGAGACGGGAAAACTTTTCACCAATCATAACTAAGATATGCTTGACTAGAGTTACTCAAGCTCCACCTAAAAGATAGAAAATAATATAAATTGGCCTAAGAGAGAGGGGATGTTAGGGAAGACACCATCGTCAGGGGAGATACCATCCCGAGGGAATACATCATCCCAAGAACCTCCTGACTTCTGGGATCAGTCGACGGGCTGAGCCTCTCTTCCCCCCCATTGGGACGCCTTCGGGTGAGATTCAAACGTGTGTTTATACTCCTTTTAACGCGTTAATTTCTAGGCTAGCTTGCTTTTGCAGACAGTCACTATCGCTGGCAATCCAAAAGAACCTGTGTACCTGTTGTTGTAATAAATTGCACTTGATTGTATTGTTCCTAGTCGTGATAGTTCTTATTGAACGTGACTAGAGTAAGAGCGGTTATCCGTTATTGGTGAATCCGTGACCCTGACAGTTCAGTGCTCTGAATCCAACCAGACCCATATAGGTTA
Source organism: Nettapus auritus (assembly GCA_011076525.1). Classification (NCBI taxonomy): domain Eukaryota; kingdom Metazoa; phylum Chordata; class Aves; order Anseriformes; family Anatidae; genus Nettapus; species Nettapus auritus. The sequence goes on from CM021765.1 coordinate 167,393,357, forward strand.
ACATGGTATTGGTGAATCTGTGATTGTGATAGTTCAGTATTCTGAATCTGACCGGGCCCATAACGATTAATCAGCGACTAAATGCTAAGGGTGGTTATACGTTATTGGTGAATCACAGAATCACAGAATTTCTAGGTTGGAAGAGACTTCAAGATCATTGAGTCCAACCTCTGACCTAACACTAACAGTCCCCACTAAACCATATCCCTAAGCTCTACATCTAAACAACTTTTAAAGACCTCCAGGGATGGGGACTCAACCACTTCCCTGGGCAGCCCGTTCCAATGCCTACCAACCCTTTCAGTAAAGAAGTTCTTCCTAAGATCCAACCTAAAACTCCCCTGGCGCAACTTACCCATTCCCCCTCATCCTGTCACCAGGCACGTGGGAGAACAGACCAAACCCCACCTCGCTACAGCCTCCTTTGAGGTACCTGTAGAGAGCGATAAGGTCACCCCTGAGCCTCCTTTTCTCCAGGCTGAACAATCCCAGCTCCCTCAGCCACTCCTCGTAGGACTTATTCTCCAGGCCCCTCACCAGCTTCGTCGCCCTTCTCTGAACTCTCTCAAGCACCTCCGTGTCCTTCTTGTAGCGAGGGGCCCAAAACTGAACACAGTACTCCAGGTGCGGCCTCACCAGAGCCGAGTACAGGGGGACGATCACCTCCCTAGCCCTGCTGGTCACACTGCTTCTTGTACAGGCCAGGATGCTGTTGGCCTTCTTGGCCACCTGAGCACACTGCTGGCTCATATTCAGCCGACTATCAACTATCACTCCCAGGTCCTCTGCCTGGCAGCTCTCCAACCACTCATCTCCCAGCCTGTAGCTCTGCTTGGGGTTATTGTGCCCCAGGTGGAGGACCCGGCACTTGGCCTTGTTGAACTTCATGCAGTTGACCTCAGCCCATCGGTGCAGCCTATCCAGATCCTCCTGCAGAGTCTTCCTACCCTCGAGCAGATCGACACACACACCTAACTTGGTGTCATCTGCAAACTTACTGAGGGTGCACTCGATCCCCTCATCCAGATCATTGATGAAGATATTAAAGAGGACCGGCCCCAGCACCAAGCCCTGGGGAATGCCACTAGCGACCGGCCTCCAACTGGATTTGACTCCATTTACCACGACTCTTTGGGCCCGGCCATCCAGCCAGTTTCTAACCCAACGAAGCGTGCGCCAGTCCAAGCCAAGAGCAGCCAGTTTCCTGAGGAGAATGCTGTGGGAAACGGTGTCAAAAGCTTTGCTGAAGTCAAGGTAGACCACATCCACAGCCTTTCCCTCGTCCACCCAGCGCGTCACTTTGTCATAGAAGGAGATCAGGTTCGTCAAGCAGGACCTGCCCTTCATAAACCCATGCTGACTGGGCCTGATCGCCTGCTTGCCCCGCAAGTGCTGCGTGATGACACTCAAGATAATCTGCTCCATGAGCTTCCCTGGCACTGAGGTCAAACTGACAGGCCTGTAGTTTCCCGGGTCAGTCCTCCAGCCCTTCTTGTAGATGGGCGTCACGTTTGCTAGCCGCCAGTCAACTGGGATCTCCCCCGATAGCCAGGACTGTTGATAAATGATGGTAAGCGGCTTGGCCAGCTCCTCTGCCAGTTCTCTCAGTACCCTCGGGTGGATCCCGTCCGGCCCCATCGACTTGTGCACTTCCAAGTGCCGTACCAGGTCACCAAACATTTCTTCATGTATAGTGAGGGCCACATCCTGCTCCCCATCCCCTTCTACCAGTTCAGGGAATTGGGTATCCAGAGAACAACCGGTATAGCCGCTAAAGACTGAGGCAAAGAAGGCATTAAGCACCTCCGCCTTTTCCTCATCTCTTGTAACTAAGTTTCCCCCCGCATCCAGTAAAGGATGGAGATTCTCCTTAGTCCTCCTTTTTGTGTTGATGTATTTATAAAAACATTTTCTGTTATCTTTAACGGCAGTAGCCAGATTGAGCTCCAGATGAGCCTTGGCTTTTCTAATTTTGTCCCTGCACAGCCTCACAACATCCTTATAGTCCTCCTTAGTGGCCTGCCCACTTTTCCAAAGATTATAAACCCTCCTTTTCCTCCTAAGCTCAAGCCACAATTCTCTGTTTAGCCAGGCTGGTCTTCTGCCCCGCCAGCTCGTCTTTGGGCACGTGGGGACAGACCGTTCCTGCGCCATTAAGATTTCCCTCTTGAAGAGCGCCCAGCCTTCCTGGACTCCTCTGCCCTTCAGTATCGCCTCCCAAGAGACACTGCCAACCAGTGTCCTCAGCAGCTCAAAGTCAGCCCTCCGGAAGTCCAATACAGCAGTTTTACTGGTCCCCTTCCTGGCCTTGCCAAGAATAGAGAACTCCACCATTTTGTGGTCACTCTGCCCAAGACAGCCCCCGACAATCACATCCTCCACCAGTCCTCTGTTTGTGAACAGAAGGTCTAGCGGGGCTAGACCTTCTAGCCTTTTTGTTTGTTTGTTTGTTTTCCACATCTAAAATTTGAGACATCTTGACTGCTAATATCCATCTACTTGGATATTATTTTTAAATAATTATGAATTAGTTACATTAAGTTATGTAAGCTATGTAAGTTACATGAATGTTTTCAGTCATTGCTTGGTCTACAATTCCTGACCTAGTAGTCATATATAATTGACATGATATTAGAATATTCTTGAAAGAGCAAGGTTGAGTCAGTTTACATTTCTAGGCATTCAGATTACAAAATGCATGTCTTTTCTTACATATATTAGCTGACTTCAAGGAAAGACATTTTGCCCTGAGTTATATAGCTACATTCACTTTACACCAAAACTGGAAAGAGTTGGAACATCCAGAGGAGTCATTGCCCTGGAATGGGACATCTAGGCTACAATAATAATAATAATAATAAAGTTGCTTCTGGAGTTGCTTCTTTTTATCTGCAGACTATAAATGTATCTTACAGTGACTAGTTTATGTTTAGGTGTCTGTCATAGGAAAACTAAGAGAGAAGTAGGTAAAAGGAAACAACCATACAACTCAGTAACATTGATCTTAAATATCTTTACTCAACAGGATGGTGACAGTGGAATGATAGAAATTTAAGTTCTGGAATTTCTATTTTGCCCCACTTGACACAGACATCTTAAAGATCCCAGCCATTTCAGTCCATCTTTGACTGATGTCATGTATGCAAGGAAATAGGGAAGTCTTTCTGACACGGTGAGTCACGTTCTGGCTATTGCCCTGATACCTTCCTGTAATGGCTCTATTTTGCTGCTGACAATCACATCCTCCACCAGTCCTTCTCTGTTTGTGAAGAGAAGGTCTAGCGGGGCGCCACCCCTGGTAGGCTCACTAAGCAGCTGCATCAGGAAGCTATCTTCCACGCTCTCCAGAAACCTCCTAGACTGCTTTCTCTGGGCTGTGTAGTGCTCCCAGGATATGTCAGGGAAGTTGAAGTCCACCACGAGAACAAGCGCTGAAGATTTCGCAACCTCTGTCAGCTGCCTGTAGAACTCCTCATCCGTCTCCTCATCCTGGTTCGGTGGTCTATAACAGACCCTGACCAGGATGCTAGCCTTGTTGGCCCTGCCGATCCTAACCCAAAGGTTCCGATCCTAACCCAAAGGTCCGTGACCGTGTTTTTCAGTGCTAAGAGCAGTTATACGTTATTGGTGAATCGGTGACCGTGTTAGTTCTGTGCTTGGTGCTCTGAATCCGACCGGACCAGTAACAGTTAATCTGCTTTCCTGAATCCGACTGGACCCATAACGGTTAATTAGCTACACCCCTTTAACGCGACATATTTGCGTGATTTTATGCTCAACATTAATAAACAAAAAAAAAAATCAAATATTCTAAGTTACTACATTTATTAAGAAATATCCTGTAATTATGACATAATAATTAAAGATAATACATAAATGTACAACTAGTTTATGTCATGGTACTGCTAGATTTCAAAAAAGAAAAAGAGATTGTACAGTTGTTATTTTACTTGTGTTGTAAATTTTCATGGACCAGTATGCTACTGCCATCAATATGATGACATTCTAAAGGATATTCCCCAGAACATTTCCTGAAATCATGGATTTGGTGATCACAGAAGGGAGGTTAAATATTTGTTTAATTTACTGAAATATGGAGAGCTTTAACTTGTGTTTACCCATACACATATTTAGTGCCATTTTCTCAGCAGAGTTGTTTATATTTTTATAATGTTAATTTATAATATTATATTTATAATGTTAAATTTATAATAAAAAAAAACAGATTTCTTTGTTCTATATTTTGCTTTTCCTTATCAGATTGATTGGAACAATATATTTCAGATAGGAAAGAATACATGGAAACATAGCTATATGCTTGCACTGATATTATTTTCTTCCCAAAACAGCTACTACTGACCAATTTTAGAAATAGTATATTTTACCTGATGAACCATTAGTCTGAAACAGCAGGGCCAGATGCAATGTTTTCAGAGGACTTCTGGCATTTTTTTCTCCAGCTCATACCCCAAGAAGCTCCAAAGAAAGGATATTATTACAAATTCATAGGCCTGGTAGGAACCATTTTATTCCATTATTTTTCTGAGCAGGCACAGTAAAAGCCTTTTTAGACAGGACCACATTCACTATTTTAGTCAGGATTTCTGCCAGATTCGTTCTTGAAATGGAACAGTACAATCTATTTACCTTGGAGGAAAAAAAAAGAAAAATAAAAAAATGCAGTTTATCTGTTACTGTGGAATGAAGTCATACCCTGTTCATATATGCAATCTTTTGTCCTGGTTTCAGTTAGGACAGTCAGTTTTCCTCCTAGTAGCTGGTAGAGTGCTGTGTTTTGGATTAGGATGAGAAGAGTGCTGATAACATGCCGATGTTTTGGTTGTTGCAGAGCAGTGCTTACACCAAGCCAAGGACTTTTCAGCTCCTCACTCTGTCCTGCCAGCGGGCAGGCTCGGGGTGCAGCAAGAGCTGGGAGGGGACAGACCCAGGACAGCTGACCCAAACTAGCCAAAGGAGTATTCCATACCATCTGACGTCATGCTAAACAATATGTAGGGGTGGCTAGCCAGGATGGGGGGGCCGGCTGCTCGGGATAGACTGGGCATCGGTCAGTGGGTGGTGAGCAATTGCATTGTGCATCACTTGTTTCATACACATTATTATTATTATTATTACTATTATTATTATTATTATTTTCTATCTTAATAAACTGTCTCTATCTCAACTCTCATTTCACTTTTCCATTTCTCTCCCCCATCTCAGAGAGGGAGGGGGGAGGGGGAGGGAACGGCTGTGTGGTGCTTAGCTGCCGGCCAGGTTAAACCACAACATCTGTGATATAGGTTTTTTTTTATTTGATGTTTTCTATTTTTATTAATTAATTAGACTAATTTCAAATAGAGATTCAAATAAATAAACATAGCACATCACACAACTTTCTTATACAAGACTAGGACATTATTTGTAAACGCTCTACAAACAATAAACCTGAAAAGTCATCTCACAGGTTTCTTATGTCCTCAAAAAAATAAAAATCCTCAGATTAATATTTTCTAATAGATGAAGTCAGGAAAGGCAAATCACAGTGCTGAAAAAGAATTTGTATGACTGCTGACACAACAGCGCTGCACTGAGCATAATGCAGCTTAAGTGATACTCAGCTAAAAAATAAAATAATTTTTCTTAAAAGCAAGCTTAAAAGTATATCTAAACATGCTTATAGAACTATTCTATAACTAGACATTACACTTTTGTTCCTCTTAAATCATATATCCTATATAATACTACCATTAAAACAAATGAAAATTTATTTCAAATAATTGTACACAATTACATGCAGTTATTTTAGTTCCAAAGAGAACTGAGCTCTATAGATGTAAATTTTATTTTTACAAGACTCACATATCCAGTGAAACACATAATGGTTTATGTGACTACTTCATGCATGTTTTATTGATCATAGTGTTTTAAAAGGTGTGATTCACATACATCAACCCATAAATGTGAGGAGATAAGGCAATCAGAAATATGTTACTAAGATTAGCAGAATTCAGATTGACTTCCAACTGGCTTCCACAAATTGCCTATATTTCCTGTGTGTTTGCCAAAACACATAGGTACATTCCTACCCTACATAGAAAATCCACATTGTTGGTTGCCAAACATGTTAAATACATCTCAGTAAACAAGTCATATAAAAACAGCTGCATTTTCACTTTCTTCTGGATATAGAACAATAGTATTTTGGATCTGCAAACAACTTTTCCCCCTGACTGATGTCACTACTATTTAGCCCTCTGAGGCGAGCCTTTATTGATTCTGCTTTTACTTTGATTGGATCTTACCTACTTCAGTGCTTCAGTAAATTGAAACCTTCTGCAGTTCATGGAAGAAATCTGAGAGCAAGGCTATGAGAAAATGTACACTGACCTCAATTTGTTTCAGACTATATTGGTAAAAGCATTTGTCATCAGGTTGCAGAACTGACCTGAGCTAACAGGATATAAAAAATCAAACCTCATATTCTCAATCAGCCTTTAACAGAAAGATATTTAATTATTACCAAAGTACAAATCATGTGAAGATGAAGATTGCTCTCTGTACCTCACTCAGTTTATAAAGATGCCCATCTCCTTGTGATATATACATCTCTGGAAGGAGATATGTCAGTCTTCCTAATTTATGCTTAAGCAGCCTCAAAATGACAGAAGCTACCTTTAATTATTACTCTAAGACTGAATTCTGTAACTAAGGCAATAATAAAATATAAAAAAATAATAAAATATGAAATACCTTTTGAAAATAACATTTAGGAGGAAAGAAGGAACACGATGCTTAAATTTATCAATACATTTGGAAATATATTGTTAGTGTTTTAATTGTGAATATTCCTTGATAATTGCATTGCTGTTTTGCTATTACAAGCTGTAAGTCAATAGTAATATTGTCCTGAGCAGAATGGACTGAGTCATAAAATAATCCCTAGTAAATTTGCTGGAATGCTCTTCTGACTCGTCAACGTGACTGCTGTATAATTTTATTTTTATCTATTAATCTTCAATAGATAAATTATTTTATTATCCTACTAATTTTGAAATTCGTCACCCCAATCCATTCCCCAGTGATTAAAGTAGCTTTATGTAATTGGAGATTTGCTGCATGTCTAAAAAGATTTATGTTAGATATTTTAATACTTGTATAAATTTATATATGTGATGCATATATATAATGTTATAGTATAGGATAATAACCTCATAATCATGCCATGAATCCCTAGGCATATACAGAGAAACATGGTCAAGTTAAGTTGAAAGCTGTAAAGCTAATCTTGTTAATTCAAAAGACAGTGGGTGCCTCTCTTCAGAATGTTTTTCACTCTTACCAGACAGATCTCCTTTATTGCTTTATTAAATGTTTAAAAATGAGCTTTTTCTTCCTCGGATTAATGCTTATCTGTGAAAATATGAATATGTCACAAAACCATCCTTTCACCTCTTTTTCATTTCACATGCACAGAACCTCTGTCAGTGGACACAGGAATAGTTACTATTTATTCCCACTTATATGTTTCTTATGTCATAAACTTAAAAAAAGAACCAAAATAAACAACAGCCTGTGGGTATCTCTGGTAGCTTTGGCAAACAGTCAAATACCCACCCAGACATTCACACACTTCCCCTCTTTAGTGGGACAGAGGGAGAAAACAGAGTAACGTTAATGGGTCAGTATAAAGACAGAGATCATTTGACAATTACTCAATTACTATCATAGACAAAAGAGATTCAACTACGGAAAATTAACTTTATATATTTCCAATTAAAATAGATTTTAATTACTAATTTGGGTAATTAGAAATAAAGACAAACATTAAAACAACACCTTTCCTGCCTCCTTTCCCAGGTTCAACCTTATTCCTTCATTCAAGATTCCCTATCATGTCTTTGGATGGCAAAGGGTTAATTTTCTTCATAAAGGCTTTGTAAATGTTGTGCTTTGGATAGCGGTGATAACACACTGACATTTTTAGCTGTTGCAGAACAGTGCTTACACAGAGCCAAGGACTTTTCTACTTCTTATGCTGCCCTGCCAGTAGGGAGTCTGGGTGGGCATATGTAGACATCTGTGTTGTCATACCATATGATGTCATGCTCAGCAATAAAGGCTGGATGGGGTAAAGGAGGAGAAAGAGGAAGGACCTTTGCAGTGATAGTGTTTGTCTTCCCAAGAAACCACTATATGTGACGAGCCCTGCTTTCCTGGAAGTGGCTGAACACCTGCCTGCTGATGGGAAGTAGTGAATGAATTCCTTCTTTTGATTCAATTGCATGCACAGCTTTTGCTTTGCCTAGGAAAATGTCTTTATCTCAGCCCCTGTGTTCTTGCACTTTACTTTTGTGATTCTGTCCCCTATCCTAGCTAGGAAAAGTGAGACAGCAGCTGTGTGGTGTATAGCTGCCTGTCATGATAAAGCACAACATTCCCCTACCCCCACCCCCACCAAGCAGCTTGTTGGGGGGGGGGGGGGGGTGTCAGAAGTTGCGGTCATTAATTAATATTTATGGTCATTATATCTCTGCTGCTTCTTTTTTCTTATACTTTTCCTCTGCTCTCGGATTGGCTGTCTATGGGCCACATTTCCCTAGGGAATATATGTCTTCTTTGGTGTGGATGTTCCATGGGCTGCAGTGACTATCTGTGCTGATGCCACAATGCACATCCTCCTCTGACCTTGGTGCTCACACCGCTGTTTCTCCACTCTTTTCTTACTTCTTCCTCTGTTTGTTTAGCATCTTTTACCCCTTCTTAACTGTTTCCCCTGAAGAGCCACCATCTTGGCTGCTGGGCCCAGCCATTCCTGGTGGTGGGGCAGTTGGAGCTGGCTGGAACAAGCCGTGACTGGCCCAGGGGAGCCCCGGCCTCTCCTCACAAATGCTGCTGTACAGAAGCCCACCACCAGCACCTGGACACCTGCACCTGGTACAGTACCACTGCAACAGAGCACTAGGTGTCCTGGTTTCAGTTGGGACAGTTTCCTCCTAGTAGCTGGTGGAATGCTGTGTTTTGGATTAGGATGGGAAGAATGCTGATAACATTCCGATGTTTTGGTTGTTGCAGAGCAGTGCTTGTACCAAGCCAAGGACTTTTCAGCTCCTCGCTCTGTCCTGCCAGCAGGCAGGCTCGGGGTACAGCAACAGTTGGGAGGGGACAGACCCAGGACAGCTGACCCAAACTGGCCAAATGAGTATTCCATACCATCTGACGTCATGCTAAACAATATGTAGGGGTGGCTAGCCAGGATGGGGGGGCCGGCTGCTCGGGATAGACTGGGCATCGGTCAACGGGTGGTGAGCAATTGCATTGTGCATCACTTGTTTCATATACACTATTATTATTATTACTGTTATTATTATTATTATTATTGTTGTTTCCTATCTTAATAAACTGTCTCTATCTCAACTCTCATTTTACTTTTCCGTTTCTCTCCCCCATCCCAGAGAGGGAGGGGGGAGGGTGAGCGAACGGCTGTGTGGTGTTTAGCTGCCGGCTGGGTTAAACCACAACACTAGGTTAAATGAGATACCAATTAAAACAGCGTTGTCGGGGGGGGGGGGTCACTTGGTTTGGGCTTTCTTCCTTTTGTTTTGTTTCCCCATGTATAATTAAAATGTTTTGTGCAAAGTCGTTTTCTGTAGATCCTTCCTACAAATTAATTTGGCTACCAAGAGGTTTATTTTATTATTATTATTATTGAGAGCTAGGAATGAACATAACTCCTTATGTGGTATTCCTAGGTAATATGCCAGTTGTTTAGAATATCAGTTTCAGAACTGAAAAGAAATTAACAGAGAAAATAAGTTTATTTTAGGCATTAACTCACTGCAGATTGGTAAATTCCTTATTTCCTAGTTGTTGCTTTTCTGTCACATTCTAAATATACAAAAGATAAGGTAGGTTAGACTTTCAGCAAGGGATATTTCATGTAAAACAACTGTCCAGGTTCCTCAGCAGCACATAGTCAGTTCCATCACTCCCTTTAATTTTGCCTGATAAAGAACTTCATAAAAACATGTCAAGTAAGTTTAAATAGAATTTGAGACAATTAGTATTTTATAAACTTTTCGACATTAAAGAAATGTTAGCTTAGCACATCACACCGGAAACTGAAATTATTGATTGCAAAGCAGTTGATGGAGGACAGTGACTGTAAACACTTTCACACAAAATTGTTCTCAAGAATTCATGGCAATTCATATACATAAGAAATAAAATCTGATCTAACACAGCCAATAACAGATATCTTTTATTTTAACTCTTCAAAAGTATGTTTATTTTGTTATATGTCAAGTATCCATATCAAGTGCATATATACCAAGTATCCTAGGCTGCCCAGGGAAGTGGTTGAGTCACCATCCCAGGAGGTCTTTAAAAGACGTTTAGATGTAGAGCTTAGGGATATGGTTTAGGGGATGATTTGTTAGTGTTAGGTCAGAGGTTGGACTCGGTGATTGTGGAGGTCTCTTCCAACCGAGACTTTCTGTGATTCTGTGATTCTGTGATCCACTGGGTAAATTAATATGTAAAATCCTACCTTTATCAGTATTTGAAGACAAGTTTATCCTGAGGTTTACACCAAGTGAAGTGACTTCCATGCTGTATAACCTGTATTAACCTGTTCTGTCTTGCTTCAACTTTCCAGGTTTCCACAGAGGGGTCTTAAAGGATGATTTATTTTACCAGTAATTGTCTTCTTTTAACTTTCTAAAGATATAGCCCAAATTAAGCTTTAAGTTATTACTATGTACTTACAAGACTCTGTAGTGGAAAAAATCGAATCGCAAATACTTACACTTTGCCATGGTTTTCTCACTGTCTCAGCAGGGATAAAAACACAAATAATAGTAAACAAATCTATTATTACTTCCAACTTGGGCTATATTAACTCATAAACCAATTTCGTTTCCCTATTTATTTTGCCTGTTTAGTTACTGCCTAGTAACAGGTATCACAGAACTAAAATCAAATGTGGTAAACATGTATATATGTTATATATAGTAGAAAAAAAGAATAAATCAGTTCTGCATTTGCTATTCAATTTCTTTTTCATAAAATAGATATGTAAAGACAAAGGATGCTTTTGGAATAACAGCAGCATGTACTATATACTTTAGTACTTTCTCTACCCAGTCTTCAAAAACAGAAAGGTAAACATTTTATCATTATCCATATTGGGTTGCTCTATTATTCTTTACAGATGAATTATCAGCCCAAAATAAATGTTCTTAGAGCCTTCAGGTTCCACCTCTGTGTTGACAAACTGTACTGGATATATTTATTAATGCAGAAAATCTGATCTGGACACCAAAATACCACAGACAGTTAAAGTACAAGTGTTTCACATCTGATCACAAATACCTTACCTGGCATCAAGCGGTTAGTTCATTATTCTTAAAATCTATTAAGACACTGCAAAGTTTTTGTTTGTTTGCTTTTGTTTTTACTTTGACCTTAAATGTCACATGCTGGTATGTCAAATGAAGTAATTCTGATCATGTGAAATTGGATCGTGTCTCACATGCATCAGCTTGATTGATTAAACCTGACAAGATGCATCAAAATGTGACACATACGCTTCAAAATCAGAAATAATGTGGGCTTCTAAAAACAACAGTGTTTGTTAATCATTTCTGAAAGATTTATTTTCCCTTGGGAATAATAATAATTAAAAAAATCTCAACAATGCCAAGAATTTCACTACATCTTGAATATGATAATTAAACAGGCAAGAGAGAAATAGGTATTTTTCCTCTCTTTCAAGAAATACACTGACAAGTAAACTAGAGGCATTTCATATCTTATTTCAGTGTTCAATAAGATTTTAAAATAATTTATTATCTTATAAATAAAGGAAATGGATTTATGACAGAAATAGTCTTGAGACAAAATACTTTCTATGTCCCCTTTTGATATTGCTTCAGTCATAAATCTTATAACATTGCATCACAGCATCCAGTAACATGCTAACAGGCTTCTTGTAACCCAGACACTGTCCAGTAAAGTCATGTTAGTCTAGTATTTCACAAAATTTCATAAATTCACAAAAATGTTCCCACTGAAGATGAGGAAGTGTGTTTAGCAAAGGAGAAAATGAATCATACCTCAATTTAATATAAGCAGAAAGGGAAGGATTTGCTTATATGATAGGCTTTTATAAGAATTACTATAAGCTAGGTTTTGTTGTCCTTGTTTCATTTCAGTAACACCGCAATTTATGATTCATCTACCAAAATCCAAGAGATAACTTATGAAATACGATAATAATGAAATTGAATAAAATAAAATCTGACTTCAAAATCCTCAAATGGTTCAATCTCCTTTAGGATTTATTTCACCCCATATACATCTTTTCCTTTTACTTGAGTGGCTCTCCATAGTTCAGAATCACAGATGTTAACATTAGAGTTAAAACTAAGGGATGTTACTTGCTTACAAACAGAATAAAAAACATTACACACTGTCTCCTTAACCCAGGAGAAATAAAACAATATGTGCTTTCTTTGCTCAGACTTCACTTAACCCAGACAATCTTTCAGCAAGGTTTTCTTGTGGTCATTTTAACAGACAATATTCACTTGTAGATCTGGCCTGAAAGCTACAACTGTCTCTTTCCATAGTGTTTCTGCGTACTTTAAGTGACAAACGTAAGGCATGATCAGAATGAAGCATTTTCATTTGGGTTAGCTCTTTATGCTTAACATGTTTTGTTTGCAGGTCCATGATCTTCTGCAGTCTTTTATCAAATATGCATTTAGGGACTTCTTTATGCTGTTTTAAATTAAGACAGTGATTAAACCTCCAGCTTCTGTGACGTGTAACCAGACCAGCAACATGGTGCTGGGATGCTTTCATATTTGGAAAACACAAAGGACTAATGGGGTTGATGTGGTTCTAATTATGTATTTCTGTCAAGTCTATGATTTCCATGGAATTCTGAAAAGACCTCAATATAAATTCAATTCATGTTAAGGCTTTTAATGAAAAAATTAGAGAGACTAGAGGATTCCTATTTTTTGTTGCATAAATATTTCTATATTTCTAAACCTCTATATTCAGAGTTTTAGGACCTTAAAATAGTGTCCTTAAGTCCTGTAATGAATTCGTGGCATAACTTTTCCAGATACCAAAACTGTACGATATGCAGATGATTTTGAAATGAGTTGTCTGCTGACAAAAATTACAATCTAAAGAGGAAGTGGTTGTATTTGGCAGGAAAGTTATCACTGTCACAGGGTAAAGAGAAAAAAGAGGGAGTGAAAAAATATTATTGAAAACTAAGGAAAACACAGCTTTTCTGTCAAGGCTTTTCTGCTGGCATCTTTCCTTTAAGTATATGCCCTTGAGCATTTTATTCTTAACAATATTTCATTATTTTACTTGCTTAGATTCTGTAGAACAAATTTAACTCAACCAATCCTGGTAGCCAAATGGTTATTTTTAAACTCTTGAAAGTTTTTAGAAACTATAGTGACTATTTGAGACATATTGCCGTGAATGAGGTCTGAGTTTGATGCTGTCGTAACTCCCGCTTCTTCAGCAGTACAACTGAACAAGTAATAGACAGATGAGAAAGTGGTCAAGATTCAAGGACAGACAACAGTTGTGTTGGGTGCAGGAGCCCAGGTGTTGGCGGCAGGGGGCTGTAGGGATGGACTGCCCCATGCTGGACATAGCCTGTTCCAGATGGCTCCAACAGCCCCACCGCAGGGCATGGTTGGGACCATCAGCCAAGATGGCAGCACCTCAGGGAATGTGTGTTTAAGAAAGGGTTAAAAATGGTGTGCACAAGATGAAAAGGACTGAGAAAAATGTGAGGGAAACAACCCTGCAGACTCCAAGGTTGGAGGAGTGAGAGTGCTGCATTTGAAGGAGGCCATGGTAGAGCAAACAGATATTCCCAAAGGAACTGCAGCACACATTCCCCTTGTACCACTTTAGAGTAGGGAAAGATAAGTAGAGGAGTTGGGAATGAAGGACTGAAGTTAAGCCTGAGAAAGAGGGGAGGAAAGTATTTGGTTTAATATGTTTGACTTTTTGTTTCATGCTACCTGAATAAGTAATTGCATTTTAATTGGTAATAAATTAATTTTCACTGTGAGGGTGGTTGGGCAATGGAACAGGCTCTCCAGGGAAGTGGTCACAGCACTGAGTCTGTTGGAGTTCAAGAAGCATTTGACCAGTGCTCAAACATGGTTTAATTTTTTGGGGTGATCCTGTGTGGAGCCAGGAGTTGGACTCAACGATCTTTGTGGGTCCCTTCCAACTTTGGATTTGGGAGCTGATCACTTAGAATACAAAGGTATTAAGTCAGAACCAACATGTCTAATAGTCTAAAGTTAAACAAAGGGAAGTGGAAAATGTTTTGTTCAAGATAGTTTTTTGGTTTTTTTTTTGAGATTTTTTTCTTCTTTTCTGTAACAATTCTGAAGTGAGTAGCTCTTCCTTTACAGGAAGAGTGATATAGGATGGCACTAGTAAACAGATCAAGAACAGAAAATGGTGTGATTGCAATATCCAGGTGGAATTTCTTTCATCGTATTTAAGAATTATAAGGTAGTTTTATTTTAACTTCTAAGCTAACTATCTAGAGTCAATAAAGAAAAAAAAAATAAAAATCTAGTGTAGATGTCTACATTATTAACAACCTAAGTAAAATTAAAATCCTGTCTTTGCACTCCACATTGTAAGAGCATACTTGGATAATACGTAATCTATGCCTAAAGATTAGTCAAGGTCAGCTGACAGGATTTAACATATTGATTGAGTGTGGAGGCTGACAATTTTAAGGAAATGTTTGTCCTCTGATGTTATTTTCTCATTTCCTTAAGCTTTCTTTGTGAAGCCTGTCCCTTCAAGCGAGTATGATCTTCTTTGCAATCCTCATGTAGACAGACACATTAAATATGTGAAATTTTAGCTTATAACAGGAGTTCAAAGCATACTATTTGAGGAGCTAAGTGTTAAAAGTAAGTGATACTGTACAAAAGAAGCAAAGAATATTAGTACAGAAGTCAACAGATACCTCAGAGGGAGACAAGCAGTCTAGTATTTAGCGGAAATTTTTTGAGGTGATAAAACTGTTCTTTCAAATACAATTAGAAAGAGAGAAGTGCCATGCATTTTGTTTAATTCTAGGGTGGGTATGATAAACACTGATATATAAGAAACAAGACTGTCACTGCATCACAAACTTCAAGGGCTTACATCATTGATTACTAAATCAATCTTCTTAGGATACTGAAATGCCACAAAGCCTGTTTTCTCCATTTCAGATGCCCTTAGGCAAAGATAGGTGCTTGTTTGCCATTTATGAGCATCTTTAATTCCAAAGAATACAAACTTCTCCAAGTACTTTTGCTCTTATGTTACTATTTCAGTCTTATTTAACCTATTTTAGCACATCATAGTCCTAATCTGTTGTGAAATCTTGGACAAAGGATTTATTCTTTGTAAGTATTTATTTTCCTCTCTCTTTCCCTCATGCTTAAAAATCAATCTTATGCTATAGATGTTGGTTTGTAAGTTACTTTGAATGCTGTAGTTTCTGAATTTTGGTGTACATTGTAGTGCATTTATCAGACTACAATTCTAATATGACTTCTGGAGATGGTATCCCTTTATATGTTATTATTAACTGCTGTAACATCTAATTATTATTATTTTTTACTTAAAAAAACTCCTACTTTGATGCTTGAGTGGCCAATAATATACAGTATTTCTAAAATAATGTTTTTATATATAATTAACCTTTTAAAACAATCTCCAATCACAGAATCATTGAATGTCTGAGGTTGGAAAGGACCTCTGAAAATCTAGTCCAACCCCCCTTTCCAAGCAGGATCACCTGGAGCGCATTGCTTGGGATGGCATTCACGCAGGTTTTGAGTATCTCCAGGGAAGGAGACTCCACAAACTCTCTGGGCAACCTTTTCCAGTGCTCTGTCACTCTCACACTGGTCACAAAGAAGTGCCCCTTCATATTCATCCGGAACATCCTGTTCCTCAGTTTGTGCCTATTGCCTTTTGTCCTGTTGCTTGGCACAACTGAAAAGAGTATGGCCCCATCCTCTTGACACCCTCCCCTCAGGTATTTATACACATTGATGATATACATCCCCTCAGTCTTCGCTTTTCCAGGCTAAACATGCCGAGTCCTTTCAGCCTGTCCTGTTACGACAGGTGCTTCACTCCTCTAATCATCTTTGTATCCCTTCTCTGGACTTGCTTTAGGAGCTCTGTTCCTTCTTGTACTGGGGAGCCCAGAGCTGGACACAACAACTCCAGGTGTGGCCTCACCAGGGCTGAGTAGAGGGGGAGGATCACCTTCCTTGACCTGCTGGCAACACTTTACCAAATGCACCCTAGGATACTGTTGGCCTTCTTGGCCACAAGGGCACACAAGGGCACATTTCTGACTCATGGTCAGCCTGCTGTCCACCTGGACTCACATGTCCCTCTCTGCAGATAAATTCAATACTAATTTCATACTTCTGTCAACATGTTTTTAACAGACATTTGTAGGACTACAGAATATACATCACTATGACAAATCTTAGTCCTGAGGAAAAAAAAAAAAAAAAAAAAAAAAAAAAAAACAAACAAAAAAAAACAAGCCTAGCCTTCAAGACACAAATACCCTGTATTTTCCATGTCATCCTATTTTGGAAGGACTGAACTGGGTAGAGATTTGGTGTCCTTCTTGCCTCTCAAATTTCCTTCTAGTTGTAGTTTTTGTTTTACATTGAGGGGAAACTACTTGCTACTGCTAGAATATATTTTTAAAAAAATTTGAGGGCCAGATGTCTATAAGGGATGATTTCTCAACCTACTGTGGGTTAAGTACATGCAAAAATGTTACTTTATCAGCTTTGCAGTCCTTATAAGGGTGTTGTGAAGCAATGGGCTATAGCTCATATAGCAGCAAGGGAATCATTAGAAAACATGAAGCATTCAAGAGCTCTGCCTCTCTTGGGTCTATTCCTCAGACAAGCAACAGTGTTAATTCTCTTTTGACATTGTCCCAGTGAACTGATCCTTTTTGGACCATGACAAAAGAAGACGGTTCTCCAGATGCTGCCTGTGAATTTTTACTAAAGGTGCAGAATTGCCTTTGACTTCAGTGTTAGCTTTTTTAATATCTTTAATTGGCACTGTCTCAGACCAGACAGTTTTATTTCCCCTGAACTATGCTAAATAGGTGTAAGACTTTGAAAGTATTATGTTGGGTTTTTTTTTTTGTTATTGTTGTTGTTTTGTTTTGTTTTAATTAAATTACAGGCCTTATACTTCATGTGTCATCCTTCCCTATTGCACACTTATTAAAAAAAAAAAAAAAAAAAAAAAAAAAAAAGTAGTTGAAAAGAAAACACATATCAATGTTGTCAGTGCTTTTTAAGTCATGTATTTTGACATATACATAGTTGCTATTGAAATATTTCTGAGATTTGATCTTCCTTCCCAAGCCCTTCTTTTTGTAAGCCTTAAAGTTTATAAATGTCCCATGAAAATACCTTAGGTATGCCCTAAATCTCTTTCTCACTGATTCTTGAATTAATTTTAAAACCATGTCCATCCAGATTTGCTGATCGTTACTTGTAGCTCTTTTTCAGGAATGATAAATATGAAAATGGGTCTGTATTTTAAGTTTCATCTAAGTAAAACCCCCAAAGTTAACTGTATATCTTTAGGTAAAAGGATGTGCACAGTTTTTCTTGAGCCAATGAATTGACTTTAGGCAGGTTTTTGAGGTGGCATGTGGCAGTGTACTCCTCTTCGCCCCCTAACTCGGCGTTTTACCTGTAACCATGCTCAGGCAATAGCCGTCAGTGGCAGCCATGATAAATGTGTCTGATCATCATAGCTGAACCAGACTCCAGGTTGATTCAGGGGAAATAGATCCAAGGTCTCACGGAGCATGCACCAACAAAATATGGCTGGTATGTAAATATGACTTGTAGTCATCGTACTGCATAAATAGGAGACAGCCCAGAGCCCATTGAGGATTCTTGTACTGCAGCAAGCTGCATGTCAGGATCTTCCCCTTGAGCAGGAACACCTCTCAAGGTTACTCCTCAAGGTAGAGAGATTCCTTACCAGAGACAGATACTTAGTAAGTGACTAAGTGCCAGCTTGTTGAAACCTTTCAATTTGATAAGTGTATTGAAATTTTGTAATCATAGCTAATTGATATAAAGGATTGATTGTGCATATAATCCTTTAGGCATAAACCCTTTAGTGTGGGATCGGAATAGGATTTGGTTGTGGCTATACTCCTCGTAGCTTGTATGGCAAAAGGGACACTATTCTGAACCTCATGACTCAACATGAGGGTCTCCTTGACATTTTTAGTCTGACTCTGTCCTCTGTGCAGTAAATAATCAAGTGACCTTGCCATCACACATCTTCTTAATGCCACATTTACCCGTAGAACTTAAAATCTAAATGTTACATTTCTGCTTCATTCACAGTTGAGCCCTGCTGAATCACTATTTTCATCAATAAATATATTTATATGAATCACAAAGTAATTCACACACACACACACCCCCCTTTGGCATGGGTGGAACTGTTCTTTGAGTGCTGCACTCAGTTTTGGGCTTCCATGTATCAGAAAGACTGACTATACTGGAACAAATCCACCAAAGGTCACCCAGGTAGTAAGGGAACTGGAATACATGACGTAAGGAGAAGCTAGGAGAGCAGGTCCTGTTCTATGTTAAGAGCAAACCAAGGAGAGGCCTTACTGCTGTCTATAACTCCCTAATGGTAGAGCAGAGAAAAGACAGAGCATGATTCTTTCAGAGATCTACAGAGATCTACAGAGAAAGGATGAGAAGCAATGGTGACAACTCAGCATAAGGAAATACATTTTTAACCTGAAGATGATTAAACACTCAATGGGTTGCCCGGGGAGTCTGTACAATCTCTGTCCTTGGAGATAGTTAAAATATCCTAGACATCTTGTTCTAAATGGATGGGATTTGAGTAGAATGTTGGATGACCGTCTGGAGGTCCCTTCCACTCAACATGATTCTATGTGTCTATGATCCATGTGATTTGTTCACACAAAAATCTATCACTGAAAAGCAGCAAAATACTCTCAGTGGAGACCAAACATTGCCCTATCATCTGTCACAGAATCACAGAATCACAGAATGTCTAGGTTGGAAGAGACCTACAAGATCGCCGAGTCCAACCTCTGACCTAACACTAACAAATCATCCCCTAAACCATATCCCTAAGCTCTACATCTAAATGTCTTTTAAAGACCTCCAGGGATGGTGACTCAGACACTTCCCTGGGCATCCTATTCCAGTGAATTCTATTCCTATTCCATCTGTAATCTGCCCTATAACATGTAGTTTTCATACAGATCATCAGTTCTGAGGCCATATAAATTTATTCAAAAAGAGGGAATAAACAAGAGCTGAGTCTGATGGATTATCTTCTCCAATAAAAACTTACTTCCCTTTAAGAATGTAGGCAGCATCACTGTAGGAGAGGTAGGGCAAACAATTAAAAAAAGAAACAAAAAGAAGCAACAAAAAACCCTTGTTAACTAATACCAAACTGTGAAATTGGATGAGATAGTTTTATTCCTACAGGAATGGCATAATAGTTTGTAACTTTGTTACCACATTAACCTGTTGTGGAATGGCTTCACACTAGCAATGTTAACAATGGAGGCAAGATATACTGGTATGAGTAGTACATATCGATTACTACCTCGCTTTAACCATGAAGTTACCTCCGCTGTTTTTCCACATCCAATGAGTACTGCTTACCCTGAGTGAAACTCTGCATCTGTTAACGTCATTCTTAATGACTCTGAATCAGTTCCTGTTTTCAATACTAGTATGTAATCCGCTTTCTTTTTAAAACCTTTTTGCACTAATCAAAGTGGTTTGTTTTGTTTTGTTTTTCTAATAATCATTTTTTCTAATATCAAGCAAATTTTGCATCTCCTGATTTGCCATTAGCAACAGACTAGAGGAGAAAGGATGCTTCCAAGAACAAATCATACAAAGTTTAAAATAAACATATGTTTTCTGTCATTTACAAAACCATTTGAACCAAGAGAGTTCTCCTTTTTTTGATTATAACAGCTAATACGACACACACACACACACACACACGCACAAAAAACAAACAAACAAACAAACAAAAAAAAAACAGTGTTATAAATATTCTTGCTTTGAAGATAACTTTATCTCAGTGTCCTACAATTTGTAAGTATAGACCCAAGATTTTAGAGTCACTGTTCAGTAATGCTTGTTTAGAGAATAAACATTTATAGAAATGTGAATATAGCCTGGCTAAACAAAGTTAATACACTGAGAGCTGATAAAACAACTAGAGTCAAAGAGCTCTATTTTGGTGAAGCTTGCTCTAATCGGTGGGTCTTTCAGTGCATTCTAAATGGTAAGGGAAAGATTCATCACCTAACTCTTGAATTATATTATCATTTCCTTATATACTAATGTAACCATCTTATCAGAGTTGTGATTCTTTTTCCTAATCGGAGCAACTGTTCTTTTCTTTGGTATATAATGAATTCTATCTTGGACTGCTAAACTGAAAAGTTAACTTAACTAAGCAGTAATGATTGATCTGTTAACTAAGCTATGATCTTTCTGTTTCAATTCCATATTGCCTGAGCTCTATTCTTTAACTTTATAACAGTTTGAAATAATGACTGCCAAACCAGATCAGACCAAAGTGTCATTACAGTAACAACATCTACAACAGATGCCTAAGAAAGAATAAAAGAAAAAGAACAAAAATAAAGTTCAGTTGCTTGTGAGGATCTCTCAGCCAGAGACTGTGACTTTGTATTAATAACTCTTGAAAGATTATTCTTCCAGGAACTTCTTTGATTGTTTTTTGGACTTCAGTGAACATTAATTTCTGCAGCATCCTCTGGGAAAGTTCCACGGTATGGCAAAGTTAATACAAGGAATAAAATGTTTGAGCTTTCCTAACACATAGGTCCCACCACCCTACCACTGATTCTTAGACAGGACTGCATATTTATCAAATGAATTCTAAATCTGAACCCTACTCCAGACCTTTAGCTGTTGATTTACAGGCACCAGTGAATTGAAATATATAAAAGAGCTGGAGAGAGTAAGAAACAAGTAATTGAATTGTGAAAATGGAAAAATCAAACCCTGTTGGGTATGTTTGTTTGTTTGTTTTTGTTTTGTGTTTACTTATTTGTTTGTTTGTTTTCCTTTCAACCAGTATCTTCAGGTATGTCCTGTTAACTGGTGAAATATAGTCAAAGCTTAACATTAACATTTAACATTTGAAAATAATATTATGCTGAATCTTGACTCCAGTTCAACCAGCTAAGTGATTAATTGCATCATGTCATAGAATCATCGAATCATTTAGATTAGAAGATACATTCAAGATCATCAAGTCCAACCATCAACCTGACCTACTGAGTCCCATCACTAAACCATGTCCTTAGTGCAATGCCCACACGTCTCTTGAATACTTCCTGGGATGGGGACTTCATCACTTTCTCAGGTAGCCCATTCCAATATTTGACCACCTTCTCTATTAAGAAATTCTTCCTAATATCCAATTTAAACCTCCCCTGGCACAACAAGAGGCTGTTTCCTTGTGTCCTATCACTTGCCACCTAGGAAAAGAGACTGACACTTTTCTTACTGCAACCTTCTTTCACATGGCTACGGACAGCAATGACTTCTCCCCTCAACCTCCTCTTCTCCAGGCTAAACAAATCCAGTTCCCCCAGTTGTTCCTCATAACACTTATTTTCTAGTCCCTTCACCAGCTTCATTGCTCTTCTTCACACACACTCAAGCAATTCAAAGTCCTTCTTGTATTGAGGGTCCCCAAACTGAACACAATATTGGAGGTGCAGTCTCACCAGTGCAGCTTATAAGGGGACAATCACTTCCTTAGTACTGCTGACCATGCTATTTCTGATGCAGGCCAGGATGCCATTGACCTTCCTGGCCACCTTAGCACAGTGCTGATGCATGGCTCTTGATCAGCACCCCCAGGTCTTTTTTTGATGGGTAAATTTCCAGTCACTCTTCACCAAGCCTATACTGCTGCATTATGCTGTTATGATCCAGGTGCAAGACCCAGCACTTAGCATTGTTAAATGTCAAGCATTTGGACTTCTCCCATTGATCTACCCTATCAGATCCCTCTGCAAAGACTTCCTACCCTCAAGCAGAGCAACAATACTTCTTAGCTTGGTATCATCCACAAATTTACTGAGGGGGCACTTGATCCCCTCATCCAGATTATTGATAAAAATGTTAAACAAAACTGGCCACAGTACTGAGCCCCGGGAGGTGGCCAGCTGCCAGCTTTATTTATCTTAATTAACTGTGTCTGTTTGAGCCCAGCCATCTAGCCATTTCTTCATAGACCAAACTATATACTTGTCCAAGTCAAGAACAGTCAGATTCTCCATTAGAATATTATGAAGAGCCATGTCAAACACTTTACTAAAATCCAGGTAGCCATCATCCACAGCCTCTCCCTCACCTACTAAGTGGATCATCTTGTAATGGAAGGAGATGAGGTTAGTCAGGTGTATCAGATCATGTGAGAACTACTGTAAAGTAGAAGGCAGAAAATTCAGTGTTTTGACCTACACAGGATTTTGATTTGGTAAAATACAACTTCAGCACCAATATCCTCTCCATTGCTGATGTTTATTATTAAACTTACGCTTAATTACATTGCTGTATCAGATACAATATTTCTTACTTATTTTGTGTTCAGTGTTGCCACACTTACTCATCAGAAGCATCTGTGTTACTTAATAAAGTAACCTTACCTTTCCATAGATAATAATTTTCTGTAATCAGAAAGAGTAATACAGTTACTGTTTTAAGGTAAAGTATTTAGAATATTTCAATATGTGATGTAGAGAGATTATTTATGGTTCAATCACTTTTCTGGAAATAAAGGCATATTTAAAGATTGACTAGAAATGTCTCTAACAATTTAAAGTTTTATTGAAATCTAGGAAAATAACAGTGTAATTTTCTCCCCTTAAGCTTTTTCCTAATATCAAATGGAAAGAAAAGGAAGGAGAAAGACATTGTTTCCTTGGGATCAATTTTGGAATTACTAAATCTTACAATATTATTCCTGGTTTACACTGCTTAATAATTCGATTTTGACATTTTTTTTTTTTACAAGTTTACCTACTGTTGCAGTGCCTTGGGACCTTTCTGGGATTACTTCTGAGATGTTTTTAGCTTGTTTTAGCTGTGATTTTCTACAGACAGGTGAAGGGATACAAGACATGGACTCCTGATGGCTCTTGAACAGAAGGCCTTTATTGCTATTTTTCACTCCTACGTATACTTTCCCCGTAGCCCCACATACTGTCCATGTGCCCGAATCTGACATACAATTGGTTAGAGACCCTCAGACACGGACCTCGAGCCAGCCTGCAATTGGCCACCACCCAAAGCTCATCCTTAGCACTGTAGCCAATTTTCTTTATCTCAACCTTGCTCAAGTTTTTGTTTTTTGCCGCTTGCTTCCTCATTATCTCTAATTCAGGGACTTGTGAAACAGCGCGAAGCCACCTGCAAATTCTTTTCCCACAGACAAGGTGCCTAGGTTATCTTAGTTTAGCCCTGTGAGTATTGTGTACAGTACAAGCCTGTGCTGTGCTATACATAATACAGATTTGGATAAGGATTTGGGTTAGGGAAGACAGTTGTGTAACTGCACCTGATAACTACAGCAGCTACTACTAGAGTGGTAGGAATAATACTAACATTCATAGTCCAAGTTTTCTTTATATAATGACCTCATTAATAATGTCCTTAAAACTTTTATAGAAGAAAAATCATTACTATCAAACTCTTTTATTTGTTGTTATATTAATCCTTCCAATTAATGTCTGTCTGAACCTGCAGGTCAGCATCTAAAACTTGACTGACTTGCTGGGGACATCTGGCATTTAGTAGATGTATTCTCAGGACTTCCACTACAACAGGTAAGGGGATGGTCATTTGACCACTAGGAACCATTATAACAAACTTAAGCTAAAAACATCTCAGACCTATGATGCCCCAGACAAATTTAAGAAAAGGCCTTCAGAAATAATGCTAAAAATCATATTTACTGGAGTATATCACAGTCAGTATTGTACTCTTCAAAGAATTATTACTCTGATGACTAACTGTAACCCTCTCTTATTTTGCTTGATGAAAAAAAGCAATTGTGAACATTAGGACCCAGAGGAGAGCTGAAAGGGTGAGTAAAACACTAAAGAAAAGGGGTACATGCCAGAAAGTTAATGTACAACAGTCTTAATGATAATTTTCTATGATAATTAAGCAGTATGAATTATCATTGTAACTGTGCCAAGAACAATAACTTGTATTTTGATAAGACGATTAGAGCTTTAATGAGACTAATATTAAGCTCTTGTCTTTTGTAAGTCTTTGCACCCATACTAAAATTTTGGATATAACATCTACTGCTTATGTCTAAAAACAGAATGTTGCTCAAGGCTCAGAAAGGCCAGCTTCTTATCTCTAACCTTTGTATGCAAGCCTTATAAGTTAGGGCTGACTTTGAGTACTGAAATATACTTCTGTGCTATTGTTTGTTGCTAATGTTCAGGCTTGAATCCTCAGCATCCTGTATCGTAAAGATGCTTTGTCCATACTGCCAATAGGAAGGTCTGCACCTAAGTTTCTGTATCAAGTGAATGATAGTTTGTCCAGAGTTGTGTAAAAGTTTGACTTAAAATGTGCACGTAGATAATCAAATTTAAACTTTAGCTAAAAACTATAGATCAGAAAACCACAAAGGTAGTAATTTCATGGAGACATTCAGTCCCTGTCTTCTGAATCTCTAATTCCAGAAGGCATGTAGAATCAATAGTAAATGTTTTAAAACACAGAGGTCTCTAGATGCCCACTTAGAACTGCTTTATTCTTGAGAAATAGATTCCCATTTTACAGTTAGACTACCATTGGATATAAACAGAAGATACCTAGGGAATAGTGATAGGAACCACGACTTTCTCCTCTCACACATGAATGGATGAAAAGTTATTCTAGTAGAAAAACAAACATACAAAACCTGCACATTGGTTTCCACCAGATAAACCAGTGTTTGTTCTCTGACAATGGGCAGAATCTAATACTGTGGGGAGAGTATACAAAACAATAAACTTATAGAATGATCATTTCTGTGATACAGTTTCTGTGTAGTCATGTAGTCAAGAAGTTTCTTGACCCTTATGTTGCACCTGAACAACCATGTGAGTTTTCTTTTACTTGCTCTCAGTTCAACATCACACATTTGCTTTTCTGCTTGCATAGTAGACTAACTTCTATAGAAATAATATACTCCATACCTTTGTAAATTGTGTTCTATTATGCAAAATAGAAATCTACCTGTTCAATTTGGGGGGAAGGTCAGTTAATCTGTTGGTTATTTTGCTGAAGACTAGGTTCAAAAGCAGCTTATTGGTCTGAATACTGATTGGAGAGCTGCAGCAACTGTAAAAAGTATGAAACTCCCATGCATACATACAGATAACTTACAAAATGTATTTGAGTAAAGATATTATGATTCAGCTGAAATTTTAAATATCATTATTTTAAATCAGGTTCCTAATTAAGGTTCTCTGTGTCATCCTCTGAATGCTACTGAAGGTACTTGGCTGTCTTCAGCAGATAAGATGTATTATTGAAGCACTGTCAGTCACTAGTAGAAGGATAGGTTTTAAATTTAAATTTTTAAAAGGCCTTTTTTTTTTTTTCTTCCCACATCTGTGTGTGTAATTGAGCGATATGATTGCCCCTGGAAGTATTTACTAAAAAGAATGGCTATTTTTAGAATACGATTCAATGCAGGAAACATGGCATCAGAAGCAAATCTTATTTTTTATTTTATTTTTTTTTTTAATTTAGATTCTGACAATTGAGTCTTTCAGAAAAACACTATGGAGCATTTAGTTCCTTTTAAAAGGTTAACGATTTTTAAACTATTAATATTTTTTTCCCTTTAGATTTTCAAGAAATAAAATGTTTGCATTTTAAATACATTACTTTACAAATTGAGAAATTAAAAAAAAAAAAAAAAAACAATAACAATAAAAAAAGAATGATGAACAGGTACAGTGTTTCAGAAAATAAAATAAGTAAAATAAATGAAAAGAATTAATGAGGAGAAACATCCATGAGGTGAAACAGTATACAGAACAAAGTGCTATGAAGCTAGTGAAAGTATGCATATTTTAGAAATTAGATTGTAGTAGGAACATTCCCGGGCATCAGAATTTTCTGTATTGTGGTGATGTTAGAATGGTTCCTGACATGATCAGCACTGCAAGACGTGGTTATTAACCTATGATGGCAAAAACACTTGTTCTTGGACCATGGACTGGGAAATAGTCTAAAGCTTCATATTGATATTTTTCTAAGATTTTAAACCGGTACTAGATATGTGATAAATTTTAAAAGTCATTTCAGAATTTAATACTTTATTTTATTTTGCAACCTTGAGGAAGCGAGAGACCATATCTTTGTATCTTAATCAGGCAAAACGAATTTAAGAATATGGTTGGACACTGAAAAAAGGTACCAAATGGTACCAAATGTACAACATTCTTAGAAATCAAATTATGATTTTTTCTAAACACATTTAAGTTATAAACTTTTATTGAGTTTCTATTTGTTGTACTTATTCTGCCTTTTTACCCTTTGAGAACCCAGCTGTGCTTTGCAAAAGTGTAATTTCCCTCAGCTTTAGATGGATGCAGTCAGAATAGTGACAGATGATTTTTAAAAAATAGATTTCTGTGACAAATAGTGTTTTAAAACTTTTGAAATATTTTTATAAAATTGGAGGTATGTTTAATAAATTATAGTTTGTTAGTTCCCTTAATTGATCCTCCTTTCTTTGTGCTGGATATTGTTGCTGCGGCCTAATGATGTTTTTATTTGTTATGCTAAGTTTACTATAAGGTGCTGGAAGCCTTGGAGGATAAAGCATATGGAGGAAAACAGTAAATTATGTGTGATCTTTGTGATCCAACACATAGATATCTATTAGATTTATCTGTGCTCCAAATCAATGCAAAGAATGAATCTATTCTGTCAGGTATATAAAAAAATAAAAAATAAAAATAAAATAAAATAAATCTAGGAACTATAATTTATTTATTTTTTATCAACAGCTGTTTCTCCTTTGATTTACTTCATTTCATGTTATTTTCCTTCTCATTTTACAACTGGCCTACATTTTGACTTTGTAACATCTAATTTAAGTCTTGGAAATCTGAACTGCATTTGGTCATAGACAATAAGCAGGTAGCAGCTGAATAAAGTTATGCTCTAAACTGGTGTACAGTGATACAGGGAAAGGCTCTAACATGATAATCAGACTGAATGAGGCCAACTTAAAACCAGTAACAGAGTAAACGGTGTGTTAGGATAATAGGGTGCTGACAGGATAGATGCCTTGCAGCTAAATCTCTCTTCTGTTCCTGGAAGATTTTGTAATGGAGAATTAAGCATTGTCTACCCCAGGCTTACTCAGTCAGAATGTATTTCTGCAGATGAAACTGCTGATATAAGTGGTGGGATAAGTCTTATAAAGCCTCACTGCTTGCAGGCATGAGGTACATTGAGCAGGCAGGGTCAGTGCTGTATCCTCTAGACAGCAACAAATAGGTAAGATTATGTAGGTATAGAACAATAGTTGATAGAAAAGTAAGTCAAGCATTATACTGTAGGGTCTGGTTTTACTTTTCTGAAATGAGTCCCCTAGGGATCTACAAGGAAAAACATCAATATGCAAAACTGCTAAATCTTTTGAAAGTATTGCACAATGGAAAAATACACACAGAAAAAAAAAAAAAAAAAAAAAAAGAAAAAAAAAAAAAAGTAGATTCATTACTATACAAGAGCTCACTTAATAAAAACAAGGCTAATAATAAACAGAATAGAAGTAAATGGCAAATCAGAAAAAGCAACCAGTAAGGATGACACTGTTTTAAAATGTACTGTATGCAGTTTACACAGACAAGCCAAAAATTGCCCTCTCCAGGCAAAACATATGTTAGAATTTCCAATATAAAAACAGGATTATAACCAGTCTTCTATTGTACAACAGGTAGGATTCAATGATTCAGCTAATCCTGTAATTGAAAATTTTTTATTTGGTTGTCAGCAAGCTGGAAATTAATAGGGATTTAATAATTAAAAAAAAAAAAAAAAAAAAGAAAAAAAAGAAAGAAAGAAAAATAATAATATTATTTTACCCTAATTTAACTTTATTGTTTGCAAGAAGTAATGTTACAGTTTTTAAGTAAGCAGTTCCATGAATGTTGAAACTAATGATGTGTGATTTTATGGATTAGCAGTTATCTGGTGATTAGCTTTGTGTCTAAGGTGCAAATAGTAACTTGTTACTACAATGGAGCTAATTTTAAGAGGTCTCTCCTCTTGTTGTCTAGTAATGATTGTGACAACCATATCCTGGGATGCATTAAGCACAGTTGTAGTGCCTTTACACAGCTGAACTCCATCACAGCCACCCTCTCACTCACTCTTCTCAAGGAAAAAAAGGGGAGAAAATATGATGGAAAGGGCTCAAGGGCTGAGATCAGGACAGGGAAATCACAAATTATAATCATGGGCAAAATTGGTTCAGCATAGGCAGATTAACATAATTTATTAGCTATCAATAGCAGACTGGAACAGTGAGAAACCAAAACCAAACTAAAACCAACTTCCCCCGGTCCACACTTTTCTATGTCCATCTCCCAGTCATGGGAAGCAGCGCAGAGAAATGGGAAATGGGGGCTGTGGTCAGTCCATAATGTTTCTTCTCCACCGCTCCTTCACGGTCACTCTCTGCCCCTGCTCCAACATGATGTCCCTCCCATGGCATGCCATCCTTCCTGAATTGATCCTGCATGGGCTTCCCACAGGCAGCAGCTCTTCAAGAACTGCTTCAGCATGTGTCTGTACCACAGGGTCCATCTGTCAGGAGCAAACTGCTCCAGCACGGGTCCCACATGGGTGGTAGCTCCTCCCCAGGCTCCCCGCTCCTGCATGGGCCCCTCTCCACAGGCTGCAGCGTGGAGATCTGCTCCATGTGGGACCCGTGGGCTGCAGGGGGACAGCCTGTTCCACCAGGGGCCTTTCTGCAGGTCTCAGGGGAACTTCTGCTTCAGCACCTGGAGCACCACCTGCCCTCCTTCTTCACTGACCTTGGTGTCTGCAGGGCTGGTTCTCGCTCTCAGCTTCTGTGGCACAAGAGTTTTTTCCCTTTCTTAAATCTGCTCTTACAGAGGTGCAAACAGTATTGCTTATTGGCTTTTGGGAGCCAATTGGCTTTTGGGGCAGCTTTTGGGCTTTTGTCACAGAGGTCACCCATGCAGCCCCCTGCTACCAAGCCCCTTGTGACATAAACTCAATACAAAAGTGTAGTTAGCATGTCAGGGGAGGTGATTGTCTCACTCTACTCTGCATTGGCATGGCCTCACCTTGAGCACTGTTTGCAGCTTGGGGCACAATAATACAAGATGGAAATAAAACTATTGGAGACTGTCCAAAGAAGGTCTATAAAGATGTTGAAGAATCTAGAAGGAAAGACATATGAGGACTGACTGAGTTCACTTGGATTGTTTAGTCTAGAGAATATGAGACTGAGGGGAGGCCTCATGGTGGCCTGCAGCTTCTTCATGAGGGGAGCAGAGGGGCAGGCATTAAAAAAGAAAACTTTGATTACATTACATAGATTTAACCTTTTATGAACTGTAGCAAACCAAAAGCATTTAGCCTTAATTTTTAATCAGTGGAAATCAGTGTATCCAAGAGATGAAATGCAGAACGTTACAAATGCTGTGTTTATAGTGCAATTGTGAGAAAAGTAAAATGAAAATATATTAAAACCAACAAACAAACCAAAAATAACACAAATGTAAACATATAGAAGGTGACCCATACTATCAGAGGAAAACACATCAGTTCTCATGCTATCAATGACATCAAATCAATAAGTGAAAAGTAAAGTTAGACAATAAAACAATTAATTTGAGTGTGCATAACACAAAGCTTTGAAACATTGGTATGGATAGAAAGATTCTAACTTACATAGTACAAACAAATTACAGTTTCTTTGAAATTAAAACAATTGTAAGTGTAAGAGAAAAATCAGACTAATATTTGAGAAATATATGAGGGAATTTGAAGAAAAGCTTAACTCTTATAATCTCAAACATAATGTGTCCTAATTTCTGGTCAAGGTATTCTACATTATCATAGAATGGCTTGGGTTGAAAGAGACCTTAAAAACCATGTAGTACCAACATTCCTAACAAGGGCAGGGATGCCACCCACTAGATCAGGTTGCTCAGGACCTCATCCAACTTGGTCTCAAATGCCTTTAGGTTTGAGGCATCCACAGCCTCTCTGGGCAACCTGTTCCAGTGCCTCACCACCGTTTGAGTGAAGAATTGCCTCCTAACCTCTAATCTAAATCTCCACTCTTTTAGTTTAAAACCATTCCCCCTTATCCTGTCATTATCTGATTGAGCAAAGAGTCACTCTCCATCTTTTTATAAGCCCCTTTTAAGTACTGAAACACCACAGTGAGGTCACCCCAGAGCCTTCACTTCTGTAGGCTGAACAGCCCCAGCTCTCTCAGCCTTTCTTCATAGGAGAGGTGCTCCAGCCCCTTGACTGTCTTTTTGACCCTACTCTGGACCTGTTCTAACAGATCAACATCCTTCTTCTTCTGGGGCCTCCAGACCTGCATGCAGTACTCCAAGTGGGACCTCACAAGGGCATAGTAGAGTGGGACAGTCACCCCCCTTGGCCTGTTGGCCACTCCTCTTTTGATGCAGCCCAGAACACAATTGGCCTTCTGGGCTGCAAGCGCACGATGCTGGCTCATGCTGAGCTTTTCATCCACCAGAACCCCCAAGTCCTTCTCTGCAGAGATGCTCTCAGTGAGTCCCTCCCTCCCTCCCTCCCTCCCTTCCTTCCTCCCTCTCTCCCTTCCTCCCTCCCTCCCTTCCTTCCTTCCTTCCTTCCTTCCTTCCTTCCTTCCTACCTTCCTTCCTTCCTTCCTCCCTTCCTTCCTCACTTCCTTCCTCCCTTCCTTCTCTCCTTCCTTCCTCCCTTCCTCCCTCCCTCCCTCTTCCCTTCCTTCCTTCCTTCCTTCCTTCCTTCCTTCCTTCCTTCCTTCCTTCCTCTTACTAAACTGTTTTTATCTTGACCCACAAGTTTTCTCTCAGTTTTATTTTTATTGTCTTCCCCTGCCCTGCTGGGGAAGAGTGACTGGGTAGCTGTGTAGAGCTTACCTGCCTGCAAAGTTAAACCCACCAGAAACTCATGGTGCTGTGATACTTTTTATACATATACATATAATTTAAATACTTGGAAATTCATCTTCATAAGGGAAAAATCTACCCTTCAGTTCCAGAGAAAAACACTACAAGTTTTTTCATTCAAATCTCCATTTTGGAGAGAAAATTCTCTAATATGAGAACAATTCAACCTTACAAGATAAAAAAAGCTATGCTTACTTTTTTTAATGGTTACTTAAAGACAATTGTAAAAATATTCTTTTGGAATTTGTTTGTAACATATGTTGTTTAAAGTGAGTGTAATATTCCTATGATGCTGTGATTGTGTCAAGCACTTTGGACTTGCTTACTTTGGCATTCTTCACATTGTCTAACTCTTTTTTACAGTTCTTGTTTTCCACATGAGAATTTTGCTAAAAATATGAATAATTTATACAGGCTAATAGCAGCTTCCATGCTAAATTATCACTGCCTCAAACTATGCTGACTTCAGAAGGTGTTAGGCTTGACACAGTTATCCTCCATGGTTGTATAGAAAGATCCTTTTAATGAGATGCGGCACGGACAAAAGCAATTGCTACTACTGTGCACATTTTTCAGGTACACAGTCATCATATCTCAGGTACATGAGCATATTTTATTTCATATTCCACCCTTAGTAATATGAAAACTGGTAACTTTTTTGAAATAATGACTTAATTATAAGACAGTAATCTGTTAAAAGGTTTTGTTCAGCAAAGACTAATGCCTCGTCAGTCAGGAGGTAACCCAAGATCATTGTAGATTTTAATGTACACTTGTCTGTGTTAAGAATTTTTCACTTTAACAGCAGAAATAGAAAAGACAGAGGAAACACAACAATTGAGAACATTACTAAATTAACCTTTAATTAAATCTACAGTAAATTGCAAATATATATATATACATATATATAAATACTTTTAAAAAATTGTAGAAAAAAAAGGCAACTTCTTGTAATTTCCCATACTTTCCAAATGATATTTGTTTCCCAAAAATTGAAAATTGAGCAAAATTAATGAATTACAATATTCTTATGCAGCACTACAAAACCCTCCACATGTTGGACTTCTTACTAATGATGTAGTCTGTTGAAATTGGCAAAATAATTTTGTGGTTTTTTTGGAGGCTGCAATGTAAACTGTCAGAAAGATAGGAGGGTATGAAGAAATTTAAAGATACGAAATGTACATTGCAGTATAAAAAATATACAAGCATTGTGCATAATTCAACATTATCTTCCTCATAAATGATCAGGGTATCAGAAAACTTCTGACTGCACTTCTTCTAGCATAGCAGAAACCCAGTTTTTGGCTGACACTTTGCCATGGATTCAATATCTATGACAGTAAATCTCAAATGTAAGATACAGTAATTTTTAGAGTATATTTAAGGCAAGAGATTAAATATTTACATTATCCACAGATAATTCTCAAGGCTTATTCTCTTGTTCTGTCACAAAATTTAGAAAAAAAATAATTCTAAGTAAAAATGCATTCAAATATTCTCCTGAAATATAAGGTGATGTGTGACCAAGAATACTCTGAGATAAAAATGGAACTTTAAAGTACACACAAGAGACAGAAATATGAAAAATTGCAGGCAATTTTTACCTGCATTAATCTAAGATGGCATCTCCTATTCCTGCTGTGGCTCTGCTGTTAGCTGATAAGAGGGTTGCTTTGACCTTATGAGTTAAAGTGCACAAGCCAAAATGGAGCAAGTATATTGATTTTTTTCAAGTAGGAGATACTAAAACTTACATAGACAGGAATCTTATTTGTATTAGCAAACCTATCAGCATGTTAGTTGAAAAAGTAATCTCTGATGGCCAATATTTTTTCTTTTCAGTGGTTTTGAATAGTTGGCATACTGTTCATGGACATTTTATCCTGGTCTTTTATCTTAGAGTCAAATTCTTACTATGAACATCATTCCTCTATTATAAATGTGAAATTATTTACCTTTATTCCCTTTTCAGTTCAATCTCTGGATAAATATTATCAGTAAATTAATCATCTATTTGAAATGCTTCAGTTTTCAGAATTCCTCGGTTCTTTACATGTGTGCTCCCCTCACCACATTTTTAAAGGACAGTGCCTATTTTCATTTGTTAAAAGCTAAAAAAAAACACGTTGTATGTTTTGTATGTTTTTTTTTTTCTTTGTGTCTCCAAGGGCATATATCTCTATTTATCTATCTATATCTATATATTTATCTATGTAATATCCATCTACAGCTCTATATCTGCACACAAACACAAAGAAAAAAAATTATGTGGAAAGATAAAGTTTAAACATGAAAATATATTTTTATGGAAATATTGTTTACATCAATGTTATATAAAACTAAGCTCTGTACCTTCCCTCTTCATTCCAATCATCAATTACCTTGTAGACTGATACAGCTGTAGACTTTACCTCTGAAGAAGGGACAAAATCCATAAGCTTATTTTTGCACAGAGTTTTCAAAGATCAGAAGGGCAGTTATTTGATCTGATATCTTTATTATCAGAGAAGTTGTCATATATCTGCATGATTTTTTTCTCAAATATCATTGATCAAAAAAAATCTAAAGAATACTAGCTAAACATCCAGTCTGCATAGACTACTGGTTATGCTGAAGCATCATTTGAAGCACTTTGTTGCCTTTGAGGCATATTGAACTCCTCTGAAGACAAGCCCCCACTGGAACTATGCCACAGTGGGAGTCTGGAATTGTGCCACAGCAGGAGGCAGTACAATTTGCTTTGATATGCCTTATCCCCACTGGTAATTCCAGATGGACTGAATAGGTGCTTGCAGAATGAAAACTATGATGATATCACACAGGCATGAAGTGAAACTTAGATGGTTAGATACATTTTTTTGCACTTCTCTGTCAACACTAGGAATGGAAATATGGAATAATCTGATCCTGCTAGCTGCCCTTAGCCCTCAGATCAGGCAGACTAGAGAAGGAAAGCTCCTGAGTAATATCTGTTCCTACAGAAAAATCCATAGGCTTTCCTACAGGCAAGAAATACAGTGTGATGAGTTGTTGCAGTATTGTTTTACTTTCTTTGGCTAATACTTGTGTATTTGTTGTTCCTCCGGGACATTTTCTGTTCCTCCTTAATAAGGGTAAAATTATCTGAGGCTATGAAATAGGAGCAAGTATCTGGAGATGACATTGGACCTTAGGGCTTTGTGGAAATCTAAGACAAAATACAGATGTCTACGTGAAAATTACGAAAACATGCAAAAATTAGTGGGGAAAAGAACAAAACTATGGTTAAATTAGCATGGAATTGGACATGATGATATCACCAATATGAGACGAGCAAAAGAGAAATTAAAATAATATGCATTTTTAAATGGATTCTGTTACCATCAGCCTCATCTATACATGACAGTTTCCTAAAGTTTGTCTTTTCACTCTGCAGAATTCTTGTTATCCTTCTAATTTAGTTCTCAAGTAATAGAATAAACTATATAATCTCCAATGAAAAGAATTTAATTAATAATTTAAAAACTCCAAGTCCTTGGAATGTTTTGGTTTCCATGGGGTGATGTCAATAGGAACCCCACATTTGCCGCTTAACTTGGAGTGAGTCCTTAAAAGTAAGTCAAGTCATAAAGCACATCCTGGAATAGAAAATCATTTCAGCCTCTTCCCCTTTCAAAGAATTTCTCTCCTGAGACCGTGTGACTACACTGTGGGACATGGCATGTCATTAATAATTCATGAATAACCTGGATACATCAGTCTCAGCAGTCTTTGCCATTTCACTTTCTCCCATAAGACCAATACTACCCATAATGCAGTACATCGTTCAACATCTTTGGTCTAATGATCTGTGAATCTAAATCTCTACTTTGGAAAAACCTATTTCGATTAAGAGCCAATTAAGTCATCTGGTAGACTATGGAATTCTGTAAATATGTGTTCATCTTAAAAGGTGATTCAGTATTGGCAAGTTGTGCTAAACTTCTCTTGTTCTACAAACTTTTGGAAGTATTTTTAGAAAACTAGAGATATTTAGTGTTTGGTGCCAATGACACCAAACTGAGTTGTGCAGTCAGCACACTAGAAGGAAGGGATGCCATCCAAAGGGACCTTAAGGTATCCAACACATGGGCCAATGCAAACATCATGAATTTCAATAAGGCCAAGTGCATCTGGTTCAAGACAATCCCAAGCAAAATACAGGCTGTGTGGAGAATGAATTGAAAGCAGCCCTGAGGAGAATGACATGTGGGTGTTGGTTAATGAAAAACTCAACATCAGCCAGCAATATGTGCTTCCATCCCAGAATACCAACCATATCCTGGCCATGGCCAGTAAGTCAAGGGAGGTGATTCTCCCCTGCTACTTCACTCTCATGAAGACTCCACCTGGAGTATTTCGTTCAGCTCTGGAGCCCCCGACATAAGAAGGACATGGACTTGTTGGAGAGAGTCCAGAGGAGGACCATGTGGGCTGGAGCTCCTATGAAGACAGGCTGAGGGAGTTGGGGTTGTTCAGCCTTGAGAAGTGCAGGCTCCAGGAAAACCTTACAGTGACCTTCCAGTACCTAAGAAGGCTTGCAAGATATCTGGAAAGAAACTCTTTTTCAGAAAGTGTAGTGATAGGACAAGGGGTAATGGCTTTAAACTAACAGAGGGTAGATTTAGATTAGATATTAGGAATAAATGTTTTACTACAAGGGTGGTAAGGCGCTGGAACAGGTTACCCAGAGAAGTTGTGTGTGCCCCATCCCTGGAAGTGTTTAAAGCCAGGCTGGATGGGTCTTTGAGTAACCTGGTCTACAGGAAAGTGTCCCTACCTATGGCAGGGGGGTTTGAACTTGATGATCTTTAAGGTCCCTTCCAACCTTAAGTATTGTATGATTCTAAGATTCTATGATTCCGTGATTTAAAATATATCAAATTTAAGGTGACTAACTGGGGTTGCATAATATGTGCTTAATTTTTTAAAACAATTTGTATTTATCAGTTTTGCCAGTGAAAGTTCTTTGAAGTAATTAAAACATAGTGTGAATCATGACCAGTCATTTTTGTAGAATACTATTTCTTTGCTGATAGGTCACTAACTAGTGTTGTATAGTATTAATTTATCTTACTACGTGATTATTACAAGGTAGAACTCCTTAATTCACATTGTTACCCCCCAATAAAATAAATAAATTGGTATTTAAGTGGTTTATTGATTTATCAACATGTAATTAGCAATATCAGCAGTACATCAGATAAACTAAATACTAGACTCATGTAAAAATGTTAAATTAATCAAATGCCTAAACACTCTTCTATAAATAATTCAATTTTTTTTCTCTTCTCCCTGCCTCACACACACACACATACACCTGCACAGTTACATGTATACCCTCTCTCAAAGGCCTTGTAGGTTGCTAACACCCACTCTGGGAGAGCAGTGTGTTCCTGCTCCCTGGGGGAAGACATGGGTGCTCCACCTTTGCCTCTACCTGTAGCTGTACAGGCAAACTCTACAACCTGCTAATGCACAAGCTAGAGAGCAAGTCTCCCATGAGGCAAAACACCCAGATGAGCTGTTGGTCCCCACATTGCACCCCACAGTGCCACTCCACCAGCTGGAACACAGCTGCTCAGGTTGTGAAGAGGCTGCTATGCCCAGCCTGGGCAGGAGTTGTGGTGCTAAGGGGTAGAATCTGGCAGTGTCAAGCCAGGTCTGACTGATGCTGCTTCCACTGTAAGGTCTCTCCCCTGCCCCTGCCTGCAATTCTATGCCTTCTTTAGATTTCCTTCCCAGCTGCCTCCTTCATTGATTCAAAAGCCTCTGTAACTTGCTGGTTACGGCTTAATCATGCTGAGGGCTAGTTTTCCTCTCTAACATGATCAATTTGGGGCAAACAGCTTTTCATCCAGTTTCATGAATTCAATCCACATACACACAGTTCACACTCATCTTAAGTGATGTTATCCAGACCGTTTGCTTAATGTGAGTCATGCAAGGATATGACTATAGAACTGGGGAAGAACTTTACCCTTATGAATGTTACAAACCAGATTTTGTCAGAGATTTTGTCACAGTTCTCTAGAAATTTTTGTTTGATAGTCTAAGCTTTGTTCTACAAAGGTAGATCGCTGGAGGAATATTCACAGATTTAAAAAGTAACCAAAACATGCTTTTAGAAAAATGGGTAGTCATCTGTATGTTTCAGAATAATTAGACTGAGTTTCAATACTCAGTTAAAAGAGCAGTTTAGAAACTGAGAGGGGAAGGAGAAACAGATTGATCATGTTTTCATACAAGTCATTTTGTCATTTGACAGAATACATGATTTACCCTACTTGCAGATTCTTATGTCCTGATGGTAATTTCTCACATGTAATGTATTTTAAGTTATTAAGATGTTATTACATTCTTGGTAGTGGCACTTACACTTTATTATCTTTTGGGTGTTCAAACACTTGATATTGTAATGTGCAATTAAGTCTGAAGAATACATATCTGGTTAATGACATTTAGTTGGTGAACCAAGTTTCCAGCTCATTTTCTCATTGGTAAGGCCTATTAAGCAAAGAATTTAGAAAATAAATAAATAAATAAATAAATAAATAAATAAATAAAAAATCACTAGTTCTTCAGTGAAACAACACCTGTATAGTAGCTAATTTTAAGTTATTATTTTTTGAAAAACAGAATAGCCTATTAAAAATCACTGAATTTTGTTGTTGAGGCTATTCATTTTTTGTTTGTTTGTTTGTTTGTTGGTTGGTTGTTGTTTTTTTTGGTCCTGAAACAGCATTAATTAGGATCTGCACAAGCCATCTGGTTTTATATTACATAAATGAGAATTCTAAACAAAGGTTCCTTCCTGAAAGAGAAATTGTGGTCAGACCAGTACTTCAGACCTGTCTGGTAGGTCTCCACAGTCTTTTAGCAGGACTTGGTAACTCACACATAGCCCTGTGTTTACACAACACAAGTTTTACAGTGTGATCCTCCCTGGACAGCTCAAAGTAACACAGGAAGAATTATTTGTATCAGACTGAAAAACACTGAAATGAGATGGATGCATTGTTTGGTTAATGAGCAGTATCCTCTGGTGTCACTTTGTGCATATTACTTTTCCTGCAGCTGTAAAAACACAGATTTTCATTTATTTGGGGTGTCTGTGTGTTTGCATTGAGCCTTTTTATGTTCTTTATTTCATGATTATAAGAATAAAGTGATTGTGCTATGTTTTATTGAGAGTTGACATTTTAAAACACTTTTTTTTTCTCTCTCTGAGAAGGTAAAAACAGAGTAGAAATGCTACTTTTATCTCAGAAAACCAGATTTTATGACTTTCTTCTATTGAAAATGTGTTGAATGTCGACAAATGCACATGCTGCAGGTTGATTAATTTTCAGCTGATGCATGGAAGTTATATTACTTGAAACTATATTATATAGGAAAGCTTGAGTGAAATATGTTAGAAATGCCACACCTGAGAAAGGGCTGTATTTCATAAATTATTGGAATAGCTTGTCTATTATTGTCTAGGGAAAAAAAGAAAAAAAAAAAAAAAAAAAAAAAAGTTATGACTACAGGAGAGTTCTTGGATAGACACAGCAGTGTTTTCAAATATCTATACTTCATTTTGGCATAAACCTTTACAGAGGTACTCCTGGTAGGTACACAGGTACACAGGATGCAGTTTTCTATTCTGTATAACTTTATATATGTTTATATGTATATAACAAATGTATGTTCTTACTTTAATCATCTTTAAGCTTAGATCACTTGCTCCACAGGCTGCTGTTCTGGCCTGGAGTCTGCTGATGTGGGTGCTCTCCTTGGGTTGCAATCTCCTTCAGCCCATACCTCTTCAACTGTGGGCTCCTCCATGGGCTGCAGCGTGGAGATCTGCTCCACCATGGGCTGCAGGGGGACAGCCTGCTCCACCAGGGGCCTCCCCACAGGCCACAGGGGAACTTCTGTTCCACTGCCTGGAGCACTTCCTGCTCTCCTTTTGTGCTGACCTTGGGGTCTGCAGGGTTCTTTCTCTCACATATTCTCACTCCTCTCTCCCAGCTGCTGTTGTTCAGGACTTCTTTCCCTCTCTGAAACCTGCTCTCACAGAGGCACAACCAGTGTCACTCATTGGCTCTCCTTTGGCCAGCGGTGGGTCCCTTTTGGAGTCGTATGGAACTGGCTCTGATCTGACATGCGGCAGCTTCTGGACTCTTCTCACAGTGCCCTGCAGACCCCCCCACAACCAAACCCTTGCCATGGAAACCCAATGCACACTTTTATAACATTGTGACATTCTTTTTAGCTCTGAATGGCTCACAAATCTATGTATTAATGATGCATAAGGGATGACACACACACAGAGAGAACAAAAATTTAGTAAATATGCACAAGACAGGTGGTGTGTATGTGTTTTTCACAGAATCACAGAATTTCTAGGTTGGAAGAGACCTCAAGATCATCGAGTCCAACCTCTGACCTAACACTAACAGTCCCCACTAAACCATATCCCTAAGCTCTACATCTAAACGTCTTTTAAAGACCTCCAGGGATGGTGACTCCACCACTTCTCTGGGCAGCGCGTTCCAATGTCTAACAACCCTTTCGGTAAAGAAGTTCTTCCTAAGATCCAACCTAAAATTCCCCTGGCGCAACTTAAGCCCATTCCCCCTCGTCCTGTCACCAGGCACGTGGGAGAACAGACCAACCCCCACCTCGCTACAGCCTCCTTTGAGGTACCTGTAGAGAGCGATAAGGTCACCCCTGAGCCTCCTTTTCTCCAGGCTGAACAATCCCAGCTCCCTCAGCCGCTCCTCGTAGGGCTTGTTCTCCAGGCCCCTCACCAGCTTCGTCGCTCTTCTCTGAACTCGCTCAAGCACCTCGATGTCCTTCTTGTAGCGAGGGGCCCAAAACTGAACACAGTATTCGAGGTGCGGCCTCACCAGAGCCGAGTACAGGGGGACGATCACCTCCCTAGCCCTTCTGGTCACACTGCTTCTTATACAGGCCAGGATGCTGTTGGCCTTCATGGCCACCTGAGCACACTGCTGGCTCATATTCAGCCAACTATCAACCATCACTCCCAGGTCCTTCTCTGCCTGGCAGCTCTCCAACCACTCATCTCCCAGCCTGTAGCTCTGCTTGGGGTTATTGCGCCCCAGGTGGAGGACCCGGCGCTTGGCCTTGTTGAACTTCATGCAGTTGACCTCAGCCCATCGGTGCAGCCTATCCAGATCCTCCTGCAGAGTCTTCCTACCCTCGAGCAGATCGACACACACACCTAACTTGGTGTCATCTGCAAACTTACTGAGGGTGCACTCGATCCCCTCATCCAGATCATTGATGAAGATATTAAAGAGGACCGGCCCCAGCACCAAGCCCTGGGGAACGCCACTAGCGACCGGCCTCCAACTGGATTTGACTCCATTTACCACGACTCTTTGGGCCCGGCCATCCAGCCAGTTTCTAACCCAACGAAGCGTGCGCCAGTCCAAGCCAAGAGCAGCCAGTTTCCTGAGGAGAATGCTGTGGGAAACGGTGTCAAAAGCTTTGCTGAAGTCAAGGTAGACCACATCCACAGCCTTTCCCTCGTCCACCCAGCGCGTCACTTTGTCATAGAAGGAGATCAGGTTCGTCAAGCAGGACCTGCCCTTCATAAACCCATGCTGACTGGGCCTGATCGCCTGCTTGCCCCGCAAGTGCTGCGTGATGACACTCAAGATAATCTGCTCCATGAGCTTCCCTGGCACTGAGGTCAAACTGACAGGCCTGTAGTTTCCCGGGTCAGTCCTCCAGCCCTTCTTGTAGATGGGCGTCACGTTTGCTAGCCGCCAGTCAACTGGGATCTCCCCCGATAGCCAGGACTGTTGATAAATGATGGTAAGCGGCTTGGCCAGCTCCTCTGCCAGTTCTCTCAGTACCCTCGGGTGGATCCCGTCCGGCCCCATCGACTTGTGCACTTCCAAGTGCCGTACCAGGTCACCAAACATTTCTTCATGTATAGTGAGGGCCACATCCTGCTCCCCATCCCCTTCTACCAGTTCAGGGAATTGGGTATCCAGAGAACAACCGGTATAGCCGCTAAAGACTGAGGCAAAGAAGGCATTAAGCACCTCCGCCTTTTCCTCATCTCTTGTAACTAAGTTTCCCCCCGCATCCAGTAAAGGATGGAGATTCTCCTTAGTCCTCCTTTTTGTATTGATGTATTTATAAAAACATTTTCTGTTATCTTTAACGGCAGTAGCCAGATTGAGCTCCAGTTGAGCTTTGGCTTTTCTAATTTTGTCCCTGCACAGCTTCGCAACATCCTTATAGTCCTCCTTAGTGGCCTGCCCACTTTTCCAAAGATTATAAACCCTCCTTTTCCTCCTAAGCTCAAGCCACAATTCTCTGTTTAGCCAGGCTGGTCTTCTGCCCCGCCAGCTCGTCTTTGGGCACGTGGGGACAGACCGTTCCTGCGCCATTAAGATTTCCCTCTTGAAGAGCGCCCAGCCTTCCTGGACTCCTCTGCCCTTCAGTATCGCCTCCCAAGGGACACTGCCAACCAGTGTCCTCAGCAGCTCAAAGTCAGCCCTCCGGAAGTCCAATACAGCGGTTTTACTGGTCCCCTTCCTGGCCTTGCCAAGAATAGAGAACTCCACCATTTTGTGGTCACTCTGCCCAAGACAGCCCCCGACAATCACATCCTCCACCAGTCCTCTGTTTGTGAACAGAAGGTCTAGCGGGGCTAGACCTTCTAGCCTTTTTGTTTGTTTGTTTGTTTTCCACATCTAAAATTTGAGACATCTTGACTGCTAATATCCATCTACTTGGATATTATTTTTAAATAATTATGAATTAGTTACATTAAGTTATGTAAGCTATGTAAGTTACATGAATGTTTTCAGTCATTGCTTGGTCTACAATTCCTGACCTAGTAGTCATATATAATTGACATGATATTAGAATATTCTTGAAAGAGCAAGGTTGAGTCAGTTTACATTTCTAGGCATTCAGATTACAAAATGCATGTCTTTTCTTACATATATTAGCTGACTTCAAGGAAAGACATTTTGCCCTGAGTTATATAGCTACATTCACTTTACACCAAAACTGGAAAGAGTTGGAACATCCAGAGGAGTCATTGCCCTGGAATGGGACATCTAGGCTACAATAATAATAATAATAATAAAGTTGCTTCTGGAGTTGCTTCTTTTTATCTGCAGACTATAAATGTATCTTACAGTGACTAGTTTATGTTTAGGTGTCTGTCATAGGAAAACTAAGAGAGAAGTAGGTAAAAGGAAACAACCATACAACTCAGTAACATTGATCTTAAATATCTTTACTCAACAGGATGGTGACAGTGGAATGATAGAAATTTAAGTTCTGGAATTTCTATTTTGCCCCACTTGACACAGACATCTTAAAGATCCCAGCCATTTCAGTCCATCTTTGACTGATGTCATGTATGCAAGGAAATAGGGAAGTCTTTCTGACACGGTGAGTCACGTTCTGGCTATTGCCCTGATACCTTCCTGTAATGGCTCTATTTTGCGCTCAGTTTGTACACAGTGTTAGATACCCAGTATGTATCCTTCTGACCTGCTTGGAGACCACTGTTTTAACCATTTACTGCTTTCTAAATTAGTATGTTGGCATAAACTACCAATGCCCTTCCTAATCACACAACCACAAGGCAATCTTTCAAACTTTCTTGCTATGTCCTACCTAGTTGTCCCCAGTGTTTCTATCTGGGTCTTCTGTCCCAAATGTGTTACAAAACTGCAAAGTTAGCAACATCCGTGGAACAAAGTTAATCTATTGCTTTCTTGTTTTCCAGCTTATACAAGGTAGATTTATTTAGTTGGAGCTGTGGAAATGTACCCAAAGTTTAATTCATTTAAGCACTGCTGTGAGGGGAGTGTGGCCATGGGGGTCAACCAGCCCCATGGTTGGTGATAACATCTTACTCTTAACAATGAGGCCATCAGGAATGTGAAGAGTTTAGGTGAAGAAGGGTGATTCAGGAGATGCCTTGTTGTCTCCGGGTTGCTTATTCTCCAGCCCTTAAGGCATGGAAGTTGCTGGATGTTAGCTGTTGCCAGGCAAAGTTGTTGACCAATGAATAGTTAGTGGAAAAGTACTGCT
The DNA here is from genome assembly GCA_011076525.1 of Nettapus auritus. Taxonomy (NCBI): domain Eukaryota; kingdom Metazoa; phylum Chordata; class Aves; order Anseriformes; family Anatidae; genus Nettapus; species Nettapus auritus. The sequence continues at coordinate 167,436,852 of CM021765.1, forward strand.
GTGAGCCAAATAGAAGGGAGCCTGTCCTCCTTAGAGGATAATGAAGTTATGTCCTCAATATGAGAGATGAAGTTAGGCCCTCAGTAAGAGAGATCTGATGTTATGGCATCAATAAAGAAGTAGCAGTTACTGATCCCGAAAGAACCCTGGTGTCCATGTGGTCATTAGGCCACATTGCTGTTGTTAGGTTTCATGCTGTAGCAAAGTATCTAATTGCAAATCAATATTGTTAAATATGATTCAATTATGAATCAATCAGTAATATTTCATATTATTTCAAATGAATCCCACTTCCACAATCAGTAGACATATATTACAGTAAATACAAAGAAAAAGCAGGAGAAATTGAATAGTTAAAACAGCTTACAATTAAACTTTTGAGAGGAATATATGGATTCCTTAAATAAGTATGTAAGAAGATGACAAACTGGAAACAATATAGCTTATATCAGTTCTGGAAGATGCTACCGAAGAGTTCTCATCTCCCTGAGATCCGATCTTAGCTAGTGCCTTGTGGATAAAACATAAAGTAATTATTTGTGATGATGGATGATGCTTCAAATCATATTATTCACCAGTCCTTAAGCAGATGGACAATGTCACAAACTGTTGTCTTGGACTTCTGGAGGGCAGACTTTGAGCTGTTCAAGACATTGGTTGTCAGAGTCCCTTGGGAGGCAGTCCTGAAGGGCAGAGGAGTCCAAGAAGGCTGGGCGCTCCTCAAGAAGGAAATCTCAATGGCTCAGTAGTGGTCTGTCCCCACGTGCCCAAAGACAAGCCTGCGCGGAAGAAGACCAGCCTGGCTGAACAGAGAGTTGTGGCTAGACCTTAGGAAAAAAAAAAAAAAAAAGGTTTATGATCTTTGGAAAAGAGGGCAAGCCACTCAGAAGCATTATAAAGATGTTGTAAGGATGTGCAGGGACAAAATTAGAAAGGCCAAAGGTCATCTGGAGCTCAATCTGGCTACTCCTGTTAAAGATAAAAGAAAATGTTTTTATAATTACATTAACACAAAAAGGAGGACTACGGAGAATCTCCATCCTTTACTGGATGCGGGGGGAAACTTAGTTACAAGAGATAAGGAAAAGGCTGAGGTGCTTAACGCCGTCTTTGCCTCAGTCTTTAGCGGCAAGACCAGTTCTCTGGATACCCAATACCCTGAGCTGGTGGAAGGGGATGGGGAGCAGGATGTGGCCCCCACCATCCACTAGGAAATGGTTGGTGACCTGCTACAGCACTTAGATGTATGCAAGTTGATGGGGCCAGATGGGATCCACCCAAGGGTACTGAGAGAACTGATGGAAGAGCTGGCCAAGCCACTTTCCATCATTTATATGCAGTCCTGGCTATCAGGGGAGGTCCCAGTTGACTGGCAGCTAGCAAACATGATACACATCTACAAGAATGGCTGGAAGGTAGACCCGGGGAACAATAGGCCTGTTAGATTGACCTCAGTGCCAGGGAAACTCATCAAACAGATTATCTTGAGTTTCATCATGTGCACTTGCAGGGCAAGCAGGCGATTAGACCCACTCAGCATGGTTTTATGAAAGGCAGGTCTTCCTTGACAAACCTGATCTCCTTCTAAGACAAAGTGACATGCTGGGTGGATGAGGGAAAGGCTGTGGATATGGTCTACCTTTACTTCATTAAGTCTCTTGACATTGTTTCCCACAACATTCTCCACAAGAAACTGGCTGCTCTTGGCTTGGGCTGGCGTATGCTTCGTTGGGTTAGAAACTGGCTGGATAGCTGGGCCAAAAGAATGATGTTGAATGGAGTTAAATCCAGTTGGAGGCTGATCACTAGTGGAGTCCCCCAGGGCTCAGTACTGGGGCCAGTTCTTTTTAATATCTTTATCTAACGAGTTGTTAGTCACTGGAATAGACTGCCCAGGGAAGTGGTTGAGTCACCATCCCTGGAGGTCTTTAAAACAGTTTAGACATAGAGCTTAGGGATATGGTTTAGAGGAAGATTTGTTAGTGTTAGGTCAGAGGTTGGACTAGGTGATCTTGTAGGTCTCTTCCAACCTAGACTATTCTGTGATTCTGTGATTCTATGATCTGGATGAGGAGATTGAGTGCACCCTCAGTAAGTCTGCAGATGACACCAAGTTAGGTGCGTGTGTCGATCTGCTCGAGAGTAGGAAGGCTCTGCAGGAGGATCTAGATAGGCTGGACCAATGGGCTGAGGCCAACTGTATGAAGTTCAACATAGCCAAGTGCTGGGTCCTGCACCTGGGGCACAACAACCCCAAGCAGAGCTACAGGCTGGGAGATGAGTGGTTAGAAAGCTTCTTGGCAGAGAAGGACCTGGGAGTACTAGTTGATAGTCAGCTGAATATGAGCCAGCAATGTGCTCATGTGGCCAAGAAGGCCAACAGCATCCTGGCTTGCATAAGAAACAGTGTGACCAGAAGGGCTAGGGAAGTGATTGCCCCCCTGTACTCAGCTCTGGTGAGGCCGCACCTTGAGTACTGTGTTCAGTTTTGGACCCCTCGCTACAAGAAGGACATGGAGGTGCTTGAGCGAGTCCAGAGAAGGGCTACGAAGCTGGTGAAGGGTCTAGAGAACAGGTTTTATGAGGAGTGACTGAGGGAGCTGGGATTGTTCACCCTGGAAAAGAGGAGGCTCAGGAGTCACACTCTACAGGTACCTTAGAGGAAGCTGTAGCGAGGTGGCGGTTGGTCTATTCTCCCACGTGCCTGGTGACAGGATGAGGGGGAATGGGCTAAAGTTGCGCCAGGGGAGGTTTAGGTTGGATATTAGGAAGAACTTCTTTACTGAAAGGGTTGTTAGGCATTGGAATGGGCTGCCCAGGGAAGTGGTTGAGTCACCATCCCTGGAGGTCTTTACAAGATGTTTATATGTAGAGCTTAGGGATATGGATGGTTTAGTGTAGGACTTGTTAGTGTTAGGTCAGAGGTTGGACTCGGTGATCTTGTAGGTCTCTTCCAACCTAGATGGTTCTGTGATTTTGTGAATATTGTGGATATCTAAGTTTAAGTGTCTGATGACTGTCTCTCCCTACAGCTTAGAATTATTCCTTATTACTTTTTAGTATTTATGTTTGCTCAACACTTAAAATGTTGAACATTAAAAATGTTCATATTCTTCTTGAAACTGTCCGTATACTTTTTGAAAATGTTTTGTATTTCCACATTATCTTTTTGATAACATTGAGAACAAACTAAATATAACACTTAAAATTTACACACACATATGTATGACTGATATTGTTTTCTGCTTACATTCAATATTTCTCCATACAGAAATAACTCACAGTGTCTTTACTCTACATGGAAATTTTATTTCATTATGGAAAGCCAGTTATTAGTCCTTTAAAAAATAATAATGTAATTTATATTTTTTTGTTTATATAGAAGAACAGAATAAAGTAATTTCAGTAAGCATTGTAACATAATCATATTGCAGATATGTAATAAGTAAGAACTTATATTCTTGTAGGGAAAAATTACTTCTCCATGTTATAAAGGTGGCAGAAATAGTGAGAAACGAGATCAGGTCTTTTTATACCAAAGTCTTCCAGTACCATTGGAATGTTGGCCATGAATTCTGTAGTGTAACTTTTTCTTTAATTTCTCCCATGCAGATATTCCTTTCAGAATTCTTCCACTTTGAAATTCATATGGATGGTAAATCAATTTTTTTATTATTTTTTTTTTTTTTTAATAATAAATTTATACTTTCCACCTTCCCCATAATTTTTACTCAACTTCTGTGCAAGACCGAAACTTATTTTCTGTCTTTCTTGTGATACCTTGTAAGTGCCCTATATACTTATTGTGCATATACCTGTATTTAATCAGATTGAAGTCTTTGTTTTTATTTTGTTCTTTGACTTCGTGATCTTGACGGTCTTTTCCAACCCAAATGATTCTATGATTTTGTTGTTGTTGTTGTTACAAAAACAAATAGAACTATGTGAACCTATGATTGGATGCCAGGTAAAATGTGTCCAGACATAGACATTGTCTAGTTAAATTTGTTTAAACACTGATGTTTAACTGCAGTATCAGTGGTTATAAGATGTTGTTTATGCCACTGTGGTGTATCTCTCTTGCCAAGGCAATCTGCTCTGGGGAGGGTGTGTTCTGAAGAAGAGTGGGGGATTGTGGTGTGCAGGGGGTTTCTCTAGGCAGCAGAGGGAGATTCCAGGAGCTGGCAGCCTTCACGAGGGTGGCTGACAATGCTTGGGTAGAACCAAGAGCAGCCCACCCTCCCACCCTGTCATACAAAAGCAGCCCTGAGGGAGAGCAGTGACCCGGGGCATCACAACTGGGATGGGCAAACAGGGCAAGGTGCTGCAGTCAGGGCATGGCATGGCAGTTTGTTCAGGAGGGCACAGAAATTTGGCCGGTTGATCAGTGAGCAATGACATCCACCCAGCAGAAGGCCAGGGCCTCTCGGAACTCGGCACCCCCCACAAGCAACACAGTCTCCGATGCAGAGGCCCAGGGGGAACACATCTGCCACCCAGGTGTCAAGTTGCAGGGTGTACCCTACTCTTACTCCAGGTCAGGACAGTAGGAGCAAGCATACCTGTAGGAGGTGCACCCAGGTGGAGGCACTCCTCCACCTAGTGACAGAGGTGCATGGGCTGAGTAATATCTGGGAGTCCAAGAAGGAGATAGAATACTGGAGTCACTCCCTGCCTTCCCTGAGGCAGGCCCAGCAGGCAGAAGGGACGCTCTTTAGAGAGGTTTCCTTATCCTCTCTCCACCCGTCTGAAAGCACTGACCTAGAGGATAAGGGGCAATGGCAACAAGTCCCTGCCTAGTGCAACAGACATGTCCCCTCAGGGACTTCCCACCTTCTTAGGTGCCCCTGCACAATAGGTATGAAGCTTTGCAGGCTTATCTAAACAATACTGAGGAACACTGCACATCTGTCTTGGAGGTGATGCTAAGGTCACGTTGGTAGACCCTGCATTAAAACAGCTCCCATGAAGAAAAGAAAAAAAAAAAAAAAAAAAAAAAAAATGGGTTTTTGTTGTGGGAGACTCCCTTCTGAAGGGAACAGAAGGCCCAATATGCAGACCTGAGCCACTTCAGAGGGAGGTCTGCTGCTTTGCTAGAACTTGGATTAGGGATGTGAAGAGAAAGCTTCTTGCCCTCATTCAGCCCTTGGACGTGTTATTGATTTTTCAGGTAGCTGATGAAGAAGATTCAAGACAAGGTCTGAGAACAATCAAAAGAGACTTCAGGGCCTTTGGACAAGTAGTTAAGGAGTAAGCAGCATAATTAGTATTTTTCTCTATCCCTCCAGTTGCAGAAATTGATGAAGCAAGGAACAGGAAGAGCCAGCAAATCAATATCTGACTCCAAGCCTAGTTTCACAGGCAGAACTTTGGGTTTTTTGATCATGGGTCATTTTACAAGACACAAGACCTGCTGGCAAGAGACAGGGTTCACCTGTCTCTAAGGAGAAAAAGGATATTTGCTCAGGAGTTATCAGGGCTCATTGAAAGGGCTTCAAAGTATATTTGAAGGGGAAAGGGATAAAACCAGGCTTGACAGAGACAAACGTAGGGGTGGTATAACAACGGTTACGGGACGGTGTGCTAGTGAGGTCCATCTGTCTGTCACCTTTGTTGAGATAAGGGATGGAGAGCCATGCAGCAGCAAAGGCATGAGGGACCTTGACAGGTTAGAAATCACAAAAGTGCCTGGGAATGGTCATTCAGGAATTAGGGCTTCTCCCCCAAAAGAGGTGTCAGGATTGCTAGTCCAACAGAAGTGCATCTATACCAATGCATGCAGTATGGGCAGCAAAGAAGAGAAGCTGGACAGCAGGAAAACTGACATATTTGCTATCACTAACATGGTAGGATGGCTTGCATGACTGGAGCGCTGCAATGGATGGCTGCAATCTCTTCAGAAGGCATAGGCTAGGAAGGAGAGTCTGTGGGGTAGCCCCATATGTTTCAGAGTTTTTAAATTGATTTGAGATTAAAAATGGAGATGATAGGATTGAGTGTTAATGGGTAAGAATCAGGGGAAGGCCGATGAGGCAGATGTCTTGATGGGCATCTGTTATAGATCACCTAACCGGGGTGAAGAAGCAGACAAAATATTCTACAAACAGCTGGGAGAAATCTCACAATCACTAGCCCTTGTTTTCATGGGGGAATTCAATTTACCAGATGTTTGCTGGAACTACAACACAGTGGAGAGGTAACAGTGTAGGACGTTTCTAGAGTGTGTGGAAGATGACTTCCTGACACAGATGGTGAGTGAGACAACTGGGGATGGTGCCCCGTTGGACCTGTTGCTCATAAATACAGAAGGAATTGGGGGTGATGTGTAGGTTAGAGGACGTCTTGGGCTCAACAATCATGAATTAATAGTTTTCAATTCTTGGAAAAGTAAGGAGAGGAGTTAGAAAAACTGCCATCCTGGACTTCTGGAGGGCAGACTCTGGCCTGTTTAGGAGACTGGTTGGCAGAGTCCCTTGAGAGGAAGTCCTGGAGGACAAAGGAGTCCAGGAAGGCCGGAACTGAGCTTGAGTTCAATCTGGTCATTGCTGCTAAAGGCTAAATATATATATACATATATATATATATAATATATATATATATATATATGAACAAGAAAAGGAGGACCAAGGAGAACTTCCATTCTTTATTGTATGTGGGGGGAAGCATAGTGACAAGAGATGAGGAAAAGGCTTAATGCCTTCTTTGCCTTAGTCTTTAGTAGCAAGACCAGTTGTTCTCTGGGTACTCGGCCCCCTGAGCTACAGACAGGGAGACAAGGAAATGCTTAGAGACCTGATACTGCACTTAGATGTATACAATAGCTTGGAGAAAAGAAGACTCAGGGGAGACCTTATTATACTTTACCTTAACTACATTTACTTACCTTAAAGGAAGTTAGAACAAGGTGAGAATTGGGCGATTCTCCCAAACACCAAGTGATAAGAGAAAGTTGCACCAGGGGAGGCTTAGGTTGCATATTAGGAGAAATTTATTTACTTTACATTAGAACAGGCTGCCCAGGGAAGTGGCTGAGTCACCATCCCTGGAGGTCTTCAAGAAACTTGTAGATGTAGAATGTAGAATTTAGTAGCATAGTTTATTGGTGGACTTGGCAGAGCTACTGCAAAGGTTGGACTAGATGATCTGATCTTAGAGTTCTTTTACATCCTAAAAGATTCTATGATTCTATGATGTAAGAAGTTAACTTACAAATTAGGACTCTTGGTGGATGTGAATTCAATGGAAAATACAGTAGGATATAAAAAAAAAAGTACTAAAGAATGTACTAGAAATCACTTCAAGTATAAATTCTGGCAATAATAAGTAGTGTTCATGTTTTCAGTAAATATGGCATCTGCGTGACACTGCAGAGACGTTAGGAGTCACTCTATATTTCACAATACATTAATTATACTTTTATTTCAGGCAATGCCATTATTAGGCCTGCAGGCATCAATCACCGTCTGATCTCCAAGTCATGGATCACTGCTATTAGGATTTTATTAAATTGCTAAAGAAAAGCTCTGAACTTCTCTGAAGGAGATGATATTTTACCTGGAGAAAGACAAGACAATAAAGGGAGCTATCACCAATAATAAATGGACAAAGAATACACAATTGAAACCAAAATCTAGTGGAAGGCAAAATTGGTGTAAAAAGTACAGACCAATGGGTGTTTGTTTGTTTCCTTATTTATTTACAGTTTTCTTACTTAACCCAAAAACTTTCAAGGTTTTTAACATCCTGGAAGATTAAACCATCTGTTCTTTTCTACCTTTAACTGCTAGTGAACTTAACTATATCTGCTTGCATTATTAAAAACAAGAATATTTTATATACCTTTGTTACTGTCTGCAATATAAGGAAAGCAATATGTGGAAAGCTAAATATATGACTATTAACTGAGTCATGAATGAAGCAATATTCTTTCATTAACTTTCTAGTTAAAAATGTGATAAAGCATGAGTCTAAGCAAGTTTCATAACACTAGGGTACTAGTGTATCTAAAACGCCTTTTATTTAAAAGAATTCATTAGTTTTCTCCTATTGTACAAGCCAGAACAAGTAAATTTGTATAACACAAACAAATAAACAAACAAACCACCACCACCAAAAAAAAAAAATAATAATAAAATAAAAAAATAAAAAAAAGAACACTGATCTTGATTTGAAATTCCTTCCTCTTTTTTACATCCTGTCTTTCTCAAAATAAACAAAAAATGTATTAGGCTCTTTCACAGGGATTAGTATGAGCCATCAAAACAAGATCAGAAAGGTGCAGTGAGTGAAGGGATAGAAAATAAAGCTTATTATTTTATGATTACTGAAGCATCTCGTTGATTTCAATGAAGTCAAGACTTTTTTTACAAATGTGGTGTCAATGAAATTGATCTACAGGAAGTGATCAGTAGATAGCCAGATAGCTGAAGCACTTCCTGGAATCACAGAATCATAAGATTGGAAAAGATCGATTTTAATTTCCAATCTAAACCTCCCCTCATGCAACTTGAGGCCATTCCCTCTTGTCCTATCACTAGTTATCAGTGAGAAGAGACCGACCCCCAGCTCCCCACAACTTCCTTTCAGGTAGATGGATGGAGCAATGAGGTCTCCCCTTAGTCTCCTCTTCTCCAGACTAAACAACCCCAGTTACTCAGCCGCTCCTCACAGGACTTGTGTTCCAGGCCTTTCACCAGCTTTGAGTCTAATAGCATGAGTCTAATAACATTAACATAAAACTGTTCTTTATCTTATTGAGGGATGCATCATCTGTTTGATTCACATGCATTAGTTCTATTAGTTACAGTAGACATTATGGGCAAGATAATATGTTATATAATACTTAAAAATAACAGTGTTTTCAATTTTAAGAAAAACTTGAATATCCCTATAAGGAGGAAAGATGCGCTTTATTTTTATTTCTCTACAGGAGTCAGGATAATTTATATGCATTTTATAGGGTAAATGATCACAGAGATAAATTATTGTGGTATATATATTCTTACTTGATGTTTGAATTGCAGTTCTGAATGCACTCAATACATTCAGGGTTGATTGATTTTGAGCAGTACATGACTCAAGTGATTGATTGCAGCCATATAAGTTAGTGTAGAACAAAGGTGGAACAAAAAGTTGCTTTTTAACAGTGAGATCACATATTACAATCTAGAATCTTTTTACCAATGAAATCACATTTTAGGATCCATGAAAGAAAAAACAGAGTCTTCTCTCAACACTGAATTAGCTGTATCATAGTTGAAGCAAAGTTTTCATTTTATCAGATGTTGTTTGTTAATTGCTTGCAGTTCTGCTTGCAGTTATTGCACTTATGAATGGAGACTGGGCTGCTACTTTGAAAAGTGTTTTGTTGTTGTTTGTTTTTGAGAAAGTGGAGTAAATCCTCTATCCTATTACTATGAATCACAATAAAAATACTAGCATAATACTTACCACTCATCATTACTGTTATTTTCATCTTTATTGTTGCAGAAACATCTAGGCATTTATTGAGCTATGACATTAAAGTGTTATGTCTTGTGCACACATATAATTCCACCCCAGAAAATATGGGGCATTCAGCTGGAAATAGTTTCCTGAGATCATAGGCTGTTTAGGTAACTGTCGAACAAAATAAGACATCATAGAAAGAAGCAGGCACCAGAACCAACTGCTCTTAGAGCACTATGCACTTTGTTCTTCACAGTCTCCATGATTCTCAAAGGCTTTAGTACACATGTCAATATTCATTCCTGAAACTTCATTTCACAAGCAGGAGTGATATATACCATGAAGCATATAACTGACTATGAAATTCAAAATCCCAGACTGAAAAAGGAGGCTGGATTGCAGTTCTGGGACAGATGCTAAAATCCAGGCAATAGAACTCTGGTCAGTACACTAGTTGTTACAGATCCCAAAGTTTGCCTCTAACTTTCTGTCCTTTGCTTCATACCAAACTTGTGAGTTCTGCATACACAGCCAAATACCCTTTCATGAGTTTAACATTTTCAACGTTTTTCAAAAGCAATATATATATACACACAGAGTAACTGATAACTTTTTAAAACACATTTAGGAAAAAAAAAAAAAAAAAAAAAAAAAAAAAAAAACAAAACACTAGTTCTCAAGCATATTTGAATGGGTGTAGCATGAGTACTTTGGAAGATTTTGTAGACAGAAAGCTTAGTTCTAGATAATTACATTTCAAGGAGTTTGTTTTTTTCTTTCTTACTCTATGTTCACTGCAATCAAAACAAAAGATATGACTGTAGAAAATTTAAATAATAAGCCTACTGTCTGTGAAAACACTAGATGGTTTGCAACTGTTTCTGTATTCAGTAATAAGTGTCATTTATTTATAGCTTGAACTATAAGTAGTCACAGGCAATCAGACTTTATTGAGGGAACTGACATCACTAACTACTAAAAAAAATCAACATATCATTACTACAATGGAAATTCAGGAGTCAGCATATTGATGCTATTCCAATTAATTTGTAAAAGAAGGGAAGGTTAACGGGTTTGGGTAAAGTACATCTAAAGCTCACTTCATTAGCAAATTAAAAGATATTGGCTTGAATCATCAAATCAGTACAATCTTTTTGAATTTTAGTTGTAAGTTATATTTATAGTGGTTACATCTTGTATTCATATTTAGGATCAATTTTTGAAGATTAAAGACTTGTCTAGATATATCTGCAGTAGAGCTGCTTTATTTTTTTACCAGTATAAAGCTGAAGATTCAGTAGTACTTTATCCTCCTCTTTCTTTTATTTTTGTTATGTTTACAGTACATTTTTTAGGTTATTTATTATTTTCATTTTTTATTATCTTCTTTATTCTCACTTCATTTAGAGATGAAATGTAGTTTTACCAATGTCATTTTTTTTTAATTATCCCCCCCCCCTCCCATTTACACAAGCAAGTAAAAAATTACAATGTATGGAAGAGAATCAGAATGCTAAATTAAAGCACCTAACTTGTGTTTAATCTAAGGACTGTAGAGACTTATTCCTTTAATATGGATAATTTTTTCTACTGCTCATGACAAAGGAAAATTTTGATGATAGCCCCGAAGGAAGATTAAAAAAAAATAAATAAATAAAAAAAAAGTGATCTTTGTACCTGAACAGACAAAGGCAAGCTTTTCCCAGTAATACAGAGTATGCATTTGATTTTTATTCATTAGTTCATTACCTACCTCAATTCAGGTTTATTACTTACTTTTTAAAACTTATAAGGGCTGGAACATTGGAACATTTTTCTAGACTGTTTGGTGTTTTAGCATGAGATAAGATTTTTAGGAGGTATATATAACCCCAGCAGAAATAACTTGGAAATAAATAAAGAATTCCACAAGGTGTGAGATGACTCTGTCACTCAAACTAAATACCTCTCAACCAGATTTAGGCAGGTTGTAATTCTGTTATTTTGACCAGAAACTTTCAAAACTTTAGTTGTTGGTGTTCGGTTTTGTTTGCTTGTTTCACTGATTGATTGCTGTCATTCTAAAGTTTCTTCTTTGTAAATGTAACTGGTAGAAAAGATATAATAGCATAAGTGTACTTTTTACAAATTATTGAAGAAAAATACTTCCATGTGTTAAGCTGATTTATAAAAACATTCTGTGTTTTCTAAGTTGCTGTGAATCTGTGAAATATTTTGCTAAAAAATGGAAAAGGAAATTGTAATTCATATTCAAACTCATGCTTTTTTTTTTTTTTTTAATAAAAAAATATATTAGTCAAAAGATACGCAGAAGCTACTGCAGTTTCCTTCAAAACTGATGGACCTGGATTTATTTATTTATTTAAGTACAAAACATTATGTTATAAATGAACACCTCTAAGTTGTGTTTTTGGCTAACTCTGTAGGCCCCTGGAAGCAATCTGAAAGAGTTTTATCATCGAGAAATATATATTATAAAAAAGTTCTCAGGCTTCAGTCATAGCAAAAATATATGGAAGTATTTATGGAACTTTTTTATTCTATTATCATACTTGATGCAAGTATCAAAATTATTCAAATGCCTTAACTCTGATCATCTGGAAGAGGAAAAGCATATAATTAAAGTATATAGTAAACAAACAGACAAAACATAGATATCAGAAAAAAAATAAAAATAAAAAATAAAAATAAATAAAAATAAAAATAAATAAAAAAATAATAAATTAACTTGGTATAAGTGTTCAGAGAAATACATGTCTATGTATATCTCAGCTATTAAAATTTCTATCTATTAAGATTTTTGCTAGTATGTGGAAATTCTCTGATGCTACTTTTTCAGTTTGAAGTATCTTCTGATAATTTGTTTGAATATTTTAAAAAGTATTTCAAAATTAAACAGTGAATAAAATTTCTCACTTTGAGCTTCATATCAAAAACCATTTTCCACTGTGACTGCCTTCAATGCAATCTGGCTGACATCTTCAAATGTCAGCTACTGACATGGAGAGAATGGTATATACATGCATACTGGGAAGACAGACAGTGTGTCTCCATAGGCAGATGCAGTGTGATATGAGCTTGATTTGCCCGCACTCCAATCTGGGTTGGCAGATTCTGGCTGTAATCCAGGAGCCAAGTGGTAACACTATGCTGCCTGAGAGGAGGGGTTTATTAGCTGAGAAAAAAATCTATGCCAATGGTACTGTCAATTTTCTGGACTGACACAGGCATACATACAACCATATGACAACAAAGTGTGCCTACACTCACTTATATAAAAGTCATGTCTTGCTCTTCCATTTCTTTTACATCTCAATATATGCATGCATTTACCAGACTTCTGCATTTTGCGTCTTTTGAGAAATCTTGGTACTAAAAGAGGTTAAATTGCAAAGCAAACACATAGAATCCAGCATGGAGGAGTTGTTAGTGCTATCAGTCAGTTGCAGAGGTTGTCATACAATTTATCTCTAAACATATGTATTCATGAGGCTTACAAATAATAAGTGCTTTATTTTTAAAAAAACTTTTTAGACAGACAAAGGAACAAAAATAAAAGAAATAGACAAAAATGGGCAAGCTCACTAACGTCCTTTATTCATATTTCCTAACTTTGCTGTTGATACATTTATAACAGTGCATTTTCAATGCAATATATGAATTTTTATACTTTATTTAGATGCAGACAGATCCTCCACTTATCATCTCATCTGGATGTTCTCTGAATTTCTTTTGTAGCCTCAGAATGTAGGTATACATGTCATCTCGCTTCTAAAGAGTCCTAGAAAAAGGCAGACTTTCAGGATTTTTTTTCAGTGACTCAGAATTTCATCAGTAAAAGTAAGTCAGAAGTTCCTAACAGCTAGTAGCAGTTCTAGTCCTTAGGCTAATAATGGCTTTTTCTCAATTTCTATTGAAATTTGGAATCTGAAACCTATATGCAAAGCAGGATGAATATTTGGGACACAATCCTCAGAACAGGCATAGTTCCAGGCTCTGCTTTGATTGACCTACATGTGCATAGGTATCTGTCCTGCATGTGTAACCCTCATTCCACAACCTCCATCATGTTCATTGTATGGGCTCTACAGAAATAATTGTTCTGAAAAGAAACTTTGTGCAGTTTTAAGAGAGACTGTGAGTATCTGGTAAATACACCTGTTTTTTGTTGTTTTTTTGTTGGTGGTGGTGGTGGTGGGTTTTTGTTTGTTTGTTTGTTTGTTTGTTTGTTTTTTAGCTCCATCTAGACCATTCAGCCAAAATTACTCCTTCCTGTTTTTTCTTCTTGTTCACATGGGTACAGGCTACTTCAACAGAATCCTGGCTTCTATCAGGAATAGTGTAACCAGCAGGACCAGGGAGATCATTCCACTGTACTGGGCTCTGGTGAGGCCACACCTCAAGTACTGTGTTCAGCAATGAGTCCCTCAGTACAAGGACATTGAGGACTTGGAGAGTGTCCAGAGAAGGGTTAAGAAGATGGTAAAGGGCCTGGAGCACAAATCCTATGAGGAGCATCTGAGGTAAATGGGGTTGTTAGTCTGGAGAAGAGACGGCTCAGGGGAGACCTTATTGCTCTCTACAACTACCTGAAAGGAGGTTGTGGAGAGCTGGGGGTCAGTCTCTTCTCACAGGTAACTAGTGACAGAGGGAATGGCCTCAAGTTGCACAAGGGGAAGTGTAGGTTGGTAATTAAAAGGCATTTCTCCTCAGAAAGAGTAGTCAGGCATTGGGATGGTTTGCCTAGGGAAGTGGTGGAGTCACTATCTCTGGAGGTGTTTAAGGAAAGGTTGGACGTGGTGCTTCGAGACGTGATTTAGTGGGTGACATTGGTAGTAGGGTGATGGTTGGACCAGATGATCTTGAAAGTCTTTTTCAACTTTAATGATTCTATGATTCAATGTATTTATAGACATCAGAGAAAATAAAGTTCTACAAGAAAGTACTTTTCTTGTATCATTGCATTGGTTCATTGGTTGTTTTTTTAGGATATGTCAATTTTTGTATTACAATCACAGTGTCCATTCTGGTCTATTCCATTCCTAGTGTGTTTAAATTGTGATGGTGATAAAAGAGTTTTGCAGCAACCACAGGCTCAAATCCATATTTATTATGGAATCCATATTTATTATGTCCAGAATACAAAAAGTAATTTACTTTTCAGGAAACAGTATTTATATACACTTAAACACTACTAATATAGCAGCTCTGAATTAAACAGACACACCCCCCCCTCCCCCCCCAACACACACACATACACACTGGTGAAAAGATGTCTAGTAAAATATAATTTAAAAGATCAGGTTAAAATCAGCAAAATCAAAGAACTACATGCTTAAGTGAATGGAAAAAAAAACTAACCAAAAAAAAAAAAAAAAAAAAAAAAAAAAAAAATCCCTTTAAATTTTCCATTTGAGAGTTAAATTCCATTGAAATAAATAAAATCTTGACAGAAAAGGACCTGTAAAACTAGAAAGATTAAATTTGTCATCTGGACAGACAAAGGTTGTGTCTGTGTGTATATATATAGAATCATAGAATCATTAAGTTTGGAAAAGACCTCCAAGATCATCTGCTGCAACCGTCGCCCTACCACCAATATCAACCATGTCCCTAAGTATCAAGCAACGTTTCATTAAACACCCTTAGGTGTTAAGTACCAACTTAAAAGAAAAAAATAATAAAATTCTTATTTTCTTACCAACAAGAGGAGAGGAAATTGATGAGAAATTTTGAATTTAACTTCTGTTTTTTAGATGGAAACTGTTTGAGATGTACAGGATTAAAATCACACAGTTGGATAGTTTCACATTTGTAAAGTGTTCAACTCCTTCAGATCATTAAATGTTAGTCACCTAAAAGGTGAGGACAGATCAATGATCACAAATTATGACAGAGACTGTCATTCTGACATTTTTTTTACAATAGTTTTTAGGAAACTAATATATATTTTTTAACTTCTCAAACACTTAAAGTATTGAAGAACTTTTATATTAACAAAACTTCCACTATACAGGTCATAGATATTTTATAATGTTTCTTTTATTTACCTATCTTTTATAGATTACATCTTTTTAGATTTTTTTCTTAAGTTTTTATTTTTAATCCACCATAAGTAAATACTATTTGAATTATTAACTTCATTTTTAATAGTTTAATCATGCACATTATTGTAGCAGTACCCCGGACTTCATATCAATGTGTCCTTGATTTTCTTTAACAATGTTTTCAGCCTATTTCTAGAATGCAAATATATTTCTTGAAAGAGAATATCCTGTGAATTTCTGAAACAATTAAATGATCATAACTATCCACCTGCCAGCTAAGGATGTCTTTTTAACCTGTGCTCTCATGATCATTGATTCGGTAAAGAATCTTCATACAATTTTTTATGGAAATACATATATATATTTCTCTTTCATTGACTCAAGGTTGACTTTCTCAATGTTTCCATTTCAAATTAGGGATTCATGTCATATTAGTACCACAGTTATATCACACCCTCCAGAGTGAAGTTTGAATGAAAAATAAAATAAAATAGAATAAATTGAAAGAATAAAATGAATCTTATGAATCTGATGAGCCATAGTTTGTAGAGTTCCGTATCTCTTTTATGGGTATCTTCT
This sequence comes from Nettapus auritus, assembly GCA_011076525.1. Classification (NCBI taxonomy): domain Eukaryota; kingdom Metazoa; phylum Chordata; class Aves; order Anseriformes; family Anatidae; genus Nettapus; species Nettapus auritus. The sequence goes on from CM021765.1 coordinate 167,452,925, forward strand.
TCTGAAATAGATTCTCATCTTGGTCAATATGCTTATTGGCTCCCTTTTTTTTTTTTTTTTTCATTGGCATTTCCATCTTCCTTATTACACTTCAGTTTTTAAGGAACAATATAAATTACTTAATGAGATGTTCAGCCAAAAGTAAAATTTGCTGGCCATTCTATCCTCTTATCTCAGTGAGCAGTGATGTTGTTAATCAGAACTCCCAGAGTCTGAAACACTGGCACACGCTCCAAGATGCTGAAATGAAACACATGGCAGAAACCATTATTTGTAGCTCAGCTGGTCTTTAGGGAAGGCAAGGCAAGGCAAGGTGAAACAACCAGAAAATGAGGTAGAGTCTGGTTGGTGTGTCAGGATACAGAAATAATGTTTGGCAAAGAAAATATTAATAGAAATATGAGATAGATACTACTGAAAAGTAGTTACACCAACAGCTAACTAAAAGCAGTCAGGATCCACTGTCTTGGCTGGCAGGACCTGCCTCTCTCTTTACCCCACCCTGAACACACTCTAGTTTCAGACTGCAAAGTTCAAAAGAAACACTAAAATTGCATTGCAGTTTTGCTATTCTTCATTTGCTGAGATTTACAGTAGACTCATTGGCATTTGCATTATTTTCATGTTACAGTTGAAAGGCACCTTTTTACAGAGGTAAGGGCTATTAAGAATATCTGCATATATTTATAGACAGAAGAATACTTCAACTGTGTATTTATTATTGTTGGAAAATTCACATCAACAAAATAGAATTTTGAACTCTAAATTTATTTTCTAAACTCATGATTGTTTTGATGCATAGAATTCAATGTCCATTTTGAAAGCAGAAACTATACAGAACTGCACAAATGGAAAACAATCTACTTGTTTAATAAAATTTGCTTATCTTCTCATTCATCAGCAGCATAATATCAATTCTATATATTTTTGATGTTTTTTGAATCCACAATACGAAGTGTGTCACAAATTCAGTTTCATGAACCAGAGAAAAAAAGGGGAAATTAGGTTAAAATCATACAGTATTAATTGTTAACTGTATGTATGTCATTTTCAAACTAGCTACAAAGTAAAGGAAAGTGATTTAATATCTCGACAAACTGTTAGAAATCCTTCAAAAATGAAAGAATTGAGTTACCTGTAGCTCAGTTTTACTTATCTCCTATTAATGAGGACTCATCACCAAAAACAACTGCGAAACATACTGTAATTTAATGATGTAGCTTTACACATGCAAATGTATATTCATTATATTCCTTCTACTAACTTTGTTCTTGTTTTGATTATCACTGTTCTATTAGAGCTGGTATTCAGACGGCCAGAAGTAAAACACACATTATCCAAGTATGTAACTGGAAAACAGATCCACTGAGTGCTTTACCTGCAGATGCAACCTACAAGATTACAATTCAAAACAAGCGGAAATTATTTGAGTCCTCCACCATTAGAGCAGGACCAAATAAATTCTTGAGTTACAACACATTCTGTATTGGTACATAAATGAACTACATTTTTTCTCCTAATGTAACTCATTACAATAGTTTACAGCTGGGTTCTAGAAAATTCTTCATTCTTTGGTAATTCATGGAATATACTATTTTGCTTCTTAGATTTCTGTTTCTCTGACAAGGACTTATGTCTGAAAAATTAGAGCTTGGTTAGGAATTATGGATGGATGGATTAGAAAGCAAAATTCAAAGCACGCAATGAAAATGACAGCTAGAAACTACCAACTACCTCTTAATATTGCTTCTACTTAACTAGAAAAAGATATTTAGCAATTATCATGTCACAGTCTGTCATTTTATTTGTGACTCCATAACTGTGCTCTTTGTCTTTGTGGTTGACATTGCTCATTCTCTCTCATATGCCATAGCACTACAGACACATCACTAGCTAGGATTCTGTTTACTTTGGACATTGTTTGCTATTCTGTCAAAATATTGTCATGAAAATTGGTGAAAAATCATGTGTGATGGTTTCAAAATGATTAGAAAATATATCACACTAACCTCACTTTAAAAACTAGATAAATAAGAGTTCAAATCCATGCTAATCATTTTTATCTTCATGGCTGTCAGTTTATGACTATTAAACATTTCTGCAAAACACCAGAATTTTCCAGAAAACTGTTTTTAAAAATGACTGTAGTTGCATTTGCTTGAATTATTTAAAAAATAATATATTTTTTAAATGATAAAAAGTGTAAATAAAGTATGTTATGCTAAACAGAGCATACCTTTCTAATGAGAGAAGGAAACTTACATTTATTTTTCACAGTTATAAAAGTCAGACCTTGATCTATACCTCACCTGACCCAAGAGGCAGAGAAAGAAAGATAAGAGGGGGAAAAGGGAGAAAGAAAACGGGAAGGGAAGGGAAGGGAAGGGAAGGGAAGGGAAGGGAAGGGAAGGGGAAAGACTTTGAAAACCCCGTATCTCTGAAAAGATCTAACACATCTTCTCATGTAAAGCATGGAGTCAGAATTGCTCTGTATATTGCATATTGCTTCAAGTGAAAACACCTTCATTTGTTTGTAAAACAGCACACTAAACAGTACTAACATCCTCTTTTTTGCATCATTCTTATTACTTTTAAGTTATTCATATACTAGTGTTTTGAAGACCAGTGGCAAATTGGGCAGTTTGGGGTTTGGGAGTTAAGGATTCAGGTTCTTTTCCATTCAAACTCTTCCATGACCTTGGGAATTTATTTCAGGAAAGTGATAAAATCCCTGTCCCAGGAAGTATTCAAGAGACGTGTGGGCATTGCACTAAGGAATTTGGTCTTGTGTTGGGTATTGGTAGCTCAGGTCTACAGCTGGACTTGATGAACTTGAAGGTGTTACCAAACTTAGATGATTCTTTGATTCTATGCACATGCATATATGTGTGTGTGTGTATAAAACCCTGAAATCTGTCAAGAAAAACAAAAAGCATCTGAAAAAAAAAAAAAAAAAAACAAAAAAAAGGTAAGAAAGAAAAGGAAAGAAAATGTGATGCAATTTTTTCACTAAATATCCTATAGTTTCCTTCATAGATTCAGGGAGAAATCTCTTCTCTCTTTGAATGGCCTGTTTTTCCCCTCTGTTAGAACAATGCATTAATCACTACCTTTCATTGTGGTAGAGCTATCAGGCTGACCAATAAAGCCATTCAGCTTATATAAATAATTAAACATTTTGCATGTGTCTTTACTAGATTTAGCCCACAGCCTAATTGTCATGTGTATTTGAATATAATAAGACTGTCGAAACCTTATATTTGTTTAGTAAAGTCATAGCAGGGTAATAAATCTTTATTCATTTAAAATTTCGAGTATTCAGAAATATTATAGGAACTTACTACAAGTGATACCATTATAGCTCTGTTGTACCAGGACAGGAAAATAATCTTAATGCATACTCTTTCTACATTTTTGTGGATCCACATTTTTTTAGAACCTGGAGGTTTTCCTATTTCATCCTGAATGCCACCACTCTCAGATCTAAGATGTCCATTACAAAAATCTTCTCACACTGTCAAAAATCTCCTATGTGGCATCTTTTTTTTTTTCTTAGGTTACTTTAAGAAAAGACAACATACAATGGAAGCTGATAAAAAGCACAGTGATACACATTAGATCTATGCTAAACAAATCCGCATCTACTCTTCCAAATTCAAAAAGACTATCTAAACAGAAGTCTGAACATGGGTTTGTATATCGTCATGGACATAGGATAAACTCATAAAGAAGCATAAGGGGAGTTTTGACAAGCATCATGGACTTATCTCTTCTCAAAATTCCCTTCAGGCTTCATGCATATGGACTGCCTTTGTTTTTGCTCATTTATTTTTCATTTAGTTTTAAAGGTGTTCATATATTTTTTTATTTATTTATTTATTTATTTTTTCTCATGGATGAGCTGAGATGCCTTCAGGCTTTAAGACAAATATTACTGTATGTATCATCCAGTCAGGTGGGTATGCAGCAACACTGCTGCAAAGCTAAAAGTAGAGATTAGCTAATAGCTATGGAAAATAGAGATAAGCAAACAAATTTTCAGGTGTAGCTAGACAGTATTTTATGTAGTTGTAGCTTTCGAAAGTGGCATATATTGGATTTTTTTTTTCTTGAGCTAAGCTCAAGTTCAATATGAACACTACAAAGGATTCAGGTCAGCTATGAAATTTCAGAGTTAAGGGATATAACCATTACATTATAAAAAAACACATACATGTTAATATATCATGACAGAAAGTAACACAGCACTGTATCACAACAACAGCATTGTTGAATCACTAGAGGAATTACTCCCCAAAACTGGATCAGCACAGCAATGCTGAAAGGCAAGTGATTATTACTGCACAAACTCTTTTGAATTCACAGTTCAGACACTAATGCTCATGAACTTCCATTTTGGACTGTATACACTGTTTCAAATACCCAACCAGAGAAATGATTATGTATAACTTACTTATTTATTTTTAAAAAACACTGCTACCCAAATTCAGTATAGATATATTTCCTTTTCTAGGACATGAGTGAATTATAGCTCTGACAAAAAATACTATCCTGCCTTCAATTTAGAAAACCAGTTAAGATAAAGTAAAAAAATAAAAATAAAAAATAAAAAAAAAAAGCCACAGAAAATCAGGAAAAATCAAGAAAAAAAAAATACGGTTTCTATTTCTGACTTTGAAAACAACTAGAAAATATAACAGCATGCAACGCTCTAGTAATTGTGTCAAAGAAAATGAAATGTCCTGTTATTCCTAACATTGGATTAGATTAAATATATTAGATTTTTACTTACCTAATTTTATTTTCTTAGAATCATAGAATCATTACGGTTGGAAAATACCTCCAAGATCATCTGGTCCAGCTATCACCCTACCACCAATATTACCCACTAAACCATGTCCTTATGCACCACATTCAATCTTCCCTTGAACACCCCCAGGGACGGTGACTCCACCACTTCCTGGGCAACCCCTTCCAATGCCTGACTGTTCTTTCTGAGAAGAATTTTTTCCTAATTTCCAGTCTGAACCTCCCCCTGTGCAATTTGAGGCCATTCACTCTAGTCCCATAGTTGGTTAACTGAGAAACGAGGCCGACCCCCAGCTCCCCACAACTTCCTTTCAGGTAGGTGTAGAAAGCAATAACATATCCCCTGAGCCTCCACCAGACTAAACAACCCCAGTTCCCTCAGTTGCTCCTCACAGGACTTGTGTTCCAGGCCCTTCACCAGCTTTGTAGCCCTTCTCCAGACATGCTCTAGTGCCTTGATGTTCTTCTTGTACTGAGGGCCCCAAAACTAAACACAGTACTTGAGGTGTGGCCTCAGCAGAGCAGAGTACAGGGGAACAGTCACCTCCCTGGTCCTCCTGACTACACTATTGCTGATACAAGCCAGGATGCTGTCAGCCTTCTTGGCCACCTGGGCACACTGCTGGCTCATGTTCAGGTGAACATCATTCAGCACCCCCAGATCCTTTTCCTCTGCACAGCTTTCCAGCCACTCTGCCCCAGGCCTGTAGCGCTGCATGGGGTTGTTGTGGCCAAAGTGCAGGACCCAGCACTTAGCCATGTTGAGCCTCATCCCATTGTCCTCTGCCTCTTGATCGAACCTGTCCAGGTACCTCTGCAGGACCTTCCTACCCTCAGGCAGATCAACAGTTTCTCCCAGCTTGGTGTCATGTGCAATAGGATAGGCGCCAACACCAACCCCTGAGGAACACCACTAGTGACTGGTTGCCAGCTGGATTTCACTATATTCACCACTACTCCCTGGGGCTGGCCATCCAACCAGTTTTAACCCAGCAAAGAGTGTACCTGTCCAAGCCATGGGCTGCCAGCTTCTCTGGGAGAATACTATGGGAGACCACGTCAAAGGCTTTGCTCAAGTCTACATGGACTACATCAACACTCTTTCCCTCATCCACCAGGCGGATCACCTGGTCATTGAAAGAGATGAGGTTGGTCAGGCCTTTCATGACTGGACATGATGCTCTGGTTGTCCCACATATGTTATGTGACTGCATTGAAGATGACTTGTTTTATCATCTTTTCTGGCACTGAGGTCAGGCTGACAGGAGCATAGTTTCCTGGATTCTCCTAATAACCCTTCTCATAGACAGGTGTTACATTAGCAAGTCTCCATTCAATCTGGGACCTCTCTGGATGACCATGACTGCTGATAGGTGATGCAAAGCAGCCCAGCAATCACATCCACCACCTGCCTCAGCACCCTCAGGTGGATCTCATCAGGCCCCATGGACTTGTGACAGTCCAGGTGGAGCAGCAGATCTCTAACTATTTCCACCTGAACTGTGGGGGATTTCTTCTGTTCTCTGTCACAGACTTCCAGGTTGGGAGGTTAAGTACCCTGAGGATAAGTGGTCTGGCTAGTAAAGACAGATGTGAAGAAGGAATTAAGAAACTCAACCTCTTTTCCTTATCCTCTGTAGTCATGTTCCCCCTTGCATCCAGTAAAGGATGGAGATTTTCCTTGACCCTCCTCTTGCTGTTAATATATTCTGCACACATGAATAGCAAAACTGAAAATCAGTGAAAAAAATGTTTTGCCCTCTTTTATTCTTTGGATGATTAGCATGTAGATAAACAAGAGGAAATGACTTATTTTTGAACTTTCATTACATTAAAATTATGCAAGCTATTTATAGCTTCCCATTGAGATAATGTTAGGATAAATAGATAAAATAGGATACACTTAAGCAGTGCAATTTTTCAAGTTTACTCATAAGAAATATTAAGTGCAAAAAAATATTTTCTGTGAAACTGAAGAAATTATGGTAACTCTGTTTTGTTATCCTGAGACATCACAGTGAGTTAGTATTCTCTTTTAGTACAAATTATGAACATGAAAAAGTATTACAGTAAGGTAGAGAGGTTCTTCTTTGCCAATGGCACTGTTGACTTAATTCTTTGGAGTTATTTATGCCACAGTTTCCATTTAATTTATTTGAGTTATCACTTTATTTTGATTGAATTTTATACTCTCAGAAATGACAAGATCAATTAGTCAGGCTGAGCAGCACATGCTGTTTACAAATTAATAATTCTAAATACATTTCTAAATGTGTGATTTTCAAATTCTACCACTTCAAGGCAGATTATTTTCAGATCAATGTTATTTCTTACTGCAGAGAATCATGGAACTTCACTTATATTCATTGTGTATTAAAACATGTCATTTTGTGTATTAAAATTAGACTGTCAACATTAATTTCAAATGAAAAGCAATATCTTAGCACAATACTACAGAAATGACATCACAAATATGTAGTCTAGTATAGCTATAATAGCACTTAATTATTATAGCTTTAAGACAGTTATGAGAAAGGAATTGCTTAGTGGTTTTGGTCAACCACATTCTCTTAATATTTCAAGTAGTGCACGTGTCTAGTGTTTTAAAGCCATTGTACTTCATAAAAATTATCATAAACTACTCACAAGCAGAAGTCAAGCTTGTACTGTGAAAACATGACAGAATAAATTCATTCATCATAGATAAAACACAATTACTTGCTTTAGGAACTCCCAACATGTTTGTTTTGTTATTTGTTTGTTCAAAAATGTGCAAAAATGTACTTGTCAACTGCAATATGAAATCAATAATGATGAAATAAATACCAGAAGAGAAATTGTCAGCAAATAGGTAAAATAAGGAAAACATTTTAAGGATTTTCCCACTGGTTAATAACTTTGAGGTTAAATATATGCGAAAGATTCAATTAGGTTTATCAAACCAGATCCTACATGGTTCTTCTGAATATAGATGTATATCAGCAATACAAGTGTAGGATTTACATAGAGCCATACCACAAACTGCTATATATTATTTAGTTATATAATCCAATATCTGGAATACTTTATTATGATTATTCAAGCAAAGGAATTAACATACTTTCATTTGTTTGTATTGAAATATATGAGAGAGAGAGAGAGAAAGGAATCTATGCTCTACCACTTAGCATAGAGAATTCACCTATGATCTATTCTGAGAAGACTCATCAGACGTATCTCTTCTAGTTCACAAGAAATAACGTTAATATTCAGACTCCAGGAAAGAGGGGAGGAAGAAGGAGAAGAATCATATTGCACTGGTCTGCTCTACTGGCAATCAAATAATGCAAGGTTCATGAAGAACAAATAAAATTGAGAAGGAGATGATTTTCTATTTTACTGGACATCAGCTAATAGGAAAGAATTACAGAGTCCTTCTGATCTTTCTTTTATGACTTTTTATTCAGGAAAAACAAGACAAAACAATTTTTGTGATTAGGCTTTTAAATTCTGTTTACATGTTATTTTATGAGTTTTGTCTGTTTTTTTGTTTTGTTTTGTTTTGTTTTTGCTTTTCATTTGCAGCCTTAATTAACATAAATATTACTATAATGCTATTTTTCCGTTAAACATGCAAATTCAAGATTACTGTTACAATAGAATATTCTGTAGCTAGAAGGTAGTATTTGAAACACAGAATCAGATACACACTGATTTTAAAATGGAGCGCTAAATTATTTGAAATCGTGGTAATTTTGAGTATTTTCATATGTTTCTAACTGACTGCTTGTGTCATCCAAAGCCTAGCAGAATCAATAGTTTTCCAGATGAGTTCAAAGACATTAGGATTTCATCTTGGAACTTTATCATAATACGAAGTGTCATAGCCCCAAGCAAGGAAATATTCATAAAATACCATGCCATGTCAACATACCCAGAACACAGTGAATGAACTACTGCTGTTACTTCATCCTGATTATAAGTTAACTAGTAATGAAAGATGGTTTATTCTGAAAGCTCCCTCATGTCTTCTGCTGTGAAGTTGTGATCTATCCTAATAGACTCAATATCCTTAGGGCAGTTCGTCAGGAATGAGGCTAGCTGGCAAAACATTGACAATACTTATGGCAGCAAATTATTTTTGTCTTCATAACAGGATGGCAGCATCAAAGTTACCTGCTGAGAACAGTTTTAGGATGGTCTAAGTTCCAAACGTTCCTGCAAGTTGCCTGCTTAGTTAGTATCCTTCCCATCCCTGATATATATATATATAGCTATTGTTATAAAAATAGTTAACTATAAGTAAGTGGTTAACTGCAAGATAAAATTTTCTCAAAGGTAGCATATGTAAGAACCTAAACAGCTGGATAACTAGGATTTTTTTTTATAATTAAACAGCTTAAACAGCTTTTTTATTTACTTTCTTTTTTTTTTTTTTTTTTTTTTTTTTAACTGCATAGCACATGTAACTTAAAGCAGTTCCACTTTATAGATTCACATATCTTTTCTAAAATCCCACGCAGTCTTCAATTTATTAAATTCTGCTTCTGTCTGTTTTCAAATGTAGAAAAGAAGTTCTGTTTATCAGGCTTTTCTTTTGACTGAAATACTTTTCCTTTTGTTGTGGAAATCAGAGATCTGAATTATTAATTAAAATAATCATTAATAATTTACCTCACATGTTGCAGGGAGAAAACTCATCTATTCACTCGGCTTGAAAAGAAATCAGAATAGAAGTGGTTTATTGATTTATTAACAACATGTAATTAACCAGTAGTCAGTGAGCTATACATTGTGGACCAATGTCCTAAAAGTATTTTTACAACTCATTGTAGGGACTTCTAATCCTACCCTCAAGATCACACAGTAAACCCCCTGGGGTGGCTGTGGGTGCTACAGATTTTTTACATGTTTGATGCACAAAAATTATACCTTATACCTCTACTAATGCAAACACCAGTGGGAAACAAACCCATGAGGTCATGCACCTGATGTGGGGGTCCCCATGTGACACCCACAGTGTCACCCCAGTAGCTTGAATGCAGCTGCTCACTGCAGCTTACAGGAAGGATGTTGTGCCCTGCCTGGGCAAAGGTCAAATTGTTATGAGGTGACTTCTGGTAGTGTCAACCCAGGTTTGATTTCTGCCCAGGCACCCTCTTCTCACTTCAAGGGCTGGCTCTCCAACACAAGTTTCCACTTCAGGTGTGATTCCTCTACGTTATTTCAAATAACTAATTTAGGATAAGATGAATCCTGCTCTAGCACTGTCCATTTTGCTTTACAAAGTAAAAAAGGATCTTCTGATTGAATCTGATACAGACATATAAACAGAACACTGCTGTATTTTCTTGGCCACATTGATTTTACCCTGGAGATTCCTGTTTAGTCCCTAACACCAGTTAAATAACATTCACAACAAAGATGTAATAAATCTCTGTAATATTTGTCTTATTTAAAACAACTATGTAGTTTATTTAGACAACTAACCTTGTTCAGTGACAAAATAAAGGAGACAAGCTGTTTGGAAGACCATAACAAGCAAAGGGGAATGGAAAGTGAGGATCTCTCCCCTCTGTGACACACACAGGGACTAGCTGAAAAGAAGTTAGGTCTGCATAGCACATCCATTTTTATTTATTTATTTA
>CM021765.1:167488817-167511331 GCA_011076525.1 Nettapus auritus
AGATGAAGTGGATAGACCACAACACACTGTAAGGATGATGATTTTGCAAATAAAAGAGTGCAACTATTTTTTGAACGTAAAACTCTTGCCCTGAGGTAGTCACATTTGTCAGAGTAACATGCAAGCAGCAAGTATCTCACTGACCTTTCTAGTTTTCTAAGAATAATATACTTTTTTAACTCTGATGTCTGAAAAATGTTTGCAGTATATTAGATACAAAGACAATTTCCTTGATAATCACACATGTCCAAGTTAAAACTGTAAAGCTTTAGTTTGCATTTGCTGCTTTTTTTCCCATATGGTTTCCTGCTTGCTGTACAGTCATTGCTATCACTTGTTCATGCACCAGTGAAATTTTTTATTAGTTATGCCCTAGGATCTAGGACAGTGAAATATAGGGCCAAGCACAATAGCTGCAACAGAGCTTCAACATAGCTTATAAGGACCAAGAATAAGAGCCTAAACTTGGAAAAAAAAATAAAAAAAATAATAATAATAATAATAATAAAATAATAATAAAAATACAGGTAACTAAGCTGTGACAAAGGTCCTGGCTTGTTCTTGGTTATTTTCCTGAAATATATTTTGTCAGAGTGGTTATTCAGATGCTTCTATATGGTAATAATAAGAAAGCACATGCACATGAAGGCTAGGGTTGGCTAGCACCTCAGCAATGCTAGGTATGGGGGAAGGGGATCACTCTCAAAAGCACAAAAGGAGCCAGAGTTACTCTGCCTTTGCTTCACGTCTTTGTGTTGTCAGGACAGAAGGGGTGATAGATGTAAGGTATCTTTTAGAAGTATCATGGAGATTTGGTCCTAATAATCAAACAACTTCAAACTTTTAAGTGAAAATTTTGAGCAGCCAGACCAAGGAGAAGTCTGCAAATATAAACATTATTTTACTGTAGTTACAAAATGACAGAGAACTTTTTTCATCAAGCCAGAAACAGCGTGCGTTTATAAATCTCTTACCACCTCTACTTACTGTGCAACATGAAGTGCTCCACGAGGCATTGGTGTTTCAGGCTGGGTATTTAGAAAAGATTTTAAACTTAAAAGCGTTGTCCTTTTAAAGTGCAGAAATATAAACCTACAAGCAAAATTATGTTGGTAGGATTTGTTTGATCAAATGTAGTGCTAATCAACCACAATCCCCCAGCAATTGACAAGGAGAAATAGGCACCTCTGGGATAATATGTCTGCCAAAGTAAAGGTTGCTGGAGTGATTTAAAGTTCTCAACATTTCCCACCCATCCTAAAACTTTACTTCTGAAGCATATGGTTCTCCCATACGTTCCCTATATTATCTTAATAATACGTAGCCCTATTGAGATGTGACTGATACCAGAAGATACTTCTAATTGCACTAAACACCTATGCTGGGGCAATCAGACAAGATCAAAGTGCCTAACAATACCTATATTTAGATGACTCAGTCATATTAGTTCACACCAATTGATGTCAGTTCCCACTCACTGACAAGACCAGCCAATTGAGGGGATACCTTTTGTTCATTCACCACTTGGTCCTTCAAAGAGGTGGACAAGGGAGCCCTTACAGAAGCTATGTCTTTCTTATCAACAAGTACAGGATACATCAGATTAATCTGCTAGGAAGAAGGTAAACTCTGGGTTAGTGACATACGGGTATGCATTGCTGTATAATCCAGGTACTGATCTCTGGGGAGGTCAGGCTGGAACTTTCTTGTAGAATACTTTCTTCTCTCCTCTCCCCTACCTCATCAGTCACACTTTATAAAATAAATAAATAAATAAATAAAAATGGATGTGCTATGCAGACCTAACTTCTTTCCAGCTAGTCCCTGTGTGTGTCACAGAGGGGAGAGATCCTCACTTTCCATTCCCCTTTGCTTGTTATGGTCTTCCAAACAGCTTGTCTCCTTTATTCTGTCACCGAACCAGGTTCAGGCTATGTAACCCAGTGTTTGTTTCAAGTTCTTACATTCAACACTTCGTCTCTGCTAAATCCAACCTAGATTTTTTTGGTCATCTCCAAAATCCTTCCTACTTTTTCTGTAAATGTCACTTATCTATAACTTCCAAGGATTTTAACTTCTGATGTGCTGTGAGAACTTTCAAAATTCTCCATCTATGATCAAATGGCAATGGCCATTTCTCTGGACAGAAATTGAGGTCAAAAGATTTGTGAATTACTTCTCTGCAGTTTCCTAGTGTTAGCATGCACCAACAGGTAGGTTTTAGAAAAATTCATGGAGAACTGCCTGCAACTCAGCCATGTTCTCCTTTTGGCAGCACACTGTCACACTCAACTGGTAAAGACCTGGAGGGTGCTCCACCACACCTAAAATATTATTCAGTCTAGATCTAAGGGACTTGTCTTAAGCTTAAAAGACACTTGCTGGGCCCACAGCAAGAAACTAGGGGCAGGGGACTCAGGTGAGTCTTATCAGAACATTTAAAGCCTATTCATGCTCTGAGAGTCTTGACAAATAACACAAAAGCCTGTATTAGCTTCCAGAGAATAAAAACTGAAGTCCTAATACAGTAGTTTTTGTTTCTTTCTTTCTTTGTTTTTGTGTTTGTTTGTTTTTTTTTCTTTTTTCTTCTCAGAAGACAGAGGTAGAGAAGTAAAATGTTCCCCTTTAATTCAAATTATTAGAGCAAAAAATGTATATAAAACAATTTCATTTAAAACCTATTTCTATTCTAGGCATCTTAAAACTGTTTTTCTCCCCTTAGTAAGGAATTCCCTACTCACCAGGATCTGGTCAGCTTTGAGGGAACTTTGGAGGATGTGAAGATATGGATGCTATTTATTTTCTTGAAATTGTTTTGCATTATTTACACACTCATTTCAGCAAATACTAGACATATATGAATGCATGACCCAACAACTAGGGTAGAATCATTCTTATATTCTTATCCTCTCAATCAGGTCTCCTTGTCCAATAAAAACGTAATTATCTACGTAAATAGACTAGAATGATTATTTTCTGATATATGATTATAGTTACTTTCATTGCAAAATATTTCCAAGAGAATTTTTAGTGTGTGTTGCAAGAAAAGAAACAAAAGTCTGAATGTATGCTAAGTGCAGAATAACATTCATAGAAATTGCTTTGCAAGGGATTCTCTGGAGAAGCTGATTTCAAAGCACAATGAAGTCAATAGAACAATCTACAGTTGTGTTTTGGAACAGGCCTACATTCCTTACTTGTTTGTAAGGTATTGTTTTCCTTACTGCAAAGAAGTTACAGAGCAGACAAAGCCAGGAACACAGCAGATTCTGCCAGCAAGCAGCATTCACAAGCTGAATTTGGGACAGGGTAACATCTAATGCTGTGAAACAATGTAACAAACCAAGAAACATTTTGCTTTATTTTTCTATCCTTCTATTTTATTAAATTATGCAAATTACGTGTTAAAAGAGTCCTAAAAAAGCTTATGCTTAATTGCATGAATATGCACTCTTGCTTGGAAAAATGTCACACTCATTTTTTGCAGCTGTCCATCTTAAATAAAACATGACACTATGCTCTTAAAATCTCAGGTTGAGAGATGTGCTTGAATTCTGAGCTGACATCATTAGCTGAAATCTTCTTTTTCCTTTTGCTTCCTAAGTCTTAATTAAAAAGCACCTTCCAAAGAAAATATCTGTAATCTGGTGATGTCCCTGAAATTCATCAAGGTGACACACTGTCTGTGTTTCTGTGTCTCATCCTGATTCTTATACTGAAGACTAAATTGGAGAGAAGCTTCTCTTAGTATCACAGGGATTTAACCAAAGTGTAAATATTGACTATGCTTTGTACTTACACCCAACATACCTTGTGATGTCTGGAGAAGTCCCAAGAATGGGACATGGCTGTTCTTATAAGACTTTTTTTTAATTTTTTTATTATTATTATTTTTTATTTTTTTTCATGTTCATAAGTTCATATCGTTAAACGCTTTATCATTCTTTGTCTTCCTTTTTAAATACAGTGTTTCAGTCACGACAATTTGTTATCCCTGATCCTGAAGACCTTTATCCATTCATTTATTTTGCCAGCAATAGGTGCTTGCAGCACAGAAAGCCAAATGTATCCTGGACTGCATCATAAGATGCATGGGGGACAGCAGGCTGTGGTAGACAGCAGGCTGACCATGAGTCAGCAGTGTGCCCTTGTGTGAAGGCCAAGAAGGCCAACAGTATCCTGGTGTGCATTCAGTAGAGTGTTGCCAGCAGGTCAAGGGAGGTGATCCTCCCCCTCTACTCAGACCTAGTGAGGCCACACCTGGGGTACTGTGTGCAGTTCTGGGCTCACCAGTACAAGAGGGACATAGAAGTACTTGAGTGAGCCCAGAGAAGAGCTATGATGAGGATTAGAGGACTGGAGCACCTATTGTATGAAGACAGGCTGAAAGAACTGTGCCTATTTAGCCTGCAAAAGAGAAGACCAAGGGGAGATCTCATCAATGTTTATAAATATTAGGGGGCGGTAGGGGGGGGAAGTCAAGAGGATGGAGCCAGTCTCTTTTCAATTGTGCCAAGCAACAGGACGAGAGGCAATGGGCACAGACTGAAGCACGGGAAGTTCTGGCTGAAAATGAAGGGGCACTTCTTAACTGTGAGTGACAGAGCACTGGAGCAAGTTGCTCAGAGAGGTTCATATAATTATATGAAAATAATGGCTTTGAGGAGAAAATTCTTCATTCCTGTGCAATGTGCTCTAGGTGATCCGGCTTGACAGGGGGATTGGAGTAGATGATTATAGAATCATAGAATCATAGAATCATAGAATATCCTGAGTTGGAAGGGACCCATAAGGATCATCAAGTCCAAATCCTGGCACTGCATAGGTCTACCCAGAAGTTTAGACCATGTGACTAAGTGCACAGTCCAATCTCTTCTTGAATTCATACAGGCTTGGTGCAGTGACTACTTCACTGGGGAGCCTGTTCCAGTGCACAACCACCCACTCAGTGAAGAATCTCCTCCTGATGTCTAGTCTAAACTTCCCCTGCCTCAGCTTCACCCTATTCTCACGAGTCCTATCACTAGTGTTTATGGAGAAAAGGTCACTTGCCTCTCCACTCCCCCTCACGAGGAAGTTGTAGACAGCGATGAGGTCCCCCCTCAGCCTCCTCTTCTCCAGGCTGAACAGGCCCAGTGACCTCAACCGCTCCTCATATGTCTTCCCCTCCAGGCCCTTCACCATCTTTGTCTCCCTCCTCTGGACACTCTCCAACAGTTGAATGTCCTTTTTGTACAGTGGTGCCCAGAACTGCACACAGTACTCAAGGTGAGGCTGCACCAGTGCACAGTAGAGCGGGGCTATCACTTCCCTCGACCGACTAGCGATGCTGTGCTTGATGCACCCCAGGATGTGGTTGGCCTTCCTGGCTGCCAGGGCACGTTGCTGGCTCATACTCTACTTGCTGTCAACCATGACCCAGCTCCCTCTCTGTAGGGCTGCTCTCCTGCGTCTTGTCACCCAGTCTGTATGTACAGCCAGGATTGGAGTAGATGATCTTCAGAGGTCCCTTCCAACCCCAGCCATTCTGTGATTCTGTTATGGCTAGCAGGCTGAGGGAGGTGCTTCGCCCCCTCTATTCTGATCTTGTGAGATTCCACCTGGAGCACTGTGTTCATCTCTGGGGTACCCAGCACATGGACTTGTCAGAGCAAGTCCAGAGTAGGGCCACAAAGATCACCAAAGGTTGGAGTACCTCTCCTATGAAGACGGGCTGAGTGCTGGGGTTGTTCAGTGTGAAGAGAAGGTTCGGGGGAGATCTTATAGCAGCCTTCCAGTACATAACGGAGGGCTAAAAGAAAGCAGAAGAGAGACTCTTTATCAAGAAGGGTAGCGACAGGACAAGGGGTAAGGACTTTAAACCATATTAGGGTGGATTTAGATTAAACATTAGAAAGAAATTCTTTGCTATGAGAGTGGGGAGACACTGGAACAGGTAGCCCAGAGAAGTTGTGGATGTCCTATTCCTGGCATTGTTCAAGGCCAAGCTGGATGGGGCTTTGAATAACCTGGTCTAGTGGAAGGTGTCCCTGACATAGTAGCAGGGTAGGAATTAGAAGATAATTAAGGTTTCTTCTGATCCAAACCATTCTCTGATTGTTTAGTCAAATTCTTATGCCTATGTATCTATATTATTTCCTTGGATTCTGTATATGTGGTACTGATAGAACTGTGCAATTCTGGCTTTGAGGCTTACTATAAGAAGCATAGAGAATTATCTAACAGGAAATCAGCACCTATTGATTTACTATCAGTCCAATTCCACTGGAAAAGTATCATAGAGGCTTACTGAAAAATTACTTTTCCAGATTTATTTATTTTAATTGGAAGTGTATAGGTTTTAAAATCCATGTGTTATCTTTCCAAGAAGGAGTTCATAGATATGGCAGGTTAGCGCAGATGAAGGGAATCTCTTAATTTCAGCTGCTATCTTTTAAAAAAGAAGTTAAAAGGAAAAGAAATACATATGTATGGGGAGAATGGCAGATTTACTATATAATAGGACTGACCGAAAAAGAGCTTCCCCAGTTCACTTCTGACAAGGAATTAACCCAATATTTTCTATAAAAATAGAAGTTGTCTTTCTATAGTATTTGTTTGTGATTCCTGCTTAATATAGCACAGGATTAACTTTTCATGAGCATAATCACCTGGTAACACATGCTTCATGGCCTATAGCAAAAGCAGAAATAACTTTTCCACATTAATTCATTTGATTCTAGTTATTTTGTCTTACTTAGAACTTGTATAATTTTATATTAAAATTCCTTCTACTGCTTCAACCAATAGAGGTACATATAGCACCATCTAGAGATATAAAAGCAAATTTTTTTAGATTATGTGCTATCATTATCAAGTGGCCAGTATGCAAGATGACTTTATAATTTACAATTAGTATTCAAACTATATTTTCAAATGATAGGCTAGAAGAAAATCATACTTTCCTAACTGAAGAGAATACTTTAATGTTTTCCTGCATGACTTTTCAAGAAATGCACTGATTGAGCAGCTTCTGACCAGCACAGTATTTAATGACATTCTTAAAAGCCCCTCATGTTGAGTAGAAATATTAAATATCCCTTATAAACATCCAAATAAGAATTATTATGTAGTGTTATTTGACTTAGGAAAGCAATCATTTTTAGACATTGATACCAAGATCTATAAACATGCACTCAGGCAGTTGCATTAAAAGTATTCCTAGAATATTGCAGTGCTTCTATTTTCTGCAAGAAAAGAAGACATGGTTGAAAAATGCCTAACCTATACCTAATGCCAGGTTTACATTCCACTAATTCTTTTTAGTAAAGGAGTGAATCACTTACATCTTTATAAATCATTTATAGCTACTTTATAGTAATAGTAGTTTTTATTCTGTGGGAATATTTGTTGCTTTATATTTTTGTTTCTTTATCACCTACAGAGAGTGGGGACAGGAAAAGGTGAATATGACTGTATATGTTTTTAAAACTTTGTTAATATGTGACTGAAGGAGTGATCACAGATGAACAGTCTGTTAGTTTCTTTTCCTTCCTTTAACTGCTAATTTTCTTAAATGATGAGCTACTTCAGCCAGGCCATTTTAGAACAACACATGCACACACACACAAAGGTATATGTAACTGTATAATTGTACAATTGTTATAATTGTAAAAAAATGTCTTCAGTGTATGGTAATATTTAATCCTACTGCTGTGCCAAGATGTTTTTAGCTATGTTAAATCAGAAAGCAAACCAAATATATATAAATATATACATATATATAATATCAAAGTACAGTAGTCTTAAAATCCTTTCATACTGGCATACAAACATAACTAAATATGAAGAAATTTGTGAAATTATATAAGCATATTGAAACTATGAGTAAAATGAGCATATTAAAAATATTCTCACTGCAAATGAAAACAATGTTAGACCCTAAGTATCTACAGGAATAAAATCTCTGTTAGAATTTGAATAATATAATCTATTAAGATGATTCTATATATTGTGAGAATACTGATTAGACTTAGTGACCACATTTCTCCGAGTCTACAGATTCGTCTTATATAAAAAATATTTTTAAAAAAATAAATAAAAATTGCCAGAAGAGATGAAAAGTGATAGCTGAAGTGTATATGAAGGTCAGATAAAGATTACTGATGTTTTAAAATTTATTACTTCGGGACTATTCTTTTCATAACAGTCTCAGTAATATGTTATTGACACAGAATTGCACAGAACAGCCCTGGCAAATCAGTGAAGAACTGTTTCAAAATAAGAATTGTCATAATCTTTACTTGCTTATATCCAATATTAATCCAGGCTAAATACATTAAAGTAATTTACTTTCCAATATTTTAATCTTTGATCTTAATTTAATAAGATTACCGGGATTCCAAGAGATAGCTCCCAATCAATAGAATCATAGATCATAGAATTGACTAAGAAATCTTGTGAAATATTAAAGGCAATACGTAACCTATCTAGAACTACATTCTCTGGTCTTTTTTCATGTTGCTCAGGACAGACCTCTGAGGGGAAAAAAAATAAAAAATAAATAAAAATAAATAAAAGGAAAAAATAAAAGTTGAAACCTATCTATAAGTAAGCAACAGAGTTTATTGCTATAGGTGAAGTGTTGATTATTCACCTAGGCCTATCTCCTCAGAGAAAATCCTCAGAGAAAAACATTCCAAAGAGTGTTCCAGATATTCTTTTAAGCTGGATAGGACTATCAGTCTGCTCCTCTGTTTTGAATTTCCTTTGGTCTGCTCTGCTTTGCTCTCCTCTCTCTGTCAGGGAATCTAGATCACATATTTATATCACACACATCACTATTAGATGACTGAGGTCAAGTCAATTGATCTTATCAGACTCATTATTTTTCATGATTGCGTTACCTCATTTTTCATAAAGTCACTAAAAAATGAAGTTGTACTTGATTAGCCTCTGCTATATTTAATGAAAATTATCTGGTATCTGCATTAAAGAAAAAACACAGAATCATGGGAGGAGTAATATTCAATAATGTCCTGAAACACAAAATGAGGTGAAATGTTAACTATGCACCCATCTTTAATATCTAAAAGTTAATGAAACTAAAATATAAACTTTACTGAAATTCCTTGATGACATGCAAGGTAAAACCATCTTTAACTTTGATTCTGAGGTGAATTTTAAATAGATAGGAAAAAAAAAAAAAAAAAAAAAAAAATTCTTGGAGTAGTGCTATTTCTTTTTAAAAATACAAGTTAACCACACTGAAATAGAGACTATGTCTTTTTTCATCTCTGTAGGTTGATCACATGTAGTAAACATTAGTAATCTAATTAAGAGTTGCATTTTTTCTCTAATCATCTGTTTTATGATTTTCAACAATCAAATACAAAAAAAGAATATACATAAAAGTAACTCTTTGACCTCCCTTTGGAGCTCAGAAGTGTTGTCTACAGAAGATATCAGTATGCAGCTATAGCAGGCCTCATTAGTTTGCCATCTGCCATGGCAGATAGATGCTAAAATGTTGTTATTGCAAGGTTCATTGAGCAGTAAAATTATAATATTTTTTTAAAAAATGTTTTTTAAGTAAAAATCCCTTGAAAGAGAACAGCTGCCAAATGATGACTGAGGCTATGATCCCATTAAAAAGGAAAGACATCAAACAAATACCAGAAAATTTTAAATTAGTCATATTAGCGTTAGTTCCCGGTTCTTATAAGAATGCTGTGTATACATAGAGATGAATGAAGTAACCTTTTCAATGAGGTGAATTTTTCTACAAGGCAATATCTAAATTACACAGAAATAGTGTGCTTTATCCTACTTATTTCTGTTCTAGGACATCTTCACCAGCAGCAAGGTAAACAACTGGAACTGTCAGAGAAGTGGTTGTGTTTCATTAAAGAAACTTCTGTGGGCTACATCCATTTATCATCATTTCCTGCAATTTCTACATGAAGAAAGGAAAACTAATAACTGCAGGGAGTCTTGTTAGTTTGGATTGTCATCTTTAAAACTGTAAGGGTAATCTTGGAAACTATTTTTTATTTCAGGAAATGTATCGATTGAGACTTCTGCCTGCACATATAAAAATACAAATATATTTTTTTAATGAATGACTGTATCCTTATTCATATGTAAATCATTCATGCCCTATGAGACCATCTTATCTTTCAAACTGAAGGTTTCATTTTTGATATGTGGAAGTTCCAGACGTATAACTGGGTTTTCTTAATTTGTCAGAGATTGAGGAATGCCATACTGTGATCACTGAACTTTTATAATATAGACACATGAACATCTAATTATCTCAGGCAATCTACCACCAGCCCAGATTGGGATAACCATGAGAAATTTTAGAACTAGGTTGAAGATGGAATTATTATGCTTATGAAATACCTACCTGGACAACCTTCCTAAGTAAATATCCATGGGAGAAGAGAGATAAATTTCTTCTGTGTCCTTACACATATAGTCAGAAAAATAATAATAATAATAATAATAATAATAATAATAATAATAATAATAAATCTGAGTAATAAGTAAACTTCATAATGAAGAATGAAAAATAGACTGTGTTGTTTCCCAGATCAAGGATTTAGAGTTTTGTTTGTTTGTTTGTTTGTTTGTTAGTTAGTTTTTCCTTCTCTTCCTTCCAGAGGAAAGGACAAGAAGTTATGATTCGATGATTCTATTAATGATGGTTCTATGTGACATGACTATGATTTATTACCTAGGTAATTTGCGAGATGTTGCAATCTTAATAACATTAATCTTTTGAGCTATTGTGACGACATGTCATTATTTACATCAGAATTAGTGACTTGAGGTGCTTAAACCCACCATAACTGGTTCTGGATGAGGAACATGAGAAGCAACAATGTAAGATATCTAAAAGCAAAATAAATAATATGTACCAGAAGGTACTTCACAATTTGTAAAGCAGCAATTGCAACATCTTACAAATCTGAGTACATATTTTGGTTAAAAAGTGTGTGAAACATAAAACTGAAATGGAATATGCAGCAAGCTAATATACATAATAATTTTGATGAAAATAGTAATATGCTAAATTATAACCCACATAATTAAAAAATTACTATAATATCCATATAAAACAAAGGTCTATCCTAAATGGTATAATGTGACACTATGAGTAGAGCATTTTGTTTTAGTAATTATTTACTACTTTGTTGTATTTCTCCAAAAGTAGGACACTGTTGCTCTATATTCTTAACAAGTTTAATATACAAAAAACAAATTGTGATAGCTGTCTCCAAGAGCTAACGTTGTAATTTAAAATGAATATTTAGCAAGAAAGTTCAAGAGCTAAAAGGAAAAGTGAAGGTACTACTGAAAGAGCTAAAGCAGACCAATTGCTAATTCCCAATAAGTTCAGAATAGAAGTGATCTGTGATAAAAGTATGTTAATTTTCAAATCTGCCTGTAGCTCTTTCACTACAATCTATTCTTGATATATGGAAATGTAAAGTTCTCTTGTTGTCATGCTAAAGTTTTTTTTGTTTTTTTTTTTTTTTTCCAGAAGAATCTTTCTATGTTTGGCTAGTGTTGCTTACAAAGGATATGACTGTAATAGGTTAATGAAGTATTTAGCAAAAAGGATTCACCTTGTGAGTAGCCAGAATCTAAGAAAAGACATTTTTCAAGTTTCACTGTGCAATTTTTTTTTTAAACCACATACATAGTTATAGATTTATATCAGCACTTACACAATGTAGAGGTAAGATCACTTGCCACAGTCTGGTTTTCACTGAGCAGCCATCATTTTCACAGTGTAACAAAATTCACCCACTGTCACTGTCCAAGGAGCAAGATGTAAATGCACGTATACATGAATGCTAAGGAAATCTCCAATTCCTATCATGAATATCAGCTTTATAAAAAGTTGTCTGTTATTCTCTTCACAAGCCACTGTAGCATCATAATGAATGAAACTAGACAAAAATTACACTTAACTACAGCAAACACAAGATACACAATTAACTCTTCAGAGTTTCAAAATGTGGAGAAGAAAATATATATTGTTTTACTGGAACAAATCAACATTCTTGTAAAGCTATTTTATCACTAATGATGAAGAACTGACAGAAAAGATAACACCTACAGGAAAAACACTTTCCTACAACATGTAATTTACCTCAGTTTAGTTTCTGCATGTCAACAGCCACTTTAATCTTAGCTTGTCCCATTCTTTTTTTTTTTTTTTTTTTTTTTTTTTTAATCCTTGATACTTGCTCCAGAATCTTTCCAGAGAAGCTGAAAGAAGAATTTTGGATGGATATAGCTTTTCTGCCTTTTCACTCTTGCAGCTCTAGGGAGCCATTATAATTTCCTTTTATAAAGCTATATCCTTTTTTGGGGTTTGTTGGGTATTAAGGAAAAAGGAAGAAAGAATGGTGTTGAAGCTTTTTAACTGCTAACTCTGGAAGTGTTTTCTCACTGTCTGACTGGTAAATTTTTAATATTAGCAAGGCAAAATCTGAAATGACAGGTCATGTCTTTCATCAGTCTAACTGACACAGCTTCCAAAAAACAGTAAGCCTCCCCAGCCTAGCAGCTATTTCAGGTCTGATACAGAAATCACAATATTTAAACTAAATACTGAAAAATAAATAAATAAATAAATAAATAAATGCTACATATTGTTATTTTGTCTTTCTGATTCATGGACTTGTATGGAATGCCTCCTTTTATGCCTCAGCAGTTTTTAATTTTGCTTTTTCAATTTCCTAAATTGTATTTAATCTCACCAGGCCCCATAGTATTTATTATGCTTATTTACTCTGTGAGTTATTCAGTTTTGTATCTGTTCTTTTCTTTCCTGATTCTTATTAGGTTTGTTACAACCTTGGAAAAGTCATGGCACTTCCTGAGGTCAATGGATTGCTTTTGTCATTATCATTTCTGAAATTTAGAAATGACTGTACATGGTTCCACTTTTATCCTGTGCATATCTAGCATGTTTTTATGATATTTTTTACTTAAAATCTATTACATTAGGAAGCGTGGGCCAAAAATGACACCATAATACCAGAGCTCAAATCCACAAGTAGAGGTGTTTATCACAGCCTGTAATTTCATTAGTAGAATCCGTTGCAAAATTCTATGCTATTACCAGGTTATATTTCTCTTCCTTAACGTTCCAGCAATGACCTTTGGCTTGAATTCGTTTAGTGTTGTTATTTTATAACTCTGTTCTGTTTTGTTGTTTTTGTTGTCTTTTTTTTTTTTTTTTTTTTTAAACAGGATTTCTTTTGTTATCTTTATCAAAAAATATATATTCTTGATAAAAGACTGTCTGAGGACAACTATATTACCCATTAAATAATGCGTATATTAAGTGAGTTTAAAAACAGATTTCCCACAACAAAATGTAGATTTTTATCTATCACAAGGAAAGAAAATGCATATACAAGCTAATATTTATTATTAGTATTAGCATTAGCAGTATTAGCATTTATTAGAAGTATTAATATTAGTATTTTATTTTCTGACACTATTTTAGCAAACAGTTTGGAGACACAGTGGACTAAGGTTTTTGGTGTTTCTGTTTGTTTGTTTGTTGGTGGTTTTTTGTTTGTTTGTTTGTTTTTTTCATAAATTTTAATCCCTGAACAACAACAGAAATGCTGTACTTACATGATAGTAAGACAGTAAAATTAAGTGAACTTAGTTAACTAAATGCATAAAAAAATATTAAATATATATATATATATAAAGGCCATCTCAGAGGCCTCTTTAAACCTCACTGTTTGACCTGGTTTCAGCTAGGATAGAGTTAATTTTCCTCCTAGTAGCTGGTAGGGTGCTGTGTTTTGGATTTATGATGTTGATAACACACTGATATTTTAATTGTTGCAGAGCAGTGCTTACACTATGCCATGGACTTTTCAGATTCTGTCCTGCCAGAAGGCAGGCTAGGGGTGCAGCAGGAGTTGGGAGGGGACAAACCCAGGTGACCCAGGTGACAGCTGACCCAAACTGGCCAAAGGGGTATTCCATACACTGGGGTCTGGACTGGCACCAAAAGGACTGTTGTTATTTAACCCAGCCAGCAGCTAAGCACCCCACAACCATTCGCTCACCTTCCCTGCTCCCTCTCTGGGATGGGGGAGAGAATCAGGAAAATGAAGCCTGTGGGTTGAGATAAACAGTTTATTAGGACAGAAAATAATAATAATGATAATAGTACTACTAATGATAATAGTACTACTACTACTAATGTGAACAAAACAAGTGATGCACAATGCAATTGCTCACCACTTGCTGACCCAGCCTGTCCTCGTGCCCCCCCATCCTGGCTAGACACCTCTATATATTGTTTAGCATGACGTCAGATGGTATGGAATACCCCTTTGGCCAGTTTGGGTCAGCTGCATTGGGTCTGTCCCCTCTCAGCTCTTGCTGCACCCCTAGCCTCCTGCTGGCAGGACAGAGTGAGAAGCTGAAAATTCCTTGGCTTAGTGTAAGCACTGCTCTGCAACAATTAAAACATCAGTGTGTTATCATTATTCTCATCCTAAATCTAAACCATAGCACCCTACCAGCTACTAGAAGGAAAATTAACTCTGTCCTAGGTGAAACCAGGACATTGTTTTATGTAATTTGTGTCCAGTTTTTAATGGTGGACACATACAGATATAAATAGGTGAAACAAAAGTAACTAGTTAACACAGAGAAGTCCCTAGCAGCTGCAAATACATGTGTCTCTACAGTTAATAACTAAAATAAAGAAATACATGAATCAGAAGTAAAAAATGCCACCAAATGAACAATTTCAGTAAAGTTAGAGGCTGAAATACCTTCAAGTTTTACCTGAATTAATCAGGATATAATGAATATCACTTGGCCTTGAACCCAAAGGTAAATACATTAAAATAGTGTAACTAACAACAATATGTATTTTACAACAGTCAAAGGCATAGCCAGGCACAATCTACAAGCATTCTATAGGAGAAGACAAGATAAGCACAGGGGACTGCAAATAGGCAGAAAATGACTGGCAAAATCTTAAGCAAAGTAAGAAGTATCAGAAGCAGAGGAGACCACTTGTGTTTTAGGAAGGGCATAATAGCATAAAAAACATCAAGCATATTTAAAGAAAATCAGACAAGAAAGATGATAAGCTTGCTTCAGTTCCAACGTTTTCTGTCAAAGAGCTTTCAAGCCTGATCACTTTGATCTCTACAAATTAAGAATCATCATGGACCACAGCCATTAGTGTTAACTACGCAGAAGTGTGCTGCTAACGAATGAATTTAATAAAGTTTTGTTTAAAAGTCTAAAACTTGTCTGATAAAGTCTTCTAAAAAATTCTCCCACCACAACCATCGCTAATAACCTAACTGAGATATGAAGAGGAACAGACATATTCAGTTATAACACATTGATATAGAAGCTTTAATTTAGCCCTTTGGACCTATTTTTCCAAAGTTAGTAACCTAAGTTTGCAGTAAGAACTTTGACAGACATAATTTTTCAAAACTCCCACTCACTTAAGCAAGAAGTTTGTATATTCTGCTTCTTCAAAAACATCAGACTCTAACATTTGGCAATGAAATTTAAATACATTGCATATATTTTGCATTTCTGTTTATGTAATTAAGAATTTAAGGTTTAATTTTAAAGGAGACACAGTTTTCTTCTAGTACTTTAAGGAAGTGCTACAACTTCCAGACCTACTAAACTACAATTACAGACCTACTAATAACATTGAAGTTTTTACCTAGTCTATTTTCCATCAGGTTATGTCAGAAGGCTTTTACAGAGCTGCTTAGAAGCACTGCAATGAAAATCCAGAATTAAACTCACTTAATTAGACCAGCCATCATGATTTTCAAGATGGCAAAAAAAAGCAACGGTGCAAGAGCAAGTCTTGTAAAGTTTTTTCTACATATTGTAAAAATTTCTATATATTTCTTCTTCAATTGTACAACAGCATTTGATCTCAAACTCTTTGACATGCACTTGTAAAATATATTTTCCAAAGTATCTCATATAAGGTAATGTATTTTGTGCATAATTTTGTGCATATATTTTTTTTTTAGGCAAAACATCAGATACCAATTACAAAAGATACGTTCATATTCACAGATCATCTTGTGCATGAAAATGATGACCACAGAAGACCATAGCTGATGCCAACATAATTTTTGGCATAATAGGATATGGAAATAATAAATGTGTTATAATTGGATGATCAGATTTTTTAATTTTTGCATTTCAATTTGTGCTTAGAATCAAAATAAAAGTAATACACATAGTGAGCATGTGGTAACAAATATAATTATAACATATATAGTTATATATTATGATTTAGCAACAAAGCTGGTCATTTGTGTCCTACTGGTTGAACTGCCAATCTAATGAGTTCCATGTGTAATTCTCGTGTTGACTGAAAGACACTTGGAAATGCCAGTTTCCTAGTTAATAAATGACAAAGTAGAACATCTTGATTTGAATTAGCCACAAAATTCAAACACTTTCATCTAAAAAATATCCAGTAATATCATTATATTCTGGAGTAGACAATTACAGTACAAGCTAGCACCTGGCTGACTTCCTTACCTCAGTGTAATTAAATTGAAATGACTTTTTTTATTTTTTTATTTTTTGCCCTGTTTCATTTACTGCTGCAAAATTTTACTTGTCTCTTCCAGGTAAATTTGAAATTTGCCTAGAAAAATGAAATACCAAGATTCCCCTGAATAATCAGTTTTTTGTTTGTTTATTTTGTATTTTTAAAATTACTTTATTGGTCTTGAATGGAATATTAATTTCTGTGTCCTTGATTATTAGGCTGTGTTTGCAAATCCCAAACATAGTGAGCCTGCTAAGAAACATCATTCAAATTTCAGTTGATCTTGTCCATTTTTGCCTTCTTCAGTGAATCACAGAATCACAGAATCACAGAATTTCTAGGTTGGAAGAGACCTCAAGATCATCGAGTCCAACCTCTGACCTAACACCAACAGTCCCCACTAAACCATATCCCTAAGCTCTACATCTAAACGTCTTTTAAAGACCTCCAGGGATGGGGACTCCACCACTTCCCTGGGCAGCCCGTTCCAATGTCTAACAACTCTTTTGGTAAAGAAGTTCTTCCTAAGATCCAACCTAAAACTCCCCTGGCGCAACTTACCCATTCCCCCTCATCCTGTCACCAGGCACGTGGGAGAACAGACCAACCCCCAGCTCGCTACAGCCTCCTTTCAGGTACCTGTAGAGAGCGATAAGGTCACCCCTGAGCCTCCTTTTCTCCAGGCTGAACAATCCCAGCTCCCTCAGCCGCTCCTCGTAGGACTTGTTCTCCAGGCCCCTCACCAGCTTCGTCGCCCTTCTCTGGACTCGCTCGAGCACCTCGATGTCCTTCTTGTAGCGAGGGGCCCAAAAGTGAACACAGTATTCGAGGTGCGGCCTCACCAGAGCCGAGTACAGGGGGATGATCATCTCCCTAGCCCTGCTGGTCACACTGTTTCTTATACAGGCCAGGATGCTGTTGGCCTTCTTGGCCACCTGAGCACACTGCTGGCTCATATTCAGCCGACTATCAACTATCACTCCCAGGTCCTTCTCTGCCTGGCAGCTCTCCAACCACTCATCTCCCAGCCTGTAGCTCTGCTTGGGGTTATTGCGCCCCAGGTGGAGGACCCGGCGCTTGGCCTTGTTGAACTTCATGCAGTTGACCTCAGCCCATTGGTGCAGCCTATCCAGATCCTCCTGCGGAGCCTTCCTACCCTCGAGCAGAATATTTTTGCTGCCGCACATTCTCTGTTACCTATTACCAGGTAAATAAAATATATATGTTCTTGAATAAGCATAAGAGTCATGAATTAATATATTTACACAATTTGTGCTATGGTTGATCAGGGAGTTGGGCCTACCCAGCAAGGAACACATATTTAACTCATGATCCCTTTCTTCTACGACAGTCAATGATTCAACCCAGAAACAGACCAAATGAGCAATATTTCTAAGCATGACATTTTTACAAACAGCTCAGGAAATTTTTGTTTCTTTGTTTTGGTTTGGTTTGGTTTGGTTTGGTTTCTTTTCTTTCTTTCTGTCCTTTTTAATAATAAAATAGTTTTGATAACTGACACCTTACTCTCCTGTTGAAGATTAAAGAAAGCTAAAATAGACAAGTGTTTAAAATAATAGCTGTTCATAATTGTACTTGGATTTGTAAGAAAATCCAAAAAGCTCATTCAGCACTGTTGTTATACAATGCAGTGCACAAGTTTCATGTATGATGAATAATAGAAAACGGGATATCTCACCTTTCAGAAGCTAAATGAATATTTAATTCAGATCATAATTCAAAGTACAGCCTCTTCAGTTGTCACTCTAACCAAAGATTATGCTCCTACTAAGTATAATTCATTCTTTTCAGTCTATTGATGCCTTTTACTTGTTACATTTTTGTTCAGTTGTACTCTAATTTGTTGTTCTTATTTTTTCTCACTTGAAAATTCCAGGGACTATTGCTAGATATGTCTATAGGTTTTAAAATGTGAAGCTCTACCATTTTCTCCTACATCATTGCTACTTAACTACATTGAATGATATTGATGATAAGGTGTCTGTTATACAACATAACCACAAAGTTTCTACCTGTACTGCCCTGTTTGTAGCACACTGACCTGTCCACTGATGGTTAAGCCTCCATACCTTCCTCTTCAGGATTTCCGTCAAATCCATGCCAAAGTCAGTGCCTACATTTTCCAGTTAGTCAACTCCAGATAGTCAGTTCACTACTTTTTTTCCATAGCTTCATTAAAATCTTTGAATCAGTACTTGTCTATTTACAGAAAATGATTTAAGGACCATCAATATTATATTCTACAAGGCTTTTTAACTGGTTTGAAATTTGTCCATATGACATTTAGTTCTACAAATGAAACAAATGAAAAATAAGAAATTTATCTGCACTGAAGGCAGAAATTCTACAACATATAGAGAAAAGATTTTGTTGCAACTACAATTTATTACAAGGGTAAGCAAAGTCAGGATGAGACGTTACAAAAAATAAATGTGGATAAGCAAACACCGGTAGTAATATTATTTTGTGATTGATAAGGAAACAAAGACGATTATTTAGATCCTTCAGAGAAAATTGAAGATAAAGCAAAAAGGAAGGGTTCTAATTATCAGAAATGAAAAACACAGGAGGGAAAAAAAGTGGAATTACTAAGTACTTGCTCTGCTTCAGTTCACTCAAAAGGACTCTTGTGTGAAATGATTAATTATACTGGGAGTAGATGAAGAACATAAGAGAACAGACATCAACACCATTAAGGAGCAAATGAGAAAATACCTGGACCAAATTAATGTTTTGAATCAGCAGGGCCAGATTAAATATAGCAGAGAGTGCTATAGGAATTAGCCAATGAACTTTTGTAGCCAATAGCAAATGATTTTACAGAACTCCAAGGAGATTTTTGAACTGCAGATTATCAAATTGAAATAGTTAAATAAGTTATAGGAAAAAAGTCAGCTAATCAGAGATGTAACAAGAAAATATTACAATAAGTAACTGTTTGAATGATGTTTAAGGCACAGAGCAAAATAAATGTTATTGTTCAAAAAGAGCTTATATATTAGACAAAAGAGAAATTATCTTTTGACTAATAAACATATTTACTAGAATAATTCAGCATACTGTTATAAAATACAAACAATGGAAAATAAACATCCATACTCCTACAGTCCATGTAAAACAGATAGTAGTTAGGAGCTATGACAAATATTAACAGAAGTAGCTCAGAAAACAGAGAAATGTTATCATTCATTAACTACTTTAAATTTTTCATAGTTTTAACAATCCCTAAGAACTCTCAACCCCTTAACTGCTGCCTTAGCTTTAATTGCTCTTTCTTCGTAAATAATCTTTTAAGCCGTAACATATACACACCACAATCAGAGGCCAAACTAGAAAGCAGTTATGAGCATGAAGACGTGATTTACTTCTGACTATAAATACTTTTAAGTTCATGCTACTGGACTCTACTGTACCCTCTTCAGCATTAGATATCATTAACCCGTACATGGGGCATAACAAAAAGAGATACTATGTCACTTTCTTTAACAGAAATCAGTTAATGGTGACAGATTAAGTATTGTCATCTACAAAAGGCTTTCACCTCCAGTATTCCCCCAGATAACATTCCCTGTTTCTCTTCCATATTTATGAGTTCACTAACAGCAAGATGCCATGTACTTCATTTCCAATATCAGACCAAAGGCATTTAATTATAGAAAATTCTCAGCTGGTGTAAATAAAATATCTGATGCTAAAAACTTTGATCAGCACAGACAATCTAGTGAATACATAGAAGAAACATTTTATTTTAAAATGAAGTTTTGTGGGTCAATAAGGATTAAACTGGAAGATAACAGGATAAACATAGTCAAATGAGTGGAAAGGGTAGTACTGACTTTGACTACTGAATAACAAATGTACTCTGTATCTTTAAATGCAAATCCAGTCTTCTACTGTTTTTTTCAAACTTTCTTTATGAAACAATACATAATCTTGATTCTTAAGAAAATATAACTGAATATCATGTGATTAAGATAGCTAATAGAGACTAAAAAATAAAGAATTAATGCCAAATATACAAATCTATATATGAACTTCTAATCTAATATTCTGTGCAATAAAGAACTGAACTTCACACAATTATTCAAAAAAAAAAAAAAAAAAAAAAAAAAAAACTTCATCTTTTGCTACATGCAATATCTGAGTAGTATTAATTTCATTGTGAAAGATTTGAGCAAGGAGATCACAAACTGGCCGGCAGTATCTCTTGTATAATTTCCTATGGTGAATACGTTTTTCAACTATGTCATTTTGTAACTTCCAAAGTCAGAAAAAAAAAAAAAATATATATATATATATATACACATTTGAATAAATAGTTCACTATAGAGAACATTCCCAGTTTAAATATTGCTAGAATGAAAAAAGAGTAAGACTGCAATGCACTTGACCTACAGGTCACCAGTGACTTTTAAACAGGAATATCTAAGGATCAAGGAACTGCACAGAGGTATCTAGATGCATTGTAATATATTCTAGCACATTACTGTGTCAAACCATACCTTTATAGATCCCTAATACCTCTTCCCTTACAAGGTACTGCCCCTAGTACAGACGGGGGGACGAGATGTTGGAGAGCACCCCTGCAGAAAGGGATCTGGGGGATTCTGATCGACAGCAAGCTGAATATGAGCAAGCAGCGTGCCTTGGAGGCCAGGAGGGTCAACCATATCCTGGGGTGCATCAAGCACGGCATTGCTAGCTGGTTGAGGGAAGGGATTGTCCTGCTTTACTCTGAGCTGGTGCGGCCTCACCTAGAGTACTGTTTGCAGTTTTGGGTGGCACAGTATAAAAAACATATAAAACTGTTAGAAAGTGTCCAAAGGAGGTCAACAAAGATGGTAAAGGGTCCAGCAGGGAAGATCTATGAGGAGCAGCTGAAGTCACTTGGGTTGTTCAACCTGGAGGAGACTGAGGTGAGACCTCGTGGTGGTTTACAAATTCCTCTTGAGGGGGAACAGAGAGGCAGGTGTTGATCTCTTCTCTTTGGTGACCAGCAATAGGACACAAGGGAACGGCTTGAAGCTGCCACAGAGGAGGTTCAGGATGGATATCAGGAAGCGTTCTCAGACATATGGTTTGATTTTGGGGTGCTCCTGTGTGGAGCTAGTGAGCTGGACTTGATTGTTTTTGTGTACCTCAGGATATTTTATGATTCCATGACTCTATCTTTTATTATAATTAATTATAATATGTATGTTTATTATATATAGTGATTATAATTCATTATTGCTTAAAATTATAATTATTAAGTTTCTTGTTGTTCAGGCTGCTCACTACCAAAACTTATTAAAATCTTGATTTTTGTTTTAGAAGCAATCATGAAAAAGGCACATTAGAGTCCAAGGGGTCACACACACACTTGAATGTGCACCAACCCTTAAATCATATAAACATAGAAATCCGAGTTGGAAGGGACCCACAAGGATAATCGTATCCAACTCTTGGGTCCCCAAAAGACCACCCCAATAAATAGATAGATAGATAGATAGATAGATAGATAGATAGATCATGTGTCTGAGAGTGTTGTCCAAATGCTTCTTGAACTCCACAAGGCACGGTGCTGGGACCACTTTCCTGGGGAGCCTGTTCCAGTGCGTGACCACCCTCTCAGTGAAGAACCTTTTCCTAACATCCAGCCTGACCCTCTCCTGTCACAGCATCATTCCTTTCCTTGGGGTTCTATTGCTGGTCACCAGAAAGAAGAGATCAATGTCTACATTTAAAAACACTTTTTTTTCCCCCTCATTTGCAATTCTTCCATGCAGATAAAGTGTTGTCGTTAGTTGTGGTATAAAATTATAGATAAATTCTAATATTTGTAAAGTCTTTTTCTTTCTTTTTTTTTCCTTTCTTTCTTTCTTTCTTTCTTTCTTTCTTTCTTTCTTTCTTTCTTTCTTTCTTTCTT
>CM021765.1:167511341-167525553 GCA_011076525.1 Nettapus auritus
CTTTCTTTCTTTCTTTCTTTCTTTCTTTCTTTCTTTCTTTCTTTCTTCTTTTTTACAGTAATCATTTTTCATTTTTTTACAGATAAAAGAAATAGTGTTAAAATTAATTGAGTACCTTCAATATTTCCCACTTTGTCTTGGAATTGCCTAACCAAAAAAAAAAAAAAAAAAAAAAAAAAACTGCTAGGACTGTCACATAAGAATAAAATTATGAGTCAGTGTCATTTAACTACGTCACATCCTGACCAGGTTAATCTCTAATAAAGTCAGCATTTACTGTGTCTATTGGCTCAAGAGGAAAGAATCATGTCCTGTATTGCTAGGAAGCAACAGTCAAAGAAAGTAGGCTCATAGTACATTTTAAATATACCAAATTAAAATCTTTTGAACAATGTAAAAGTACACTAAGTAAATTTTCTTACACAAGAGCTTCTTTTGTTCAATTGTTCCTCTACTTTTCTTATTCATACATTTTTTTTCTGCCTTTTTTCTAATTCAACCCTCTATAACATACTAATTTTACCCTCATCAGCTTTTACCCAATCTCCGTTTTTTGCTCACTATTCAATTTATCAAATGGACACCACAATGATATAGAAAACTAAAACACAAAACAAGAGGTACATGGGCTGAAGGTACAGATGAGAAAGCTTCTGTCTGCTTCTCCACATCATTACACTTTCTGAGGTGATATAAACATACAGTGTAGTATCACATAGTTGGATAGCTGAATCACAAAGAACAGAAACATCAGTGACTTTTTAGCTTATAATAGCATCCACTGTGATAGCAAAGCAGTATGTTTCTCTAGCCAACAAGATCCAAGTTCTCTGGTGCCAGTCCAGAAGGTTAGTGCTAATGGGAACAAATTGGTTTTGACACTGCTAATGATCTTACAGTCAAGCACAAGACAGCTTCTAGAAGAAGTAATATATGAATTAGAATTTTGGAATTTATCAGGGATTTGACCTTTATTTTATTTTTTTATTTTTTATTTTTATCATGTTATATATTTTAGCACATACATGGGACATTTTGTTGGAAGGCCTATATATATTCCTTTCCTGCAGGAAGTCCTGCAGGATTTTGTCAGAGAACAAAACCAGACGTGAAAGATCACGTAGCAATGTTAGAATGCAAATAAGTGAGTTGGAATATTACTTATCAAAAAGAGCTGTACTGGGTATTTAGGACTGGTAGGAAGGATTTCGACAAAGGAACAGACAGACTTTTTGTTGGTATGAGAGGAGAGCTGTCAAAGTACCAGCTGTGGTTGAGAAGGGAGGGTAACCAAATAATTGTCTGTGCCCTTTCTTGGCAGGTGCCAAGTTCTGCTATCTTTTATTTACAGAGGTTTGATTCTCTGAGAATCCACAGAGGAAAGCATTCTTTTTAAAAATAAAAATTAAAAAAAAAAAAAAAAAAAAAAAAAAAAAAAGTCGCAGTACTCTACATCTGGTACAAGATGAAAGTATTTGCCTTTCCCAAATAAGTGGAGACAAATACAGAATAAATAGTGAAATGGACTATATGAGTCTTTGCTTGGTATTTCCCAAAGGAGAACAGATAATAAAGCTGCAATGTAATTAAGCTGCATTCTTCATATCTTGCCTTTCTTTCTGAATTTGCAGGGTGCACGTTTTCTATTAGACCACAAGACAAAATACTAGCAGACACTTTCAATAACAAACCACACACACAACGTTATTATTGTCTGGAAACTAGATAAGTTGTCTAATACTTAGTAGAACCATCATCAGTAAAGCAGCATGGTATTTCAGTGTGAGAATTCCCCGCACAGCATATTTTAGAACAATAGAAAACAGACATCTCGGGAAAGTGGTATTTAAGTATTAAATGTGCAAACCGAAGCAGATTAATGTAATGTTTCTACCTTTCTGGAGCAAATTATATAGCTCAGTGAAGGAGCAATTAAATAACTAAGATTCTATTCAAGAAAATACATAGGAAATCCTTATATGGAAAACAGCTCTACAAAATGGCTTACAAACTACTACAGTGCAACCCTTATGTCAAGATTTAAATAGAGCTTCTTCCCTTATTTTCAATTTTTCTTTAATCAGGTAGAAAGGTGATAAATAAAAGTTTAATATAAAAGCTAAACTCTACTATGAGTATGAGCCAAAGTTCTACCAAAACTCATAAATCTTTCTTTGTACATCTACTACAAAAATGAGACAAATATTATGCTGTAATTGCTAACGTACCTCTGTAAAACTACACAGAGCAGAACATAAAGTGTATGAACCAGTGTTTTAGTTCACATAAGGGTGTGCTTCACAAACAAAACTTCCAGTAGACTTCATATATACAATATTTATAATAGCAAATAGTTTTGGGCACTTATTGAGCAAAACAGCTGCAGCTGAAGAGCTAATGCGAATACTACAGGTATTTTGGAGGTTCTTACTTTACAGAGGTTTTTAAAGGCCATAGAGACTTTCAGTATAACTCAGTTCTTGTTCTGTGAACTGCATGGTTGTTCACTTTCAATAAAAAGGAATGAGACTGTAGTTTTGAAGACAGTCCATTATGCAAATCAAAGCTCAGTAAATCAACAATTGGAAGAGCTGTTTCAAGAACTCATTGTTGATTCAAATTAAAAGCACAATTGTCATATGCTTTTAGTGCATTTTGATTTGCATTAAGGAGAATTCTCAGAGCACATAAAATGAATTTGTTTTCAATGAAACTAAACTGAGGGTATTTTCCAGCAGTCCATTGTCTGCAGTCCAGCTGCAAATGGGAAATGGGCAATCGATTCACGAGATTAAAGAAATATCCATAGCAATACCCAAAGTGGAAAAAAAAAAAAAGACATCCCCCAGCACCATCAAAATAGCCCCCAGGGTATAATATGGACATCACAGCTTGCCACCACTTATTCTCTTTAAAGAAGCTACTGTATTACTCTTCTGCACTTGCTAAGGTAAGGATATATTTGGCTGACCTGTGAACATCAGACATTGTAACATACTAAAAGATATTTCAAGATGCCATCCTACCATAAGAACCAAATGCAAACAATCCTCACAGAACTAAAGAAAAACTTTCTTGCTAATTTCAGCATACTCACAGGTTCAGGAAAATGGGGCACACTGCTTTGCCTTTACTGATAAACAAAGGCAAGCCAGGGGCAGATCCTTGACCTTAGAAACCACTGACACTGACTTTCATTCAAATCACTTACATCCTTTCCTTGTGGTCATTTGCCTTCTCAGCAGCTACTTGGTGCCAAGTTGTAACTTAAGCTGGTTAACACTTAAGCAGCATAGATGATTGAAGATCCAGTGCTCACATTGTCAACTTTTACTAAACTGTACCTTAAGAAAAGGTACTTCTTACTTACCTTAAGAAAAGGGGTTGGCGTCTAGCTTCACCCTGTTTTGGTTGTAGCCCAAATACGTAAATATGATTTTCCTCATTACTAGTAAAAGAGCAAGAGCTCTGTATTGACGATCCAACATTCCAAAGTCTTCAGTCTTTTCTGGGCTTGCTCGGCCCTTGCTGTTTGTAGCATGCTCTAACAATTCCCTAGAGATGAGGATGAGGTGACTATTTTATAATTTCTTTCAGTTTTACCCTGTGAATAGCATTTATATAGAAGGTCTGACAAATTGAAGTAGTCACTAAATAACAAAAAACAATCTTTTCTGGCACTTGAGGTTGGGAAATGTGAGGTACTGGAATTAGTTGCTCAGAGAGGTTGTGGATGCCCTGTTCCTGGAGGTGTTCAGCACCAGGTCAGATGAGGCCCTGAGCAACTTGATCTAATGGGTGGTGTCTTTGCCTATGGCAGGGGTTTTGTAACTAAATGATGTTTAATGTCCCTTCCAACATATTCCAAGCTATTCTATGATTCTATGAAACACCATTGTGGAGCTCTGAAGCTTGATCTGGGAGTTCAAAAGAAGGAAAGCATGTGTAATACAAAAATATCTCAGTTAAAAAAAAAAAAAAAAAAAAAAATCATTATTCTTGCCTAATGAATAACAAGGGAGAGGTGACAGAAACAACAGGAAAGATGAAATTAACTGGAAAGACTTTTGTAATACTAGTTCTGTAATACTGGTGGTCTACAAATGACTACTATTCTTGTCCTGGTTAATGAAAAATCTGACCACTGTAACACAAAGTATATATAGAAATGATAATAAGCAATGAATGAGTGGGGATGGAAACCTTCCAAGAATAGAAGAAAGTATCTTTGGTGCTAATAATAATTATAATAATAATAACAAAAATCTATGATATTATGTTCTTTATAGGAATTTACTTATGTGAGTAAATGTTCAAGTAAAGTACTATATGTCATATTGTATTGTAAAAATATTGTATTGTTGACTTCTAAATAAGCAAATAAAAACAATAAACGTAATTTTCCATTATGTGATCCAAGAATAATTTTATAAAGGAACTTAGAAGAATGTACCTATAGGAAGAGCTGGACAAAAAATACCACTGTTCCTTAAAAAAAAAATAAAATAAATAAAAATAAAAATAAAAATAAAAATAAAAATACAAATAAAAAAGTTTGTTTGAATTATTGCAGTTCTTATAGAATAATTCCATAACTTCCAGAAAGTCCATACATATAATGCATAGAAATATACAGATATTTAAAAGAAGAACAAATGTATCATTTAAATATGATCTTTTAACTCCCATTTTCCTAAAAAAAAATCTCAGCAGTGTGTGTAAGGGTGAGAAATATTGTTTGAGATTTGAACAGATCAAATACTTATGAATGGGCTTATTAGCTAGTTCAGGGAAATTTCTGATCATTGTACTCTCTTAATTCTGTTCTGAGTCCTATCAGTAACCCCATCTATTGCATAGGGGAAAATTTTAATACTAAATGTAAGGCTCCATTAGAGGTATAAATACAGGAACTACAGGATCTGGAACATAGTTAAGCACCATGCTGAAAGACTAGATTCAATCAGCAGGTATTCTAAACAATTTAAGAAAAACACTGGCAGGAGAATATGTAAATTGAAAAGGGAATTTATCTGTCTAGGGATGTAACTGGAATCCCTTTTCTCCTTGCTGATGAACAAATGAAGCAATTTGTACAGTTCTTTGAAAAACAGATGATGGTTTATTATTGTATTCATTTATTTTTTCTCCTTTGTGTACTTGGTATAAATTTTCATGCCTCTAAAATAATAATTTTATGAGTTTCTTATATTTTTGCATGTTTAAAATGCCTTTTTAAAGTTGTTTTTATTTTATATTCTCTTTCATTTGTATATCTTTCATTTGTGCATCTGGTACAGATAACTATTTTGTGCTTTTCCATTTTTGTGTCTGTCTTTATTTGCATTGCATTCCACCCAGCTAGACCAAAAGGCTTGAGCCTACTGAAAGCATCACTTCCTTCACCACTACAGACCTACATGTCAGTTGTTAAAATTTAAAATATTTTATATGAAAAAAATATTTCTAGTTTATGTAGATTATAGCCCAAATTTACGTATGAAATAAAATTACAGGCAGCCGTTCATTACTCTTATTTCTACTTCAGAGGTAGAATTTTTTTCTGTGTGTCTGATTTCTGCTAAAGAACATTGTTAGGTTATGTGAGAGAAAGATCATCTGCACACAGACAGAGTAGAGAGGCACGACGTCGGGAGCAGGAGATCCAGAACCATATCAGCAAAAGGAGTCCCTTCCTGGTCCCACCCAGGGCTGTCCAAGTCCAGACACGATACCCATCCCAGTGAACCTCTGGTCATTTTACAGAATGAGTGTAGTCACACCTAGGGTTTCTTTCCTTTGCTTCTCACTTCTCTAGCTTGTAATAAATCTAATCTCCCTACTCTGAGTCTCTTTTGCCCATCATGATAATTGTTAAGTGATCTCCCAGCCCTTATCTCAGTCCTTGAGCTCTTTCCATCATATTTTTCTTCCTTTCCCTTTGAGAAGGAGGAGTGAGCAAGCGGTTGTGGTGGAGCTCAGCTACCTGCCTGAGTAAAACCACCACAGTGTCTCTGGATGTGAACCATCTGGGAAGAACACACATACAGGATGAGCTCCTGGATGGATTTCATACCCAAGGCCATCTCCTGGTGTGTGTGTTTGTGTGTGTGACTTTATGTGTATGAGTATGCTAGTGAAAGGGTCTGTGCCAGCAGCTGGAGTGGGTTTATTCCCTGGGGGCTTATGTGTAAATGTGCCAGCAATTGGTGACACTGCGATCCAGGGGTAGCTACTGGGTATACTGTTTGAATTCAGCTACCTGAGGATTCCCCATTGTATATATATATATGTAAATATATATACATGTTATATCCGTCTATATAAGATATCTGTCTATAGATATTTCGCCTTGACAGACCTTCCTTGAGTTTAGGCAGAGACGGGAACAGGATGAGGCCATTGGTATTGTTTCTGTTTGTGTGAATGCTGAGTGTGTCTGTCTGAGTTGATCTGTGTGGCTGGTCATTGTGGCCATGCATACATGTATATTCACTGCCTGTCTGAATTTAAGAAGAGATGGGACTGTGCACTTAGTCACATGGTCTAAACTTTTGGTTAGACCTGTGTGGTGCGAGGAGTTGGACTTGATGATCCTTATGGGTCCCTTCCAACTCAGCATATTGTATGATTCTATTACTCTATGAATAAGTGTGTATCATATGTCTGTG
The DNA here is from genome assembly GCA_011076525.1 of Nettapus auritus. Classification (NCBI taxonomy): domain Eukaryota; kingdom Metazoa; phylum Chordata; class Aves; order Anseriformes; family Anatidae; genus Nettapus; species Nettapus auritus. The sequence goes on from CM021765.1 coordinate 167,518,013, forward strand.
TATACTGGACCCGCAGGCACAGAGCTGCAGCAGTTCACCTCTATCAGGCTTTGGCCTCCTACTAATAAGCATCTTCTTTTTCAGCAACAAATACGGTCCAAGGAAAGGGCAAGAGGGACATTAGTGCACTGTGGATAAATAATTTACTAGGGTTAGCCCTTTCATAGTGCACCAATTGTCTGTAAAAAGCTTGTGAATTCAGCATTTGTTTTTTGTTACATTTGAAAACTACTTAAAGTTCTAAATGAACAAATTTCAGACTTTGAAGTGCAAAATATAAAGCCATTCCTTTAGGTATTTGGCTTTTTCTGGTTTGGTTTATGCTCTAAAATTTCTTGAGAGTATCCTAAGACAAACATTTTTACGTTGTTTATCTAATTCAAAAGACTTTATGGTGGCTTGGTGTTTTTCTGTTATGAACTTCAAGACTTTTGGCTAGCCCTAATGATCATAGCAAATGTCTGATTCATCATGTAAAATGTATTTTTATCTGCTTCTTGATAGGATAATAGAGTCTTCATAAACTGTCACTTAGCCTCATTCAAATGAAATTACTTTTGTCACAGAAAAGTTTTGTTGCATCATAAAATAAATTTGAGGATTTGTTTTCTATTTTCTATAACATTCACACCATTAAAATATTTTCATAAATGACAATAAAATTAGATAGTGTGAATACAATGAGAATTAATGTGTGATTAACATATTAACAGGTTGCCCAGAGAGCTTGTGGAGTCTCCTTTTTCTCGAGGTTGTGACTCTTTGAAAGTATATTTAGAAAACAAACAAACAAACAAACAAACAAAAAAAAAAAAAAAAAAAAAAAAAAAAAAAAAAAAAGAGTGTGCAACAGCATCTGGGAGAAAGGAACTCACTGTGGAACAGACGGATCTGGCCTGTCTCTTGCAGCCCATGGAGTACCACAGCGGAGCACATTTCCACACTATAGCCCGGAGCAGGTGGATGTGGCCTGAAGGAGGCTGCAGCCCATGGAGAGACCATGGAGGAGTGGACTCCAGGCCAGGACTGCAGCTTGTAGAGGAAAGAAGCAGCAGCTCCCACTAGATCACCTGCTCCTGCAGGGGCTCCTCTCCATGGGCTACATCTCTTGCCTGGAGTCTTCTCTGGCTGGAGCTGTTCATGGGCTTCAGCCTCCTTCAGGCCAGAACCACATGCTCCACTGTGGGCTCCTCCATGGGCTGCACCATGGTGATCTGCTCCACTGTGGTACACCATGGGGTACCCGGGAACAGCCTGCTGCACCAGGGGCCTCTCCACAGGCCACAGGGGAACTTCGGCTCTGGCACCTGGAAAACCTCCTGCCCTCCTTCTGCACTGACCTCCGTGTCTGCAGGGCTATTTCTCACTCTCCTCTCCCAGCTGTTGTTGTGCAGCAGTTTTTTTTCATTTCCTTAAATCTGCTCTCACAGAAATGTCTCTCCTTATGGTTCTTTGTTGTCTGGTAATGGTTATGTCTGGTAATGATCGTGAAAACCATATCCTGGGCTGCATTAAGCACAATTATGGTGCTTTTACCCTGCTATGCAGCTGAACTCAACCACAACCACTACCTCACTCCCCCTTCTCAAAGAAAAAGGGGGAGAAAATAAAATGAAAAGGGCTCAAGGGTTGAGATAAGGACAGGGAGATCACTCAACAAATATCATCATGGGCAAAACAGACGCAGCATAGGGAGATTAATATAATTTATTGCCTATCGATAGCAGAAAAGAACAGCGAGAAACGAAAAGCAAACTAAAAACTCCTTCCCCTCATCCACCCTCTTCTATTTCCACCCCTCAAGCAGTGCAGGTGAATGGGCTGCAATCAGTCTATAACTCTTTATCTCCACTTCTCCTTCCTGGTCACTCGCTGGCCCTGCTCCAGTGTGGGGTCCCTCCCACAGGATGCCATAATTCCCAAGATGATCCTGCATGGGCTTCCCACAGGCAGCTGCTGTTCAAGAACTGCTCTAGTATGGGTCTGCACCACAGGGTCCATCTGTCAGGAGCAAACTGCTTCAGCATGGGTTCCCCATGGGCAGCTCTCCCCAGACCCCCTGCTCCTGCGTGGGCTCCTCTCCACGGGCTGCAGCTCCAGCCCAAGGCCTGCTCCTGTGGGGGCTCTCCATGGGCCACAGCCTCCTCTAGGCCACATCCACCTGCTCCACCAGGGGCTCCTCCATAGGCTGCAGTGTGGAAATGTGCTCCGCTGTGGTACCCCCATGGGCTGCAAGGGGATAACCTGCTCCACCATGGGCTTCTCCCTCGAGACACATGAGAATTTACGTTTTGGTGCCTGGAAAGTACCTCCTGCTGCCCTTCTTCACTGACCTTGGTGTCTCCAGGGCTGTTTCTCTCTACATTTGGTTTCTCTTCGCTCTCAGATGGTGTTGCACAGTTTGTTTGTTTTTTTTAACCATTCATTAGATATGTTCTCATAGTAAAGTGGCACAAGCAGTGTCACTCATTGGCTCAACTTTGGCCAGCAATAGGGCTCCTTTGGAGCTGGCTCTCATCAAACATGGTCCAGTTTATCAGCTTATGGACTCTTCTCAGAGATGCTACATATGCAACTCCCCCTAATCCCCAACCCCACCCCCCACCCTGCCAAAACCAAACGTACAATCATACCCAACAATATAGTGACAAGAAAGGAACAGCAGGTTCCTTTACAAAGGGTGAAATAGTTAACTTTGTACTGAAGAGAAAGATCCTCCAGATAGCCCTTGGATAGCTGTAAGCAGAGTTATCCTCACTGGGAGCTTTATTCAGACCATTTCTTGTTTATTTCTCCAGATTCAATAGGGAAGTGCTTTCTTCACATCAGCATGACTTGTGAATAGAATAAAGGATCCTTAGAAGGTGGATTGATCAATACCATTATGCCGTTATGCATTCATGTAGAACTCTATTTTATTATTGCATTTTTCTTACTAATTTTGTTACCAAATTTTCAGTATAATCTAATCCTGCATTTTACTGTTTTCACTGTAAAATACTAAATGTAAGCCTAGCTAATTTGACTGAGGAATGTGTCTCTTTAGAGTAACATCCCTGTTTATAGGGGTGGGTATACAAATTAAGTCATCTTCAGTTTTGGGAAACCAAGTGCTGAGCTGTAAGGAGCCTTGTAAACCCTTGGGCTTATGAAGAGTTGTTTTTATTTGGGGAATTCTATTCCATGTCCCATGTTTTCTCATATACTTATCAAGTACAAACGGACAGTATGTGCTGAGCAAGAAGGCAGGAAAGAGGCAACTGCTATCTCTGAACAATTACCAAGTTTTCTTCCGATATTATTTATTATGAGTAAAAAGGGAAAACTCACCACTGAGAATTTTATATTTAAGCCAGTCATTTTAAAAGTATAAACTAATAAATATTTTCTATTAGCAAAGTAATTTAAGAGTACATATATGTTTATGTTGAAACAGGTAAAATATTTCTCATGAATTTGAAAAGAAACAGATTGAAAATAAAATCTTCATATGAAATTTTTATCTACTTACTCAAGCCCAATTTAATTCCTATCCAGCTTTATTTAATCTGATGCATCATTTTAATTTATTTTAATTATGGAGAAAGTGTTCTGAATGAAAATTTGCCTGAAGATGTGCAAATACCTAATTATGTCAATATCCAATTTAACTCAGTTCTAACTGTTTTGCAGTTAACTCCCATATATATATATTTAATAACAATAAATTGAAATTCTAAAGTTTGTAAGCTCAAAAAAGGTGAAAGAAATTATGCTGAGATCATCTCAATATTTAATGACATATAGCACAAACCTCAACAAACACAGAACTCAGAAGAGCTTTGAGGGCATTGTTATTGATTCATAAACCCTACTATATATATCTAAAAAATAAAAATAAAAATGTCACTTTATCACGATGTTACAACCTAACTAACTACGCTGCTCAAATAAATACATGGGTAAATTAATAAACTTTATATACTCTTTGAAGTTTTAACCAGCCATTTAAAATATAATTCTAACACATACATTCAAAAGCATACTTATTTGACCAGCAATACCACTCCTTATTTTGGGGTGTGAAGTATAAATTGTAAGGCAAATATGATGAAAGAATGTTTCTGCTCTGTAGGTGTGCTCTTTATATTGATTAATGATAACAGAAATTAGGCAAGTCCACCAGAGTGGTGGAATACACCGAAATATTTTATCATATACATACATAATTGGAATACTGAACTAGATTTTGATTTTCTTCTTAAAAGAAAAAATATAAGAAAATATATGTTTACTATAATCATATTAAGCATGATTTAATAATGACACAAATAAAAGATAATTTTACTTGTCCTTTTGTTTACTGTTCCCAAGGAATAAATGAAAACTTCCAGTGTCAGGAAAGAGGATTGCAAAATGAATTACTAGCTGTCTTAGCATGTTTGCATCTGCCTTAATTTAATTGATATTTTTATTTTTTATCTTTCCAATCACTTTGTTTGCAACAGCAATTGAAAGAAATGTTTGAAGTAAATGTCTTTTGGTCATTTTCAGGATGCGTAAATAGTGAACTCAGTACTAACTTTATAAGCATTAGTAATCATCAGAGTTTATTCTAACATGTAAAATATACAGAATCTAATTCTGAACTACCTTAAATGACTGTCTTTATTAACCATTCTATTTTAATCAGATTAAACTTGCTTTGAATATTTCATTATGTAAAGCAAATGTTTTGGTATCTAAGTACTCACAAACATGAAAGTGTCTGTCAACCCATGTGAAAGTGGCTTTTGTGAATGTAAGAGTGTATATCTAAGAACCTAATGCTGACCTTTTTTAGGTGTGAAGAATAGATGTGACTTGAAAATAAGGAGTTTTCTGGTCTTGATATCATACATATCTTTTAAATATAAGAGTCAATAGGAGAGGAGCAGACAGCTTAGAAATGTTCTCAGGGCTGACATAATAGTTCTTCTATAACATCACATAACTATGTGAAACTTTAAAAAGTTAATTAAATTCAACTATTTAAATTGAATGTTTATTGTACACTAAACACATAACCTTTTTAATAAGATTTAATAAAGTTAAAAAGTAATACTAACCTAATCTAGTTGCTTTATATTTAACCCAACCATGTCAGCAATAAGTGTGCTTTTGCACTGTAATTGATAAATTAAACTTGCAAAGAGATTTAGGATTTAACTGGTGTTTAATAAAATAACTTCAGTAGGTTGATTGGATATCAATTAATTGCCAAAAATTAGCATGTTAATTGGCATTTATTTTCATATAATCATAGTTATCTATTCAGTTGTTAATTAAAATACTTAAATAATTCCTTTCAGTTTATAAGAATTAAATTATACTTTTATTACCTACTTCATTTTTTGGGTAATGATATGGCAAGTAAATATATGTCCTTTATTTATTGAATCTCTGTAGTATCAAATGATAGTTTATTAGCAGTATAATGCTAGTTTATTAAGAGCACATTAATGATGTTCATTTGACATTACATGTTCTAAAAACTTACCAATATCTGTATTCACCCATGCCTGTAGGGATCAGTGTTTTCTCTTTCCTCTTACACTGCACCTCTTTTTCATGCTTTTTGTTTCTTGTCCTCTCATTTGATGTTTCTTTACCTTTCTGGAAACCATATCAACGTGTATGCAACAGGATGCACACATTATCAGGGCCTAGGGTGGTGGCTACACATTGTGGGGCTCGTCTGTGGGGCTCAGGGTGGCCCTATTGAGGCTTCCCTCCTGAGGTCCTGGGGACTTAAGCTGGGTGCAGTTCACCCAGGCCTGAGCCCAGACTCAGCCCTGTTGCCTCACAGCTTGGACTGCACCTAGTCCTCACTCTGTGGGTCCTGGCCTAGGCCTGATAGTCTGTCCTGGCCTTGGCCTAGCTCCAAGGAGGTAGCTGACACGCAGGATTGTGTCTGCCCTGGTTCCCCTGGTGGCCCTGCTCCTGGCTGCTCCCCCTGACCTGGAGGAAGCTGCTAGCCTATGTTGTGCCCTGATGTGTCATTAAGATCCCTCACAATATCCGTGGTCCCGAAACAGCACAGTTCATGTAGAGTACTGCAATTTTATTTGAACTGGGGAAGTGTGTATTGGTCTGCAAATAAATATTAAAAGCAGCTCTTCCTCAGAGATACTTATATCTCAACCCACACTGTAACATTAAACCCAAACCTGAACAAAAATTTATTGAACAAATTGTGCTATCTCAGAAAAAGGCAACTAAACATATTTCTCACCACAGATCATCTTTTGCTACTACTCAGTCTCCTTCAGATACGATTTTGCCTGTTACTCATCCTGTTCTTCTTCCAGGAATCAATCAATCTATCTATCTATCTATCTATCTATTTATTTTATTTTTCTCTCAGTATATTAAAAGCCTGTCGATTTTTAACTTCAGCAAAGGTTTCAGGGTTGTGATCCTATCTGGGATCATCTCCTTTGCAATTCCAAGTAAGAAGCAATAATTTATCTCCTCTGTCTGTTTGGGCTACAATTAACATGCATGTTAGTCCCGAAGGAGTTCTGGCATGCCACTCTCTAGGCATGATGACTTTAAATGGCTTTCCTTTCACAATGTTTTCTGTTTGGAAACCCATTCCAGAGCTGTCTCTCTCCATGCTCATAGGGCTGTGTACTGCACACTGTCATAAGAATGCAGAGCAGTGCATGAGTATTTTGGAAAATGTACTATGCTTCTCTGTCGGCTCTGAAACTTTTTTTTTTTTTTTTTTTTTTTTTTTTTTTTTTTTTAATACATATTACTGTGTTTACACAATGTGTTTCTAATTGTAACAATATAACATAATCCTACTGAACTACTGAACATTGCTCTCCCATTCTTCTAACACATTTGTTCTGGGAAGGTAAAGGATAGTAAATGCCAAAAGGGAAAAAAAAAATGACTTTAATTCCCATCTTTTTATTTTTTTATTATTATTATTTTTAAGTAAAATATTACTTGAGGTACTTCTAATGGAATAATAAAATATAAGTCTGTTATTCTGGTGGAATAATATTTATATTAATTCTAGTAAGTATTACCATTTAGTGAATGGTAATGAATAATGAATCTCAATCATCTAAAAATAATAAAAATGCAAAGTCTGAGGTTCTTCATCAGCATCAAGTAGAAGAGGATTTACACAATCAAACCATAGAAGCTGACTAAGAAAAACAAGGTGATATAGAATCTTAATTTCCAAAATTAGTAAGTTCTATGTCCTACACTGTACAAGACGCCAAATGAGATGGTTCTTACCATTTACAGGTTCTTACCATTTATAGGTCTTGTCTTTTTATAGTTTTTATAAATCTTCTTGCTCATGCCTTATGTAATTATCATGTACAATGCTATGTGCTATAAATTCCAGAGTCAAGAGCCTTCTTCCCATCATATTCTTTTCCTTCCTTACTCTATATACATATTAGAATGCTAATTATAAATGAGCTACAGAAGCATCATAGTAAAACTATGGAAAGAAAAAAAAAAAAAAAAAAAAAAAAAAAAAAAAAAAAAAAAAA
>CM021765.1:167525953-167544988 GCA_011076525.1 Nettapus auritus
AAAAAAAAAAAAAAAAAAAAAAAAAAAAAAAAAAAAAAAAAAACTATTAAACTGAGCAAGTTGGAAGATACCTTATTCTATGGGATTTTGTTAGAACATATAATTAGAACAATATTTTTTATTTAGCCTTACATACAAATATTTACAAATTGTGCCTTGAAATAAATCGTGTTGTTGTTGTTGTTTGTTTGTTTTCTTATTTTGTTTTTTTGTTTGTTTGTTTTGGAACCTCCACTTTGAGACCCAGTAAGAAGTTTGGTTATGACAGAGATCTAATCCCATTGTACCAATTTATATTACTTTATTAAACTTCTCTTAAATAGAATACTTTATCATTGTATAGGTGATTCTAAGCTGGTGTAATTTACATACTGGAGAGGAAGAAAAATGGGTAAGGAGCTAGCCCTTTCTGTATGTCTGTCCAAATGGAAAATTTAGCATTTGTTTAACTTAGAGATGCCAGTTTTAAATATATTGTTCGTATGAAGTGTGTAAGGGTTCCAATGTGAAGATAATGAAAGATATCTTAATGCAAATTTGTACATCAGTTCCAAATTTGGTCTGTTGGCATCTAAATGGGAAACTGACAATTCATCTTCTTCTCTCATGACACACTATTATTATTATTTTAATCTGGATTTATTTTTCCATAGACTTAATATAAAAATAAATAATGTTAACATGTTGTATATGCTTTCTGTCAATAACATCTTTGATGATGCTTTGATTTTTTTTTGTTAACTTTTGATGAAGAACCTGATCTAGATCATAAAAGAAATGACCTTTGATTGATTAACTTTTAAATGTTTTTTTGTTTGTTTGTTTATTTGTTTTTTACAAATTTTTGAAAGCTGATAGCCTTTTGAAATAACTATCAAAAATATTGCAGGAAGGATTTCATGCAAACACTCAAAAATATAGTATCTGAAGATACCTTCATTCATATTGTCAGAAAGATACAGAGAAAAACACATACATAGCAAGTAGGTTGCTTTATTAATTATATCACCTCAACTCTTGAACATGTCATGTTCACATTTGTAGAGACATATAAAGTATGCAGTTTATTTTTGCCTGTTACTTGTACCTTGATTGCATATACTGCCTGTAAGGCACCACATTGCTTGGACCTACTTTGAACAGATTTTTTTCCTCCAAGAAAAAAAATCAGATTCAATTTTGTGTGACACTTCATTTCAGAGATTGCTTACAGGCAGGAGGGATAAATTTAAATCTAATTTAATTCTGTTTAAATCTATTTAATTCTACAAAGTGCTCTACTATTGTCACAGTGGGCTTTGTCCTAGTATCTACTGACAGTAAGCAACAAATTCAAAGGACCTCATGCCAAAGAGGGCATGCTGAAGACATGAGTCGTCTGTCCTAAGTGTATATAAAAGCACAAATCTCACATTTTTCAGGATCTTCTAATTGCATCTTTCCACACATATCCGTTCACCTCTCATGTATGCATAGAAAAATATTTTTTTTGAATCAAGGACAATTGCAAAAACATCATCAGAAGCTATAAAATTTAAGTCTGTCAGCTAAAGCTGTACTACTGGCCTAAGGGCCATGATTGTTCCTCAGCAAAAATGCCTTCATGAGTGTGGATGAGGAATAGGTAGTCCAATATCTAGATGCCAAGGGAAAAAATAAGTTGACTGGCCCTAATATGGGATCTATAGACGTTCAGTTTGAGGCATTAGGAGAAACAGACAGTGTTTATGGAGCATAACTGCTGTCTCATGGAGTTTGAATCTGGAATTTAAAGACTAGAATTTTGAATTTAGACACAAATTTCTTTGAAATTGCATTTAAAAGTTTATAAAGTATTAAACTATTTATTTTTTTTCAATTTTTCTTTTGATCCTTAGTATTTTCAAAGTTAGATTTTGTGTCTTTTTCCACTTGCTTCAAATATATATATTTTTTTTTTGAAACACTTATTTCTAATGTCTGTTTTCATGTCAGCATGTAAAAATGCATACTTTAGGGAAGATTGCAGATATACTTTAATTCACATTATTTCTTTATCTAAATTCTTTTATATAATTTTCTCTTCATCAAATTTTATGACATTTTGAAAATGATTTAATACAAAGAATATGGAGGTCAAAGGTAAGGATTCTTTCTACTAATTTAAAATTTCTTTTAAATTGCTCCATAGGTAAATGAACAATGACAATACATTTTATGAGCCATAAGTATTCCTGAGTAACAGGCTTAGAAATAATCAATTCCTCCTGCTCTTCCCCCTCCCTCCCCAACCCACCCAGATGTGTATGCAAAACCAATAGTACAGAAAGGTTTTCAGGAATTTTTTTTTTTATTTTTATTAAATATTAATTTATATGTATTAAAAGAAATAAAAAAAAAAAGTCTTTGCCCAGATTTTTCATTCAAACCTCCAGTAATGGAAATTACCACATCTCCAGGCTAATGTGTAAATAAAGTGATTTCTTGTTGTCATTATTGTTAGCAACCAACTGGAACTTCACTTCTCAAAATAAACCCTTAATTCCATGTAATAGCAACTAGCACAAACACACACACACACAAAGATTATATAATCTTTCTCTGTGTATAGTAAAATTAACAACAATAATGGTTGGCTTTACATACTATCATATATTTAGTTATGGTAGAACTGATTTAGTAAGCAATAACAAAGATTTTGAAGGAAAAAAAAAAAAAAAAAAAAAAAAAAAAAAAAAAAAAATGAAAGCTCTCTCTACAACTCTACCTTGACTGAAAATATTCTGAAGAATTGCCTAAAAAGGAAGAGGAAATTTAAATGAATACTCATCATCTCATCATCTAGTCTATCTCATTAGTGATTCTCTCTAATTTAAACAGCTAATCTGTTTACATGGAAATACAGTAAAATAAAATATTTATTAATACCAATAATGCAGAAGTTGAAAAAATATATATAATGCAATGGATTTGCATTACTTTTGAAGCTATCATTAAAATGATGGCAATTTAAGTACAACATAAGTATTGCCAGAACCCCTTGTTAGCAACATTATCATGATCTTCACTTAAATAACTTGGCAGTCCATTGGAGGCACTATAACAAAAGCCCGTAAACAAAAATATGCTATTGACAATTGACACCTAGAACTCAAAAAATACCATCTCTGTTTATGTGCTGGGAAATATCTCTAGATGCCTGATTTTCTGAATATTCAGCTGCTATTTTTAAGGTATCAACAGCAGAGCTTGGTACTGATCTTGGGAATGTATGTGTGTCTGACATTGAAGTGTAGTATTTATGTGCTTCTTGAGCTACTAGGGGTTTCCTAAATACAAGTGGTTTTCCTGTATTTGTGTACACTAACTTAAATCATTCTGTTATAAATAAGTTTGTGTGAAGATCCTTAATAAGTTATAAACTTTTTGTCTAAAAATGTTCAATGTTTTACATTAATATTGCATCATGTGTTAGAGCTAATATTTTATTGGAAAAAAAAAATGTGTTTTTTTGTTTGTTTGTTTGTTTGTTTTCCAGATACAATCACTAAAACATTTTAAAACCAAAGAAAAGTATTTCAGTTCACTGCTATATAGATATTTACTCATAAATATTTGCATAAAAATTATGATATATCTATATTATATTATATTATTTCTTATCTATCTTTCAATGCAATTGTTCTTATTGGCAGGATCTGTCATTAGGAGCAGTATCTCTTTATTGGACTAACTGGCATGACTGAAAAAAAAAAAAATCAGCCAAGCTTTTGGGCATGCAAGCCCTTCTCAAGGTCTGAAATAGAGGCAGTAAAATTAAAAATGGCAAACAAGGTTAGAATAATAGCTTTGAGCTTATTTAGATATGTATCAGTTAGACAATCTCTGAAACAAAAGATAGTTCAGGAGACTGAGACAAAAAGAGAAAGAAAGACAGAAAGAAAAAGAAATTAGAGATAGGGGAATTATCTCCTTGGGTAGAGGAGACTTTTTAACAGATGTGGTTTGAAACATGTATAGATTAGGGAGAATGAAGAAGTGAATGGGTAATCAGACATAGAACAAATTTCTCCTCTCCTCCCCTCCCCTCCCCAAGCAGGATGGAGGACAGAATCAGAAAAGTAAAAGTGCAGATACTCATAGGTTGAGATAAAGACAATTTACTAGGTAAAGCAAAACCTGTACATTCAGTCAAAGCAAAATAAGGAATTACTTCATTACTTTCCATTAGGAGGCAGGTGTTCAGCCACTTTCAGGAAAGCATTGCTCATCACACTGCCACATGCCACAGCATGACAGTGTCACAGCAGCTAAAAATTTAATACTGAATAAGCTCATAGAAAAAAGTATATATACAGGAAATGAGGAATAGCTTTGGGTGTTTAGAATGTCATACAAAGTATTTTATGATTTTATTCTGTTGCTTAATTTACATGGTCAGTTTGCTAATCATATTTTTAAAGATTTGAAAACAATAGGTTAGCAAAAGAGATCACTATAAATACACATATAAGGGTTAAAAACAAAGAAACTCACTCTACAATCTAGATTCACTGAAGCGAATAAAAAAGGAATTTAAAAGGAAGGAATTATGTGATCCTGACTACCAAGGACACACTGGTCATCTGATCCACAGAGCTGCTAATCAATAGGCTAATTATCTGAGTAATGAAGGTATTGGCTGCTCAGATCTCATATCTTTTAGGTAAATAAGCCCCTGCTTTCACAGATAAGCTGTAGTCTTGATTTTTGGAGAACAGAGAATTATTTTGCTTTGTTGGTTTTGTTATAGTTTTATTTTTGGTTTGTTGTTAGTAGGGGTTTGTTTTATTTTTAAGGCAGAAAGGTCATTTCAGAAGCCCTAACTGAAGATAACAAAGACAAAAATTTACTGAAGGATAGAAAATAAAGAAAAGGTTAATGATTTTAGGAAAAGAAAAGCATTTTTCCTTGGGGTTGTATTTGTTTTTGTTTGTTTGTTTTGTTTTGTTTTGTTTTAGCTGATATTTTAATGGATGAAAGGGCAATTTAAGATTATGGCTAGGTGCAAAACTTTGAATTTAACGTCTGCTAGTTATAGGCATATCAGTATTACTTGTATAAGGCATGCATGCATACTTTGCTTCAGTCATCTTTATCAAAGGAAGAAACTGAAAGGAGAACAAATTTAAAATTTTACGTATAAAGCTAATAAATCTAATAAATCAAAAAAAAAGAATCATGAAACTGTATTTCTTAAAAGATGAAAACAATTAATGAGACTATTCTTTTTAGTTTTAAGAAGAGAGTGCTTTCCATTAGTTTTCTTCCAGTTGAGTCTGTGTAAGGCTAGAGCAATGACTACAAGATTGAGCAAAAAGTAGATGTGTTTATATCAAAAAGTATTTTTACATTTCAATATTCATATGCAAATAAATTTATATACAAACAAACAAAAAAAAAAAAAGTAATTTGTAATGGTTCATTTTAATTCATGTTAAAAACCCGTAGTATTCATAGTTAAATACTCCATTCAAAGAACATCATGGGAACACTGCTCAGTAACATGTAGCTAAATGACGCTTAAGTAATGTCCTCATGTGTCTGAAATGGATGTACACTCTGTTTATACAGTGCTCAAGATCCAGCATCCTGAAACATCTTTGGGAAGAAAAACAGATTTTCACTTCTTGGGCAAGTGCTCTTGTCAGTAAAGGGCTAAAAGCAAACAGTGTAGTGATTTGTGGATTACTAATGTTCTTTTTTAGTAATTGCTGGTAATAGGACAGCTGTTTCCTATTCACGCTAAAGTTCATCTTAAAGGATTTGTCAATCAAATCAGCCAACAGATTATTTCAGCATCTGATTCTCAAAGTGAGAATAGTACAGTGAACTGTGCTGGACATTAAACCCTAAGGAAAACACTGGAATAATTATCATTATTATGCAAAGTGGAAAGAAAAACCCTGATAGATTTTTGAATAAAGGTGAATTGTCTTCTGTTCTGGGTGTTTTTTCATCATGGAGTTTATGGCTTTCAGGAAAAAATATGTGTAGTGGTAATGTACAGTAAAAATACTTTTAAGCTGCTGAAGAGACAATAAGAGCCAATTCTTGAAAATCTGTACTTGCCTAGGAAAATATATATATATATATTGTTGCATTCATAGTTTTATGTGCAGTAAATAAGGCCCACCTCTGCAACAGCATATTCAGTATTGGTTTTACAACATTGAAATATAAATGAGTGACATCACTATGCAACTGAAATTGCAATGCAATAACTTCGAATGTCTATGACTATTCCAAAATATGAGAGAGATATCTCAATTAAGCACAATTATCAGCCAAACAAATGAAATACAATCATTTAGAGATATATTAGAAATTATTCATATTGAATATGAAGGGCATTTATATGTCATAAAAATTGTGTTGCCTTCCTTATTGAAATGGTCATACTGTAACAATGAATTTGTGCATAACATCAAGATAAAAAGTTTTATTTCTGTTTATATTAACCATAACAGACTTATCCTGTAAAACAACAGAAGGAATTACACACTTCACTACCAATTTTTTGAGATACACAGTTTTATATATACCTGTGATTTGCTCTGATGTCAGTGCTTTTGTGGGAAGTGAAGAAGATAAGATACCTAAATGACTATTCAGTAACCTAACCCTCCAAATTCCTGTTGGAAACAGGAATTCACAGACCTTTCCTGTGCCTTTCAAATTTCATTTGACTCATCTACCATGATCTAACACTGTATGTTCAATCTTACCAACTCAGAAATTATTTTCTGATAGTACAGAAAACACAGCATAGTAATACAGCATGCGTAATACTAGAGAACTTAAATAAACATTGTTTAATAATAATAGTGATAATAATGATAATAATAATAACAATAATAATAATAATGGAACATACAAGTTGACCTAGTAGATCTTTCCTCATTTCTAATCTTTCTCTCCATGGAGAGACTTCCTATTATTTATCATCACAATTATATTACTGTAAATTAATGTAACAAACCATCGTTAACTATTTGCTTTGCAGTATTTACATACTCCTCTTTATTCTGTTGAATAATATGCTTTTAGCATATATATATATGTTTTCCTAGCACTCTTAACAATATCTTGTTGCATCTGTATTTATTTTTTTTATTTCATTATTCAAGATGGAGAAGCTCCTTGACCTAAGGAGGCTTGGAGGATAATAACAAAGGCATATGTATTAGTCAAGACTGTATGTAGATTAAATATTCTGCTAATCAATAAAATATAACAATATGAAAGTACTGAAGAATTAAACAACCATTATTTTTATTTTAGGTATTGATGTTCATTATTCTAATGTGAAAAACAGGTAATATGTTCACATTAAAGTTCAAATCATTATAACTAGAAAAAATGTTATAGGGCTATGTTTAAGAGATGTATATATATGTACATGTGTGGTACTTAACTGTTGGCTCGGTTAAATCACAAGAATTTACATTTTGCTGGTACGTGCAGCTAGAGTGCCCTATATCAGTTTTGAATATAGATGTAAGATGACAAGGAAATGACCTCAAATTGTGCCAGGGGAGGTTCAGGTTGGAAATTAGGAGAATTTTATTCTCAAAAATAACATTTACGCATTTGAACGGGTTGCCCAGGGAGGTGGTGAAGTCACCATCCCTGGGGGTGTTTAAGGAAAGGTTGGATGTGGTACTTAGGGATGTGGTTTAGTGGGTGATATTGGTGGTAGGGTGATGGTTGGACCAGATGATCTTGGAGGACTTTTCCAACCTTAAAGACTATATGATTCTATGATTACTCTCCCAGATAATGCTTTGGGCATTGATTTGGGGACATTGTTTCTAGTAAGAGGTTCTGATTAGGTTATTTTTTCACGGGTAGCGCTGGCTGTGTAATTTTAACAGGTGGAGAGAGTTGTAACGTGCACTTGGCCTTCAGACAGATAACAGTCTGTACATTGCTCAGTCCATCAATATAGACATAGGTTTCGATTCTAGAGGCCTCCCTGAAATGGAGTTTTGTAGCAAGTCCAGATACTAAACACACAGAAGACCTCTATTTAACTGAAATGAAATATGAAACAGAGAAACAACTGATACACACCGTGCAAATTAAGTTCAAGGAACATTCTTGTATTTATCTCTCTCATGGCCAGGACACTCATGAACTAAATGTCAGTAAAGTAATTTTGGCAGTACAGAAAAGAAACCAGAATGTGATATATTATTAGAGCAAATGACTTTCTTTATTGAATTTACAAAGATAACATATATATATATAGTATTTTTAATCTTTACAAAATAAAATTTGATTGAAGTTCAGTATTTAAAGGACAAGCACACAATTAATTATAAAATGATTCATAAGGCGTGTTCTTCTTCACCTCTTCTTATCTCGGGAGAACTAGCCAAAATAATTTAGAATCCTTTTGAATCTAAGCTTGTCTCCCAATCCCTAAAATGTAAAATAAAAAAAAAAAAAAAAAAACTGTAAGTTTCTGGAATATTAACCAACATTTTGAAATTTGAGAATACAATTTTCTAGTTTCAACTGACAATGAGCGTATAAAAATTTGCATGTTATATGTGCTGAAACATTATTTGTTTCTTTTGAGAAACACAAAAACAGCCTGTTTTTTTTTTACTGATTTAGAAACCTTAAATGACTTTTTTTTTTTTTTTTTTCCATAATTTACTTTTGACATTGTTTGTTATAAAATTAGTAATTTTAAGTGACAAATGGATTGGATTGATAGTATCAGAAACATGTTAATCTATAAATAATCTCCAGAAGTGGACAAAATATGGAATTCCCAGCATTGTTCAGCTAATCCACTTTTTACACTGACCTAGTATTCCCAACATCTAGGAGATAGTTGTACTAAAATACATAAGATTTATGCAGTGTGCCACCATCATCAAAGACTGTTTCCCACAAGAAAACAGCTGAGACAAGCAAGCTGCTTTTATTTATAGGCTAAGCCATAGCCTATTTATTATACAAACAGCATCCTTCAATTTATCAGAAAATTTGCCTCACATTTATTATTTTAATCATTTAATATATTTTCCAGTATTATGTATGTATTTATGTACATGGACAGCATTTATCAGAGATCCAAGGCGTTCTAAAATCAGCTTTTTGCTATGGTGACCTTAAAAAAAAAAAAAAAAAGCATGTTGTATCTATTTGCAAATAAGGAAATCAACTATTATCCCTATAGTCAGCAGTATTTGTTGCTTTCCCTTTCAGTTTCTCCATATACCAGCAAATTTTGCTTCATTCATACAACAGCAGTCTATCAACAAAGTCCAGTGTTTTCCATTATATTTGAATATATGGCATGAAAACATGAGTGGAAACAACGTAACAAGCCTATATGGTTTCAGAAACTGAAAACAGCAGGTGTGCTTGAGGAATTATTCCCATATAAGAGCATATCTTGGCAAACATGTCTGAACAGCACAAGAATACAGAAAATTGAATATAAATTCTATGAAAGTATTTCTTTAAAAATCTTCAGTCTTTTTCGAAAGAGAACTGCAGACTAAAAAGGGAAAATTTCCATCATCTGAAAAGTAATCAGATGAGAAACAAGATGACACTTCAGATTAGTTTCAAGAAACTAGAATCCTTTCTGAAAATAAATAAATAAATAAATAGAAATCAAGCATCACATTGTTCGCACCACCTAAAAAATAGCAGCACCCTGTTAATGAGACAAATTAAATAGATTTTACAAGATATTTTGCAGAAGTGAGAAAAATAAAGCAGTGATTGCTTTATTCAGGCATAAATCTTACTATTAATTACACCTGAATTACCTGGAATGCTGGAAACTGTAGTGGCTATATGTCTGAAAGGCAGCTGAGAAGGATTTTGAGACATTAAGTCTCAAAGGAATTATGAGTCAGTACTAAGTCAATATTAAAATAAAAGCAAACTGACACAATATAACTTCCTGAAACAATATAACTTCCCAGGGAAGGTTTGGGTCCATTCTCACACTGAAAACAGAACATCCTATCTAATTTGATATTAATTTTTTTGTTGTTGTTTTATTTTTTAAATTAAACTCCTTTTCAGCAAAAACTGAAGTACCAGAATTTGAAACAATTTTAAAGGTATTGCTTGTTTTTTTTGTGTCTAATACAATACAAGGTTATAAAACAGTATGGAAAAAGTTATTTTGTGTATAACAAAAATAATAATAATAAATGATAATGTATTTATATGATGGTATTAAACTCAGGAAACTTTTCTGAAATATGGAGACACTAGCAGAAATATCAAATAAGACAAGATGGACTTTTTTTTTCTTTTTTTCCTCCTATATTTCCCAGACTGCATTTCTGGAGAGATGGTATCAAAGTTATTTATTAGATAACCAGTGGTAGGAAAGCAGTATGGCAAGGTAAAAATAATTCTTAAAAAAATAATAATTATTTCATTTAATACCAATTTAAGTATATTTTCTCCATTGTTCCATAATTATATCCTTGGTTTTCTTGTTTTTAACGTCTTCCATTTCACTCACTTTCTCTTCAGAGGTATTTCATCTCAAAGCACTGACAGACAACTAGGCTTTTCAGGACATCTAAATTGGTAGCTCTGTTACTGTCAGATCACTATGTTGCCAACAAACAAATGGCCATAAATAATGTATAAAGGATGAAAGCCCTTCTCTTCTGTTGCTGTAGCCAGCAGTACATCTGTAGGCAATCCATTCATTTACCAATTAGAAAGTACATTTTGGTTCTCCCACATTAACTTGAAAAAAAGAGAACTCATATTAGAAATTCTCAAGTTTCCTTCTAGAGAGTAAGTTAAAAAATTCCCCTTTCAGCCTGAGACACACGTCATGAGTGTTTACAGGCAAAAAAAAAGAAAAATAAAGATCTCAGCTTTTCTAAAATGGGGGCATCGAAAAGCGTTGTTAAAAAATAAATAAATAAATAAATAAAATAAAAAAGTACTCAAGACACATCATAAAAATTATATTTGTCTATGAAATATTTAACAAAAATGCCCCAAAATCTCTAAATAATCAACACCAAGTGCTCTGAATTTGTGTTAAGCTAAATAAAGAAGACACAATCTTCATTATGTGAAAACCAATAAATGACAAATCAGCATAGTCAACTTTAAGATGAAGCACGAGTTTTGTTGCTGTCTCAATGCTACCAAACAGTCATGGGATCATAGAATCATAGAATAGCTTGGGTTCAAAGGGACCTTAAAGATCATCGAGTTCCAACCCCCCTGCCATAGGCAGGGACTCTACCCACTAGATCAGGTTGGCCAAGGCCCCATCCAGCCTGGCCTTGAGCACCTCCAGGAAAGGGGCATCCACAACATAAGTGGAAAACCTTACCACCCTCTGAGTAACAAATTTCTTCCTAAAATCTGATCTAAATCTCCCCTCTTTTAGTTTAAAGCCATTCCCCTTTGTCCATCAGAGCTCCCAAGTCCCTCTCTGCAGGGCTGCTCTCAATGAGCTCTTCTACCCGTCTGTACTCATGTCTGGAATTACCCCAGCCTAGGTGAAGCACCTTGCACTTTGACTTGTTGAACCTCATTCATGTGGGCCTACTTCTCAAGCTTGGCCAGGACCTCTGCATGGCATCCCTTCCTTCTGTTGTATCAACTGCACCATTAAGCTTGGTGTTTTCTGCAAAAATCCTGAGGGTGCACTCAATCTCATTGTCTATGTCATTGATAAAGACATTAAACAGCACCAATCCCAAGACAAACATGAGGAACAGCACTCATCTCCAGCCTCCTCCTGGACATAGAGCTGTTGACTGCAACTCTCTGGATGCAGACATCCAGCCAATTTCTTATCCAGCAAATAGTCCACCCTTCGAATCCAAAAGAAGGATGTCATATGGGACTGTGTCAAAAGCCTTACAGAAGTCCAAATAGATGACATTGGTCAGTCTTCCCTTGACAACTGATGCAATTACTCCATCACAGAAGTTTACCAGTGGTCAAGCTGGGAATGTAGATTTAGCTTCAAGAAGCTCTTGCAGAGTACATTCCAACACTCTTATCTTTAAAGAGCTATAGTTCCCAAATGGGTGAATATAATATTTCAGAGGGACAAGACAATGTACTATGTATATAGTTATGACTGAATATACAATTGTAGTGGGTAGACCTGGCTAGCTTCCAGCTGCCCACCTAGCCACTCTCTCACTCTCCTTCCTCAATAGGACATGGAAGGAAAATAAGATGAAAAAGCTTGTGAGTTGAGGTAAAGACAGGAAGATCACTTACCAATAACCACCACTGCCAGTACAGATTCAACTGGGTAAAAAAAAAATAATAATTAAATTTATTGACAGTAAAATAGATTTGAATGGTGAGAAACACAGAAAAAAATTACAACACCTTCCTTCCACTCCCACCTTTTCCTTGACTCAACTTTATTCTTTCATTCCCAACTCCTTTCCCCACCCAACTCAGACAGTGCAGGAAGATGGAAATGGGGCTTATGGTCAATCCATAACAATTCCTCTCTGCTGCCCTTCCTCCTCACACTTTCTCCCTGCTCCATTGTGGGTCCTCCCCATGGGCTGCAGTACTTCAGGAAAAACTTGCTTCTGCATGGGGTCCCCACATATCACAGTTACTTCAGAAAATGTCCACCTACTCCAGCATGGTCCTTTACATGGTCTTCAGGGAAATACCTGATCCACTGTGGTCTTTCCAAAGACTGCAGGGGAATCTTTCCTTTGACACCTGAAGACCTCTTCCTCCTCCTTCTTCTCTGACTTTAGTGTTTGCCGGTGTCTGTTGTTTCTCATGCTTTTCTCTTTCTCTCTTTTCTTTCTTTTTTTTCTCTCTTTCTTTCTCCTTATTCTTCTGTTTGCCTGTGGAGCATTCTGCCCTTTGTTAAATCTTTTCCTTGACACGTCAGCATCTTGGATTCTGGGCTTAACCCTGTGATGGAGCAGTTGGAGCTGGCTAGAACTGGCTGTGTCTGGCACAGGGCACCCCCAGTCTCTCCTCATAGAGCATACCCCTGCCACCCTCCACTGTCAGCACAGTGGCATGTAAACCACATTGAATATATGTACACTGAACAAACATGCACTGACCTATGTACATTGGTCAGTTATGTCAAAGTACAGAGTGGTCACATGATTTCCATGGTATGAAGGCATACACTCAAGTAGTTATGTGTAGTCTGCCATAGCTGGCTTGGAGGCACACTAGCTAGCTAGTGCACCTGTATGGATGAGTAGAAATCAAGCACACAGATCATTAACTCCTTGTTCAATACTCTTTTGTACAATTTTTTATAGAGCCTCTTCATCCTGAAACATAGTTAAACTATCTATCTGAGCTAGTTAGTCAGACACAGAATTATGTGCCTGCTCCATAATGATTATCTGGGTGACAAGGATGTCATATCCATAAGGGATATGGCTGCTTATGTTCCAAGATCTTTCAAAGTTCTTGGCCCATAAAGGCTTTTTGTGTGTGGTCCAACCATTGGCTCCACCTGCTGACCCAGAGAGTTAGGCCCTTGCACACTGCCCACAGTATGTAAAGTCCATGCTTCCCCCTGGACTACAACTAATGCCATCAATTCAGCATATTGACTTCTGCCTTTATATCTTTGTCTGTTTATGGGGATTAGTTTAGCTGGATTGAAAGCAACAGCCTTCCAAACAGCATTCACCTTTAATGCAGTTGGGCAACCCATCTTTAAACCAAGCAACTGATTTCTCTTCGGACATCGATTCCTCATATGGAGGGGTTTCAATGGGCCAGGAAGGTAGAAGAGATTTTAAGTTAGGTACTGCAACATCAGTGGGGCCTATATGAACGATCTCTAGGGTACTCATTTTATTTGGGCCTGTTCAGTGTCTGTAGAGATTATCATTTCCACTGTACAATACTAGATTGTTGTTTCTCCCCAAACAACACTGTGAGAATAAATCATGTGTTTTTGCAGTATAAAATTCCACTAACCTTGCATATTCAAAAGTGGTTGTGCAGGCATAACAATGTCATAGCAGTGGGGGATATATTAAGCAGATAAGGCTTAACCCCCCCAATGGAGTGTCCCTCTGTACCAAAATAAGGAAGATGGCTAAGATAAACAAGACAAACAGTAGTGGAATCAGGAATAAATAAATAAATAAATAATAATAAAAATCAAAGGCCCCTTCCGTCATGAGATAAGGAAAAAAGGAGAAAAGAAGAAATCAAAGGTTGGTCAAGGTTCGTCAAATAAAATTGTACATATATAGTATAGTAACAAGTGTCAAGTAGGTTGTGAACCTCAGCCAATGAGAAAACAGGGGAGGAATCAAGCATTGGGTAATAGAATCATAGAATCATAGAATGATTTGGGTTGGAAGGGACATTAAAGATGACCTAGTTCCAACTCCTCTGCCATAGGTAGGGATGTCACCCACTAGATCAGGTTTGCCAAGGCCCCATCCAGCCTGGCCGTGAACACCTCCAAGGATGGGGCATGCACAGTCTCTCTGGGAAACCTGTTCCAGTGTCTCACCACCCTCCGAGTGAAGAATTCCTTCCTAACATCTGATCTAAATCTCCCCTCTTTCAGTTTAAAACCATTCCCCCTTGTCCTATCGTTATCTATATGAGTAAAGAGTCCTTCACCATCCTTTCTATAAGAATCCTATTGAAAGGCCACAATGAGGTCTCCGTGGAGCCTTCTCTTCTCCAGGCTGAACATCCCCAGCTCTCTTGGGCTTTATTCATAAGAAAGAGGCTCCAGCCCTCTGATCACCTTTGTAGCTCTCCTCTGGACCTGTTCTAACAGGTCCACATCCTTCTTGCACTGGGGGCCCCAGACCTGGATGCAGTACTCCAAGTGGGGCCTCACGAGGGCAGGGTAGAGGGGGACAATCACCTCCCTTGACCTGCTGGCCACACCTCTCTTGATGCAGCTCAGGATACAGCTGGACTTCTGGGTTGCAAGCGCAGACCTCTGGCTCATGTGGAGCCTCTCATCCACCAGAACCCCAAAATCCCTCTCCACAGGGCTGCTTTCAATGAGTTCTTCTCCCAGTCTATACTCAAGCCAGAGATTCCTCCAACCCAAGTGCAGCAGCCTGCATTTAGACTTGTTGAACCTCATTCAGTTCATGTGGTCCTGATTCTCAAGCCCTTTGGGTGGCATCCCTTCCTTCTGTTGTATCAACTGCACCACTCATCTTGGTGTCATCTGCAAACTTGCTGAGGGTGCACTCAATCCCATCATCTATGTCACTGATGAAGATAGACAGATCCCTGCAGGACACCACTCCTCACTGGCCTCCACCTGGAATGATTGACCACTATTCTCTCGAGTAGGGGATATAAAGGTATGATACACTTCTGTTGTGTGCTTCTGCTTTTAGAATGCCCACCACTGCAATTGTGAATAAAAATGTTACTTCATGGAGATCCTCACCTGAGCCTGTGTTATTGGCTGCAGATTGTTTCTCACAGCATCATTTGATACCATTGTAGGACAGGTAATCTGACAATGCTAGTAATGCTTTCCCGTCATGTCATCCATTCTGTTTCTATCAGTGCCAAATATATGGCTAAAAGTTGCTTTTCAAAAGGGTTGTAATTTTAAGCCAGAGAGGCATCAAAGCTAAAACTCAAGAAGCATCTGCCTTCCCTTCACATGTTGTGAAAGGCTCCAATGTGCTGTAATATCACCCGATACTAAGACTTACAATTCAAAAGATTTATGGACCATTCTGGGCCCTAAAGGCACAGCATGCAGGACAGCTTATCTAATTTGTATAACATACACTTTTTGCTTTTTAGTACATACAAAAGGGAGCAATTCCTGCATATATGATACAACAGCCACAAGGCCTAGGTGAGATGAGGGAGAAATTGTCTCCAGTAACGAAGGAGTCCAACAAACTTCAAGACCTCAGTTTTATTTTGGAGTGCAGTCAGGTTGAAGGTACTTTATATGACCACTTAAGGCATCATGTGATGGTGTTCCTGGCATACTTTCTGTAGTGGTCTCTTGTGTGCTTTGTGGATTGATCTCCCATCCATATTTTTGCATGATGTCTATGATATTGCTAAGAGCTTTTCCCATTTCCTGTGCAGTGAGTCCAGTAATCTTTCTTTTATCTGTGATGTAATAGAAAAACTTACAAGCTAGAGAAGTGTTGCTGTGCTCCAGATGTTGTGCCACTAGCCTGTGGCAGAGAGTAGGTCTAAGCAAATATCCCTGAGACAGGACGCTGAAAGTATATTATAGCCAAGAAAAGCACATATTTTCTGGGACTCTGCAATAATGGATATACTGAAGGAAGCGTGAGACATATCAGTCACAGCATGCTATATTCCAGCTTCTATCTCAATGCATTCTAATAGTGTCACGATGTCTGGGACAATTGCAGTCATGGGAAAGGCTGCTTTATTTATTCACTGGTAATCTACTGTCATGCACCAGGAACCATTTGGCTTCATTATGGGCCAAATAGCACTATCAAAAGGAGAGCGGTATGCCAGATAATACCCATTTTGAGTAATTGTTTAATTGTCTGAATTATTTCAGCACCACCCCCTCGTCCCCCAACTAATATTGTTTCAAATCTACTGGCTTTGGAGGTGACAGTAAAACAACTCGTGCTGTAAGGTATCTTACTCACCACATTAGACTGAATTCAAAACAAACAATTCTGATCTGCAGTAAGGAGGATGTTAACCATCAAAATGGGTATACACCTCTAATATACACCTGTGAATTTCAATCATTCATACTTGAGCAATAAATGTTGGATATTTTCCTAATTGTGGGGTGAAGTAGGCTTCATGGTTTGAGTCTTTAAAGCCATCAAATGGCCTAGTAGCTTTAAGGTGACTGTGTAGGTAATGAGCAGGATCCCTGTGAATCTCAGTTACTTCAGCCCTGGTATCTAAAAGAGATCTGCTGCCATATTTTTATTTATTTATTTATTTATTTACATTTAGAATAGTTAACTAGTGGGAGTTATGGTCGATGAAACTCCTGTCCCACTCCAACCACCTGATACATGGTAGTGTACTGGGTCTGGCTGGGATGTTAACTTTCCCTGCAGCAGCCCATACAGTGCCACGCTCCGCACTTGGAGCTAGAACAGCAGTGTTATCACACCAGTGTTGTGTCTGCTGCTGAGAAGTGCTGGCACAGTATCAGGACTTTCTCTAACCCTTCTGGGGGGTGGGCAAAAAGTGAGAAAGAAACATCACCAGGGCAGCTGACCTAAACCAACCAAAGAGATATTCCATACCATATGATGTCACGCTCAGCAATAAAAGGTGGAAGAAGGAGGAAGACGGGGGGGGTGGGCTTTCGTTGCGAAAACGTCTGTCCTCCTCGCGAACACCGGCTACGTGCGTTGAGGCCCTGCTTCAAGGACGTGGTCAGGCATCACTCATTTGTGGGAAGTAGAAAATCATTTATTTCCTCTGCACTTCCATATAGACTTTACTTGTTTTGTTTTGTTTTGCTGTTCCCTCTCCCCCTCCCTTTCCCCTTTCCTTTTTCCCTTTTTCCCTTTAGTTGAATTGTTAATTAATAATATTTCCTTAATATATATATATATATATATTTTTCCTTCCTCTTTAATTAAATTATCCTTATCTCAACCCGTGAGTTGTTCTTTCCTTTACTTCTTCCCCTCCTCTGAGGAGGAGGAGGAGGAGTGAGAGAGTGGTTGTGGTGTTCAGCTGCCTAGCACGGTAAAACCACCACAGGTTGTTTGCATGCCTAGTCAATCTTGATGTTGTTTTGATATTGTTTTCAAAGTGCAATGGGGTTTAGATCCAGGTAGATATTAGACAGGGTGGTTTCTTTCACTGCTTTCCTCCTGACCAGCAAGGGGAGTTGATGGTATTACTAGATTGATACTACAAGTCTTTTGATGGCTACATTTTCAATTGCTTATATGTGTCCCAAAGGTAAGGGGTTGGCTTTCCATCAGCTTCCTTTTCAAGTACACTTACAAATTTTAAGTAAATTTCCCTAGAGGTCGCATTCTTTTTTAGGTTTCTGCACATCTATAAAGCACATTCTGCATCTTTTTTTTTTTTTTTTTTTTTTTTTTTGTACTGATATTTGCCCCATTGTCCAAAAGGGAGAATGATTTGTCCAATAGTTCAATAGTTTTTCCCTGAACAGCCTCCAATAAGACAAAATAACACACCTTAGTATGAAGGGGATTCCTGGATTCCTGCTGACAAACAGGATTGCATATCAGAGGGGAATAATTTATTAACTGGGCTCATAAAGCTGTGGGAATATATTCCCTCCTGTATGGACAACTCCCAAAGGTATTGCCTAGACTTCTCCACATGCTTCATACAACTGATTTATCATTCCAATGATAAAGGGAGGTGTACTGTGTTTGGATGTTTTAATGGAGACAGTCCCAGAAGAAATGAACTGCATTCCCTGAGTCCCTTTCAGACATTGTGCAATCAAAAGGGTTTGCAATAATGTGATTAACCACACTAATTATTTACAGTTTAAATGTACATTTTTCCATGTACCATACCCCATCCCCATCTAAGATGCATTGACACCATTTCCCATACCCACACCTGATCCCTTGATCAGCTAAGAACAGTCTTACCTCTTTCTGTTACTTGGAACACTGTTACTTGGTAACCTTTCTGTTACTTGGTTGTTGCAGCACTGGATCTACTACTCCTTGATTGCTGTCACCTTTCCTATAATTCCTATCCTTTGCTCAATAAATTAGTTAAGCAGCTTTGAGGGTCATTATCTTACTGAGATCTCAAAGGAACCAGTGCATCCTCAGTGAATAACACTTTCTATAGTTCTCAATGTTTCCACAATGTTTTTCTTGTACATTCCTCACTTATATTATTTCTGAAATATAATTTCTTTCTTTCTTTCTTTCTTTCTTTCTTTTTCTTTCTTTCTTTCTTTCTTTCTTTCTTTCTTTCTTTCTTTCTTTCTTTCTTTCTTTCTTTCTTTCTTTCTTTCTTTCTCCCTCCCTCCCTCCCTCCCTCCCTTCCTTCCTTCCTTCCTTCCTT
>CM021765.1:167545088-167561378 GCA_011076525.1 Nettapus auritus
CCCTCCCTTCCTTCCTTCCTTCCTTCCATTCTTCCATCCTTCCTAATTTCTTCTCTTTCATTCATTCATTCTTTTGTTCTTTTATTCTTTCTCTTTCTCTTTCCTTCTCTCTCTCTCTTTCTCTCTTTCTCTCTCTCTTTCTTTGATCTTAGACAGCATGCTCTATTTTTCCTCCCCATACTACTTTTTCCAGTACTAGAGAGTGAAATAGAACTAGTTCAAATTAAAATCCAAGAAGCGTAGATATGAAATCCCCAGCATCAGTTGTTCACTCTCCAAATATTCTGTAAAATGCTATGTATTCACTAAGATAGCTATTTTCTGAAAAATCATGAAATAATTTCACAGAGCTGGCAGATATAACGTGAAGACTCTATGAGACCAGTGCTTTTCTATAATGTTATCAGAGGCCAAGTAATACATCATAGGGTGCCTAATAAGGACTGTGAATGCAATCTTTAAGCAGAGTGATAAGAGTAAGAAAGCCTTAATGGTCTGCTAGTTCCAACCCTCCTTCCATAGGCAGAGATGCTACCCACTAGATCAGGTTGCTCAGGGCCTCATCCAACCTGGTATTGAGCACCTCTAGGGATGGGACATAAAAAACTTTTCTGGGCAACCTGTTTCAATACCTCACCACCCTCTGACTGAAGATTTTCCTCCTAACCTCTAATCTAAACATCCCCTCTTTTATTTAAAATAATTCCCCCTTTTCCTGTCATTATCTTATGGTGCAAAGTGTTGATCTCCATCTTTTTTGTTAAGCCCGGTTTAAGTACTGAAAAGCCCCAAGGAGGTCACCCCTGAGTCTTCTCTTTGTAGGATGAACAGCCCCAGCTCTCTCAGCCTTTCATCGTAGGAGAGGTTCTCCAACACCTTGATCATCTCCATGGCCCTCCTCTGGACCCGTTCTAACAGATCAACATCCTTTTGCTGCAAACGAGGTGGGATAAATTACAATGTAAAAAAGAAAGCCAACAGATGTGTAAAAACATCAAAGACTTGGATTATGATTCAAAACATAGCTTTAGTAGGCATTTTTTTTAGCAAGTTTTGAGTTCTCTCTGAATGGTCATACCAAATTTCAGATTACAGATTTCGAGGGGAATTTCATATTTTTATACCTTTTGTATTTTAAAAGTTTTTATAATTTTTATGGACTCTGTAGCAAAAATGTTAGGGGTTGGATAGGGTCTTCTCTACTCACTTTTGGTGCCTCATCAAAAACACACACACACACACACACCAAAAAAAAAAAAAATAATAATAATAGCTGAGGCACTATCAGTTTTTACTGCCTCTTCTTAATGACTATGTTGACCATGGAAATAATATATATATTTCTGAGACAGCAAATTCACTAAAGAAACAGGATTTTTTTTTATTATTATTATGTTATGGAAAAGTTTCAAATATATATGTTCACTTAACTAAAAATATTACTTTAGAAGTTTATACTCTACCAGAGCTGCCACCAATAGAACGACCATTTTTCAGGAGCACTTGGTATGGATATCTTTGCCATGCCAGTCACCTTGGAGAAAATCCATTGTTTATTTTGTGCTAGTCTAATAATTCTCATTGATTTGTCACCAATCTCTCAACTGCTGCTGTAGGTGTGTTGGGTCTGTTTGGGATGGAGTCACTTCTCCCTGCTGCAGCCCACACAGTGCTGCACTCGTAGCTGGAACAGCACTGGTATCACTCCAGTGTTGTGTCTATTGCTGCATAGTGCTGGCACAGAATCAGGACTCTCTCCAAGCCCCAGGAGCCAGCAGGCTGGGGGTGGGCAATTGATGGGGAGGGGACATCACCAGGGCAGCTGACCTAAACCGACCAAAGGGATATTCCATAACACCTGATGTCACACTCAGCAATAAAGGGGGCTCTTGTGGGGGAGGGATCTCTCTCTCTCTCGCTCGCTCTCTCCTGAACAACCAGTACGCGTTTTGAGGCCCTGCTTCCCAGGACGTGGCCGAACATCGCTTGTTGATGGGAAGTAGAGAATAATTTTTCCTTTCTCTCTGTGCTTCCGCGTGGCCTTGTTGTTTCTTTTGTTACTTTCTCTCCCCATTCCCTTTCCCTTTAATTAAATCATTCTCATCTCAAACCTTGAGCTCTTTGTGTTGACTTTTCTCCCCCTCCTCTTTGAGGAGGTGGGGAGTGAGAGAGCGGTTGTGGTGGAGCTCGGCTGCCCATCCGAGTAAAACCACCACAGTAGGTTCTCCTAATAATTGGTGATAACTTTACAAAAGACAGAAATAGTTTATTTTATTTAATTGAAAATGAGAGATTCAAGAATGCAAATAATTTTTGCCTTTTTACTCATGCATTTCAAGCTTATGTATGGATTCCTATAACACACAGATAAAAAAGTTGTTCCATGAATTTCAAGCCTTAAGAGTCTGTGAACAGATTCATTTGCTTTATCATCAACAAAATTTCATGTCAGATCAAAATTCCAAATTTCTTGCCAATTGACTTTGAAGGGCAACTTCTGAGGTAAAATAATGTTTTATCCTGTAACTTCAGATTATCTACCAATCTATCTATCTACAAGTAAGAGACAAATGCAGCTTTACATCAATATATATATTATATATATATATATATATATATATAAGAGATATTTCAACTCTGAGAAGTACTTTTCAAAGTACTTTGCCAGATTAATCTCATGGAATTTATTGAACACTTATCAGGAACTTTTTTTACTCACTACCAACTTATGATAGAGCTGAAGTGAAAATGAAGTGAAAAGGCCTTATAAAGATAAATATTTTTAACTATTTTTCAAAAGACACTGTAGAAGCAAACAATTTTTCAAATATGCATGTGATGACAAAGAAAATATAATGTAGAGCTTTCTTACACTCAGGAAAATAAAATGATAAATAAGTAATTATTTACTTTACTTTACTATCTTCCTACTACACACATTTTCATTAAATTAAAGGTACCAGAAATATCCATTGTTCTGTTAGACAGAAAACACAGTTTGCAAGAACCTAAGCAGAAAGTACTTGCAACTTTTCACTGAGCTATTAACATCTGGATGACTGTGAATCATGGGAGGCATGAAGATTATTTCAGCCAGACACATGGCTTTGCAAGAAGAGGAAACATAAATCTTCAAAAGTTGTGTCCAAATGGCCTTCATATTTCCAAACATTTATATCAAACAAGGGCAAGGTATTTATGTATTTATTACTTTGTTTTGTTTTGTTTTTATTGTAATTCTGCTTTGAGGATAATGTTAACACCAAAATGTTTGTCCACAGATTAATATTTAGCTGTTCACCATCTTCTAATGCCAATATCAACTTTGTTTCTCAAGTTTGATTTCACAAAACATAATTATGTAACTGTTATATTCTCTTCTCAGTGCTATCATGATAGCAAAATACTGCTTATTACATGAATGCCAGACAAGACGTATTACCGACCAGGGATATCTTTCGAGGTATTATTCATTGTCTATAAATCTCTTATGTTGAAATAAAATTTCTAAATAAAATCTTTTTAATGTATCTATTTTGTGCGGTATAATTTTATTCCTAATAAAAACTATCATGTACTGTTGCCTATTCACAAATAGTAATCATCTTTAGATGAACATCTTGTCAAATGTATAACAGGAACTTGCCTGTTTATAATGGAATAAGAAGGAATTCCCTTGGTAGACACAATCTTTTCATTTTTTTATCCTGAAATGAACTCAATATATTGAACACTGCAAAGCAATTTACAAGTTGGAATGGTCAAAATTGTGGCTTACCACTGGGGAATTTCAATGCAATATGAACTATGCCTCCTGACTGGCAAACTCCATTTAATTTCTCTCCCCTTCCCTGCAAATAAATGTTCCAATGCTTCTAACTTATGACCTCAGGGAGTAACTTACCTGAAGTCAAAGTTAAAGGAAGTAGCAATTTAAGCAAGCTTAGTTACTGTAGTAGATTTGGAGTCCAATGTGATGGGAGAAGACCTGGACTGAGGTGTAATTAGGAAGTTAAGATAGCAAAACTACTAGCAAAAGAAAACTGAGAATCATGCATAGAAAAATATAGATACAGCAATATAAAAGTTATTTGAAATCAAATATTGTATAAGGTATTCTGAGCTGGGGGCACATTTCTCAATTTCTCCTGGCAAAACTGTTCTCTATATATAGATAGGTAGAACAGTTATATATATATAATATTTGAAATCATTTTATTAAACCCATGTTCAGCACTTCTCCAACTCACATTTAACTGTCTTCTATGTTTTTTAATACGTTGGACACGGGTAAAAAATTGGAAAGCGTGAAGTCCATACTTCTCACTCCTCTTAAATGTTATTGGGATCTAGAGTCAATAAAATTGTTCTTGCCCTTACAGACACACTCACATGTTTTCTCACTACATTTTTAAAAAGAGATAAAATAACCAAAAGTGTTTATATTTTAAAATAGTAATGTAAGAGAAAAAAAAAAAAAGAAAAAAAAAAAAAAGAAAAAAAAAAGAAAACCAATAACAACAAAACAAACAAAAAATAAATTTCTCCATATTATTTTATACATAAAAATCTAGACAATACAAAGACATATCTAAACAAACTGTTACTAAGATGATCTGACTTGAGAACTTTGTTGCTTTTATTATTACTTTTATAAGTCTAAAATGAAGTTTTCAAACATAATGATATTCACCTTTTGTGTTTTTTTTGTAGGAGATGAACATTTAGTAAAATTGATCTGACTTTTTTAGATAATTGCATATTTTTTCTCTGCTTCTTAGCTAGGAAGTAGATTTACCTGGCTCCTGTGCTTTTGAAATACCTAGTAAAAACATCAAGGATTAAATTATATTAAAATATGCATGAATAACAAAGGATATTCTTAAAAGAATACTTTTTTTCTTTTTTTTCTTTTCTCTTTTTTTTTTTTTTTTTTTTTACAGCAACTCCTTTTCTCCTTACCCTCTTCAAATGCCTGTGGTAGACATCATGTGCTTCAGTCACTGTTGGCGAGGAATTCATGTTACCAAAATAATTACAAGTCTTAGGAGATAAGATAACTAAGTAATTTGCTAATTAGTAAGAACATTTTCACAAGAAATGATGGATATGGCTGCCAGGAACTATATCCTTGAAAGCTGATGATCATAGTCTTCATTAAAATATGCTAGCATCCTTAAGCATTTCTTTGAGAACAGAGATACCTCTATCTTTCTGTGTACTTCAACACATTTACTATGGTTTCTGTACACTGTTTTCACAAACTCAAACTATCATTTTTCCTTTCTAAGAGGGAAAGTCAAAAGCTCCTGGTTTTACAAGGTTTTACTGGTGTTAGCCAATGCAGGGTGTTATTCAAATTATTTTAGCTGATGTATTTCAGATCTCTACCTTGAGAGAGATAAAATGTGTCCTAAAAATACTCTAATGACCACACCCCAGCTACATCAGGGAAATCATGCCCCTGTGCACCTCTCCCAGCACAAGCTGGGGGAAGAGATGCCTGGTTTTTTTTTTAGACCACTGATAAGAATTGGTCCAAATTAGAGCACAACATGGTACTGTCTCTGAGTGGGGAGGATGAGACTGCCATGATTTCTCCAATGATACTCCTCTGTTTCTGCAAGGCTAAAGCGGCTGTTACTCTTTGTAAGATTTCTCCCAAAGCTTGCTTTAGTCAGTTGCCTTTATATCACCAGTCTCCTGGTTTGGTCAGTGCCTGCGTCAATTGAATATTCTTTATTTGACCATTGATGATTTAATCAATTACTATTCCTCTCATCTGCCATTTGTGATTAAACTGAAACATTTATTTGGGGTATTAATTTTCAGACAGAATTATTTAATTCTTCATGTTACTTTCAGGTTGCTGGAGTCACTAATCTGCAGGTAAATGTTGTTTACATCCATTCACCAACTATATTTGAGATCAATTTTAGGGAGTTCAATCAAAACTAAAAATCTAACTAATAGACAGACCTAGGTACCTTCCATAGGAAATTTCCATTTGGCATAGGGTGAAAAGGGCTCTGGAAGAGCTTATGCCTCTTTGTCAACTGCAAAGGAAGTTAGGGAAATTGTTAAAATAAATATAGGCTCTCAACTTCATGATCATTGAGGTATTTCAAGGTAGATGGTTTGAATTTAAGCCTTTGTGAATGTAAAGAAAAAATGTTCTTGAGATTCTGGACTCTAGGTTAGGCTAGGCAAAGCAATGCAAAACGGGAAACGCATTGTGAAGCCACTTTGCAATTTTAGGCTCATTATCTAGAAGACTTATTTTATTTTATTTTATTTTTTAATCAGCTGATTTGAAACTTGTAATTCATAATAATAAACCTGAGACAACTTCTAGAGTTGTATGTTCCTAGAGTATAGGAACATATATTCCAGCTGTGTCTCAGCTCCATAGATTAATAAAACTCAGGAAACTAACAATTCCTTTTCCTATTTACTGATTTCAGTGAAAGAAAGAAAGAAAAAAAAAAAAAAAAAAAAAAAAAAGATTTTCTGACTGAAAGAGCATTATGCTATGTTTTGTTTGTATTTTTGGAATATCAGTATCTATTTTCATCACTATATGTCTTCTTTCAAAAAGTTATCAATAAAGGATTTTTTTTTATTTCTTTTTAGAAGTGAATGTATGTTTCTTTTCTCCAAATACATGAGCATCTGGTTTAGTTTGCCCTCATTATTTTCTTTCTGCATTTTTCTATTACTTCTGCAGTCTGAAGAGGATAAAGATGTAATTTCACTCCCTTCTCTGCAGAACATTGCTATCTTTAAATTCTATTGTGGATATAGTCCCCAGGCACTTAATACTCCAGTAGATAAATGCTATATTCAAAATAGACTGCTTTTAAACATAAATATACTGGTACCCAACAATAAACTGAGAGGAAGGTTAATTGAACACTAGATCAAAACCAGTTTTACCTAAGTAAAACTGTTCATTGAAAAGATTCTCATCAGAGACAAAAGCAGATGTAGTAACATGATAAAAGGAAAACAGCTTCACATTTTCTTCCTTCCATCTAACAAATAGATTTATTTTGATACTGTAGTGGGTTTATGTGGCAAGGTTTTGGTAGCAGGGGGCCATAAGGGTGGCTTCTGTGAGAAGGATCTAGAAGCTGCCCCATGGTTGGTAAGGGCCCCACTGCTGACCAGAGCTGAGCCTATAAGTCATGTTGTTTTGCACCTCTGTGAGAGCATATTTAAGACAGGGAAAAAACCGCTGCGCCACTCAGCAGCTGGGAGGGTGAGAGGAGTGAGAAACAGCCTTGCAGGTGCCAAGGTCAGTGAAGAAGGAGGGGGAGAGGTGCTCCAAGCACTGGAGCAGAAGTCCCCTGTGGCCTTTGGTGAGGACTATGGTGAAGCAGGATGTCCCCCTGCAGCCCATGGAGTACCACGGTGAAGCAGGGTTCCACGCTGCAGCCTGTGGAGGAGACCACGGTGGAGCAGGTGGACCTGCCCCAACAGAGACTGTGGCCTGTGGAAGACCCCTGCCAGAGCAGATTCTGGACCGGACCTGTAGGCCGTGGAGAGGTGACCACACAGGAGCAGGTGATCCGGCAGGAGCTGCTGCCCGTGGGGGACCCAGGTTGGAGCAGTTTGCTCCTGAAGGATGGACCCTGTGGTACAGACCCATAGATGGAACAGTTCTTGAAGAGCTGCCGTCTGTGGACAGCCCATGCCGGATCAGTTCGGCAAGGACTGCATCCCATGGGAGGGACCCCACAGCACAGGGGACTAGAGTGGCCGAGAAGGAGCGGCAGAGAAGAAGTGCTACAGACTGACCATAACCCCCATTCCCCCGCGCCGCTCAGGGGGAGGAGGTGGAAGAGGGTGGATGGGGGGGAAGGTGTTTTGGTTTCTTTCCTTTGTTTCTCACTTCTCTAGCTTGTTAGTAATAAGCAATAAATCTTACTTTCTCTCTATGCTGAGTCTGTTTTGCCTGTCATGATAATTATTGCACGATCTCCTCATCCTTATCTCAGCCCTTGAGCCCCTTTCATTGTATTTTCTCCTCGCTCCTCTTTGAGGAGGGGGAGTGAGAGAGTGGTTGTGATGGAACTCGGCCGCCCACCTGAATAAAACCATCACAGACACACAGAATTGATTTTTTTATTTTTATTTTTTGTTTACAAATGAAATGATTACTAATATTTGGTAATGACTAAATATTAAATGTTTCACTTTATTTTACATTATTAAAACTATATATAAATCAGTTTAAATGAGATCTGCAGTGAAAAATCTTGTCTTCCCCGATTTTTTTTATAATCTCAGGTACAATATTCTCCTTGCTAGTCAGTATTTATTAATCAATAAATTGTTGCCAAGAAAGCGGAAGTCAAACAAACAATAGCCATAATTTATCTGAGGATGTGTCCAATTGCTGTAGAGCTCCATAAATTGTATTCACAATACTGGCAAGTTTTCCTAAACAAAACAAAACAAGACAATCAAACAAAAACATTTGTTTTGGAGCTGTATAATGGCATATAACTGCATCATTGATGAGACTGGCACAGAATAAAGGAAAACAGCATTGGTTTGTTCCCTGAAGATAGACAAGAAACAAAACAAAACAAAGCCAAAAAAAAAAAAAAAAAAAATCAATGTTACTCAAGAGGAAAGAGAAAGATAAAAAGATGCCCTTTGAATGAGAAGATGGTTTTAATCTTCCAAGATGTTATTGTAAAAATCAGCAGAACATAAATACTCTTGGCAAACAAACAAACAAAAAATACAAAACACATTTCTAGTTCTTTTGTAGAGAACCATTGCGCTTTTTGTCTTTTTTCTACAGTTTTTCATTCCTTCTTCCTTGTGTTTCTCACTCTTATCTGCAAGATTGTAGCTATACCGGTGCACTGAGGCTTATTTTAAAAGCCCACATCCTATCTTGCTATAGCTCCTTTGGATCCTACCTGCTTTACTTCCCTTCCTTTTAGTTTCCCTTCTTCATCTCATGTCATTTTTTTTTTATTAATCTTTTTTTTTTTTTTTTTTTTTTTTTTTTTTTTTTTTTGACATTTAATATTATTTGCACATGTGCTTTGGCTTCC
The DNA here is from genome assembly GCA_011076525.1 of Nettapus auritus. Classification (NCBI taxonomy): domain Eukaryota; kingdom Metazoa; phylum Chordata; class Aves; order Anseriformes; family Anatidae; genus Nettapus; species Nettapus auritus. The sequence continues at coordinate 167,554,163 of CM021765.1, forward strand.
CCAAACTTAAATAATAACCTTAATCATCTAACCTTACTACAACTTAATTTCTCATTGGTCTCATACTTTTCTCTACTTTAATATTGCTCTAATTGACTTCAACAAAGATAACCCCTTTGTGTAGATTTAATTATGATTTTTTACCTTTAAATCATTTTGGCCCATCTTCTCTCTAAAAGATTATTGACACAGTCTCCTCTTCAGGAAAATACTAAAGGTTCTCAGTTCCCCTTTTACCTGTTTAGGTACTAAATATAGCTCCCTTCTGAATATATATTTTCATTGCATTCCAAACAGCATCTAAAATACATACTTCTTGTATTGTGTTTTAAAACACAAATCTATATATATATATTTTCCCTGTGGGTTTATAACATAGAGTGTACATTATAACATTTTTTCCCTTGCCAATTAATTGTGATATCCTAAAATAAAAAAATAAAAAATAAAAAACACAACCAACAACAACAAAACCAACCTATATGAATATTTTTTTAAAAAACTGCCTAAGAACAGACTTCTTGTTGGTGGTGGTTTTCATTTTTATCAATGCAACACTATTGTTGTAGATTTTTCATGTAAGAAATATCAAATCATATTAAACCTTGATAATAACAAATGTGAAACCTGTCTACTTTGCAATTAAATATTGATTTTATAGTCATAAAATGTGAAAAAATGAAGTCAATATGCAGAAATTCAAAAACTGTGTAATAACATAAAAAAAAAAAACTTTCTCCTCTGATATTTAAAAACAAAACAAAACAAACAAACAAAAATGCAAAGCAACAGAAGATGGAAATAGGTTTATTGTCATTTTGAAAATCATTCCCAGTGGTAGAAAATGGTCTTTAGAATAACACCCTGGAGTTATTCTAAAGGAGTCATTTTTTTACCCTTTTGACTGTCAGATATGGTAGCATATTTGTACATATTTGGTACCACACTGGATGCTGTGGATGGGCTCAATCACAGTTTGTCTTGCAAATATCAGACCACCTCTCTAAAAAGTTAGGTAAATCTTTGCCTAAATTAGAAGTGAGAGGTCCAACTGAAAGGAAATAGAACATAGAAAAGGAGTCTTGTTATTGATTCAAAATTATTCTGAGCCAAGACATAGTGCATAGGGCGTTATTTTTAGTGAACATTTTTTCTGTCTCAATGTGAAGTCATGTGATACTAATCTGAGTGGACAAAAGTGTGGTAGAACCAAGACTGAAGTTGTAAGCAGGAGCAATGTCTGCAACATATGATGGACACAAGGTCATACAGGAATGTGCACCCTGCCCCAACACTGGCACCCATTTTTTCTGGCAAGAAAAAACACAATGCATATGTTCAGAGCTGGAACTACAGTGGCCACAGCAGAATCAATCCCAGCTGTTCCTTTTGTATGTTCCAGTTCCTTGTGTGGTTTTATTTTCTGTCTTTAATAAAAAATAGCCTATGCTGAGCCTTTCTTTACAACATAGAAACACAGAATCATAGTATCATTAAAGTTGGAAAACACCTCCAAGATAATCTAGTCCAACCTTCCTCCTACCATCAATATTACCCACTAAACCATGGCCTTAAGTACCACATACAACCTTTTCTTAAACACCCCCAGGGACAATGAGTCTACCGCTTCCCTGGGCAACTGGTTCCAATGCCTAACTACTCTCTGAGAACAAATGTCTCCTAATTTTCAGCCTAAACCTCCCCTGGTGCAACTTGTAGACATTCTCTCTAGTTCTATTACTAGTTACCTGTGAGAAGAGGCTTACCCCCTGCTCCTAAAAACTTCCTTTCAGGTAGTTATAGAGAGCAATATCGTCTCCTCTGAGCCTCCTCTTCTCCAGACTAAAAAACTCCAGTTCCCTCAGTCGCTCCTCATAGGACTTGTGTTCCAGGCCCTTCACTAGCTTCGTAGCCCTTCTCTGGACAGCCACTTTCCAGCCACTCTTTCCCAGACCTGTAGTGCTCCATGGGGTTGTTGTGACCAAAGTGCAGGACCGAACACTTAAACATGCCAAGCATATTCTCAGATTTAATAGTTTTGAACAATGTGGTATTTAGCGCATGATTGACTGCTGTGAAAATATAAATCTATGATGTAACATAACATGAAGCTTGCTTTGTTTGTAAGAGAAGGTATTCTGTTAGTATATATGGTGGAATTAGCTCTGATAAAGAGGCCCACAAAATAATTACTTTTGTCACCTAACTTCAAAGGTAAAGCATTTATAGAGACACCCGAATATATATTCAGAGACAGGAATTAAAAAACTTCATAATTTTTACAAACAAGCACCTTCTTGTTGATTTTCCCAAATGTCATGCTTAGATTTTATTTTTTTTTTTCTGTTTGTTACATTTTTTGTTCTCTATTAAGCCTGTTTTATTTTTATGGAATAATTAACAATGAGTTTGGGAAAAAAAAAAAAAAAAAAAAAAAAGAATGTTTAAAAGTGAAGCAAGCCTTGTTAATAGGGAGAAAAAGTAATATATCTAATTTATTGCAGGTGACAGTTCAAGAAGGAACTCTGATATTATAAAGAAAAAACCTTCAGAAAATTTTCTGCCTCTATTGGATTTTGGTGAAAATTTGCATTTTGTTCAGTGCTGCTAATATAGTTTGTTTCTAAGGGTTGCACTATCAGGACAAAACTCATTTTCCACTGTAACATTTAGGAGTGTTACAGGCCACTGATTACAAGTCATCAAGGATCTGGGGATTTTGATAATGTGGAAAAGGATTTGAAGAAATGTGGTACTACAGAAAAGGAATTTGAAAAAAAAAAAGGGGGGTGGAGGTTGGGGAGGCATGCTGTCTTCAAAATTAAGTTCTTCAACAAAACAAGACCAAAAAAAAACACTTTTTAACCTCCCTGAATTTAACAAAACATGGACTAAAAATGTATTTGACAAACAAAAAATAGTAGTAAATATTATTACCCATGACATCATCACTAAGTTAACAGAGTAACATTATCACTTCGCCCTTATGCTTTCCAAAAGAAGGAAAAAAAACATCCCCCAAAAAAACGTACTCCATTCTTTTCTTAGGTTTAGGGTTCTTAGGTTACTTTTCCCCTTTTTACTCTCTTGTAGTTTATTCATACAGAGTCAGCATAAAGATTACTCTTGAAATGAATTTCTTCACAAAATAAATAAACAAATACAAATAATAAAGTTCCTTGTTTTGACAATGATCATTATACAATGAAATATTATCTAATATTTTATGACGAATATTGTGCTTTAATTATTAATTAATTTGATAATATGATGGAAGAGGCTAAGATCTTATTTTTAAATGCAGAACATAACATTGGGAAAATAACACACTAGCAAAAGCTGTACTGACAGCATCATTCAAATGTCAAAATTTCAACCATTTTCAAGTTCTTTTTCACATTTTATGTTGGATTTTTACATTTATGGATATCTTCACTGCCGAATTATAATTATTTTTTATTATTATTATATATAATTATAATTATTTTTCCAATATAATTTTTATTGTGAATGTAATTAGGTTTGAACATAATTGCAGGAATTCCTGTCATTCCTGGTTATTTGTGATTATTAATGGCTTAATACAGGGGATATATATATTATTTTTATTTTATTTATGTTCCTCAGAGCTAATTATCCTAGGATATTTTCACGTTTCTAATACTTTGATTACATACATAAAGAGAAGCTCATGACATCTTCGTGCTGAAGAAATATGAAAAACAGAAAACTCTGGTTTTGGCTGATTCTGTACAAACACTCTAATGACAGAGCAGTTATGTCTTGACATTATATAATAGTTGAAGTGGAGAAATTTTGGGCACAGGAACACAGATATTTTGTAAATTATCTAGCAGACCATTATCATTGACAGAAGGAACAATGAATATTGATAGGAGCTTATTTTTGTGTAAAGTGGCCTGTGGCAGAGATTTTTTCCAAAATTATGAACAACATTAATGAGATTGCCAAAACAAACTCTTAGATTCCAGTCTATTGCCTTATTATTTGCCTTATTATCACATACTTTTAATAAATTCTTGATACATACCACAGAACTCTAGCTCTGGTGTGACCATTGTTTTCAGCAACAGACTGATTATGGAGTTATAAAAGATTTAGTTTTTAGGTTACTTTACTAGTAGATTACATTTTGTTGTCATTCTGTGACATAACAGTACACTGAAAAGGAAGACATAGTCTTAAATCATTTTTGCTCTTTGATGCAAGAATTCACAACATATACCGTTGAACTGCTACTAGTGCATTGTTTTACACTTCCAATTGTCTTAATTCAAGGACCGCTTACCAGAATAATCAATTTGCCTTAGGAATGAGGATTCCCTTCTCTTAGATATGAAGGGAAGATCTCCACAGCCTCGTTTTGCATTTCCTAGGTGTTTTGTTTGTTTGTTTGTTTGTTTGTTTTTAATTATGACCTCATCAATTCCAATATCACTGCAGTATAAAATTATTTAACAGCAGTGTCTTTACTTTAAAAAAAAAAAAAAAAAAAAAAAAAAAAAAACTTTATGCTTATCTAAAGGATCTCTGAGGTGTGCAGAAGGTAGAATGGCCTCACAAATTGTTTTGTCAGCCAATAATTTTCAATGTTGACTTCAATTTCGGATGTTGGTTTCTTTTTTTTTCTCTCTCTATACATAGAAAATATTGCCAGTACTAGCATAATGTTCTTCTACTACAATTATGCAATTTTCAGACTTCACATAGTTAACTCATAGTTTTTGTAGAGCTACCCTATAAGTAACCTAATTTGAAAACTTTGATCAATCTCCAGCAATAATTAGTTAAGGGATGAGTAAACAATACCAAATAACATTATTTTGACTCTTCTCTCTTGAATATATTACAATCAACTGTATCTGAAATAAATAAATTATTTTTAACTTCTTTGTCCTCCATAAGACTTACTAATATAAACTTGTAGTGGGTTTATGTGGCAAGGTTTTGGTAGCAGGGGGCCATAAGGGTGGCTTCTGTGAGAAGGATCTAGAAGCTGCCCCATGGTTGGAAAGGGCCCCACTGCTGACCAGAGCTGAGCCTATAAGTCATGTTGTTTTGCGCCTCTGTGAGAGCATATTTAAGACAGGGAAAAAAATGCTGCACCACACAGCAGCTGGGAGGGTGAGAGGAGTGAGAAACAGCCTTGCAGGCGCCAAGGTCAGTGAAGAAGGAGGGAGAGAGGCACCGGAGCAGAAGTCCCCTGTGGCCTTTGGTGAGGACTATGGTGAAGCAGGATGTCCCCCTGCAGCCCATGGAGTACCACGGTGAAGCAGGGTTCCACGCTGCAGCCTGTGGAGGAGACCACGGTGGAGCAGGTGGACCTGCCCCAACAGAGACTGTGGCCTGTGGAAGACCCCTGCCAGAGCAGATTCCGGGCCGGACCTGTAGGCCGTGGAGAGGAGACCACGCAGGAGCAGGTGACCTGGCAGGAGCTGCTGCCCGTGGGGGACCCAGGTTGGAGCAGTTTGCTCCTGAGCGATGGACCCCGTGGTACGGACCCATATATGGAACAGTTCTTCAAGAGCTGCTGCCTGTGGGCAGCTCACGCCGGATCAGTTCAGCAAGGACTGCATCCCATGGGAGGGACCCCACAGCACAGGGGACTAGAGGGACCCCACAGCACAGGGGACTAGAGTGACCGAGAAGGAGCGGCAGAGAAGTGCTATAGACCCCATTTCCCCATTCCCCTGCACTGCTCAGGGGGAGAGAGGAAGGATGTGGAAGAGGGGGTGGGGGGGGGGGGGGAGGAGGTGCTTTTGGTTTCTTTCCTTTGTTTCTTGCTTCTCTAGCTTGTTAGTAATAAGCAATAAATCTTACTAACTCCCTATGCTGTCTGTTTTGCTCGTCATGATAATTACTGGGTGATCTCCTCATTCTTATCTCAACCCTTGAGCCCTTTTCATTGTATTTTCTCCCCGTTCTTCTTCAAGGAGGGGGAGTGTGACAGCGGTTTTGGTGGAGCTCAGCTGCCCACGCAAGTAAAACCACCACAAAACTAAGAACATTTTCTTCTCTATTTTAATTTATCTTCATGGCCTAATAGGAGAAAACAGACAATATATAATTATATAAATATAAATTAATTCTATAAATACTTATGTAAATAATATATTATTAAATAATTATATAAATATAAAATATATTTATTTTATTAAATATTGCTTAAGCAATTGAATATGGAGATTGTAATACAAGTTTTCACAGTAGAAATAAAATAATATTAGTCATTTCTGAAATATCTAAAAAATTGAATATTTTACTTAGTGACTAAATGAAGCAAGTAAAGTCAAACAACATAAGAAAATGTGTTTTTTTTTTCTAAATGCAGATAAGGGTTTTGTCAGTTTACAAGTGGAGTGACTTGAACTGGCCATTTTGTGAAATGATCAATTTTACAATATGACAATAAAGTGTAGAAAATAAAAGTTTAAGGTACATGGTTGATATATTGAGTATAAATTTAACACAGAACAGATATTAAGTTATTGGGATCATATCAAAATAAATATAATAGTGGAAACATTTTTATTATTATTATTATCATACGAGCCTAAAAATGTTGCCATAATAGCATAAGCAAAATCAAAAATTAATCATTGCAGTATTAACATAAGCAAAAATGGAGAGAAATCCTACTGGTTTAGTGTAACCTGTAACAAGATCTTTTAACCTGAAATAGTTCTTCTCTAGGAGTATCAGTTTTCTGTCCGTTAAAATCTATGTATTTGGCTCTTATTAGTCAACTTAATATATAGTTCTCATACAGAACACATTAAGTTTTCTTGTAAGTCAAGACAGCTTTTATCTATGCATTGACAATGCAGAAATAATCATCCCGGAGTGACGGACAAAAAGGAAACTTAACCAAGAGAGTATGTACGCATCCAGCTGTGTGCTCCTTCATGGAATTTAGTCTGACAAGAAAATTCTTCAAAAACTAAGATTTTTTTTTCTTCCCCACATAGAAAATATTTTAATAGGGATAAACAAGGGGAATTTTTTTCTAAGAAGTTTGCTGTAACACATTCTTTGTGCTAATACAGCAGATCTTCATTGCAAGGCTGGAGAAGAAAAGTAATGGTACACAACATTTGGGCCAGAATGTGACTTCTGAACATAGAAATAGAATAGAAATAGAATAGAAGAGAAATAGAAATAGAAATAGAAATAGAAATAGAAATAGAAATAGAAA
>CM021765.1:167561388-167591677 GCA_011076525.1 Nettapus auritus
TAGAAATAGAAATAGAAATAGAAATAGAAATAGAAATAGAAATAGAAGTAGAGCTCAGGACATTTGTTGACTTTTTCTGTGTAACATAAGAAGTTAAAAGATAAAACCATACAGTAAGAAATGTAAAGCAGGGTTGAACTAGGTGATCTTGAGAGGTCTTTTCCAATTTTAATCATGTTAAATCCTTTTCTAGGATTTAGGTGGATGTTTCAAAAAGTAACACAACTGCCTCTAAATATATAATACACATTTTCTCTTGCTCATAGCTTCTAATTCTAGCAATTGGAGAAGTCTGGCAAGTAATAGTTCTAATAAAGTATGAGCAAAACTAATTCAGAACACAGCTGAAGTGCCAGAACAAAGTGTTTATTGATACATAAAAGAGATAAATAGCAGAATAGCTATTTATTAATTGGTAGAGAAATTCTGGTTTGACGTTCCAGGACATTTCATCACACAGATCTGGAGATGGGTATAAATTCAATCTGGAGAAACACAGTTGAAAAATACTGAATTTGTAAGGAAGAATTCAAAGTAGAGTAACTGAATTTCTAAGTAGAAATCCACACTTGTTTGTATCTTATTTTCATTTAAAAAGTTTCCATTTTACCATAAATCTCAGAAATTAAATTCTTTCTCCTATATGCATTAAATATTGACAGATCTGCAGATAATGGTAACAATTGGTTTATCTTTTCCAATTTCACAGTTTTGGTGTCCTTAGGTGGTGTTTTGTTTCGTTTTTTTTTAAAAAAAAAAAACAGGTAAAGAAAAAGTCAATATATATATTGACTTAATATATATATTAAATGGGATGCTGTGATGTTTTCACTCACATGGATGACTAGGTAGGATTCACCATGCTGCTCTCTCACTCCCTCTCCTTAAGGGAAGAGGGGAGAAAATGTGAGGAAATATGGCTCAAGGGTTGTGATAAAGACAGACAGATTCCTTTACCTATTACTGTCATGGGCAAAATAGATTCAGAGTAGGAGAGCAGGGAGATTAATACAATTTCTTGTATATTGCAAACAGACTAGAGCAGTGAGAAATGAAAAGCAAAGAAAAACCACCTTCTCCCATCCACCTTCTTCTAACTCATGCCCCAAGGCAGTGCAGGGGAACAGGCAATGAGAGATAGGGTCAGTCCATAGCACTTCATCATCTGCTGCTCATTCATCTTCACTCTTTTCCCCTGGTCCAATGTGGAGTCTCTTCTACAGGATGCTGTCTTTCCTACATGGGCTTCCCACAAGCAACATCTGTTCAAGAGCAGCTCCAAAATGGGTCCGTACCACAGGGTTCATCTGTCAGGAGCAACTGCTCCTGCACGGGTCCCCCATGGGCGGCAGCTCCCGCCAGACCCTTTGCTCCTGTGTGGGCTCCTCTCCACAGGATGCATCTCCAGTCCACAGTCTGCTCCTGCAAGAGCTCTCCATGGGCTGCAACCTGTTGGCCACATCCATGTGCCCCACCCACCATGAGCTACTCCATGGTCTGCAGTGCAGATCATAGAATAATAAAATAATAGAATCATGTATTCACAGAATCATAAAATCATGGAATCATAGAATGGTTTGTGTTAGAAGGGACCTTAAAGATCATCTAACTCCAACCCCCCTGCCATAGGCAGGGATGCCACCCTCTAGTCCAGCCTGGCCTTGAATACCTCCAGGGATGAGGGGCATCCACAGCTTGTCTGGACAACCTGTGCCAGCGCTTCACTGCCCTTACAGTGAAGAATTTCCTCCTAATGTCTAGTCTAAATCTATCCTCTTTTAGTTTAAGACCATTCTCTCTTGTCCTACCATTACCTACTGAGTAAAGAGTCCTTCTCCATCTTTTTTATAAGACCCCTTTAAGCGTTGAAAGTTTGCATTGAGTTCTCCCTGGAGCCTTCTTTTTTCCAGGCTGAGCATCCCCAGCTCTCACAGCCTTTCTTCATGTGAGATGTGCTTCAGCCCTCTGATCATCTTTCTATCTGCTCTACTTTGGTACCCCATGGGGCGCAGGTAGACAACCTGCTTCACCATGGGCCTCTCCACAGGCTGATCTCTGATTCTACTCCTCTCCTTTCAGTAATGTGTTTCACCTCTACAGCTTTCCAGGTACCGCTTCCTTTTGATTTAGGGAGGCCTGATCAAATTAATTACTTCCAGGAAAGAGTAAACAATAGTGAACAGAGAAGACAGAAGACACAGAGTTGGTCCCTTCAGACTGCTCTTCTACTCTTCTTCTGGGAACTGTTCTACAAGGCCTAAGAACATTAGTAAACGGGCAGTAAGAATGCAACTGCAACAGTCTATAGCTGTAAAGAAAAAAAGATAAATTAGTTTAAAAGACATGGAGGGTCTGAGTTTGAACTCTTCTACACCAAACCCCTAAATGACGCGTTGTAAAACTAGCAAAACATTGAAATTTTATGCATTCAGACTGGAGGGAATTCTCTATTCCCCTTTCTGTCTCTGAACCGTAGTAATAAGATAAAATAAATTTGGGTTCTGAGTCTTCATTGTATTTTACATAAAAGATACGTGATTTGGTTGGTTGGTTTGTGGTTGTTTTTTGTTTGGTTTGGTTTGGTTTGGTTTTACTTTTTGTTGTTGTTGTTGTTATTGATTGTTAGATTGTCTTCACAATCCGATATTGATACATTTTAATATAACTGCCACTATAGAGCTACCTTTCCATTTTTTCTTTCTCTTATGTATGATTTAATTAAGTTGATAAAGAAAGTGAAAATATTGGTTTTACATATTTCTATTTTATGCTATCAGACACAGCATTTAAATGAAGAGCGTGTACTTACAAATATGTGTTTTGAATTTATGAAATTGAAGTGATAGCTGTATAATTAAAGTACATTTATTTAGTTGCTAAAATTAATATTTAATGATTATATGAATTAGTACCGATAATTAAATTGTGTAATTTAAACATTTGCTAAGAAATCAGCAGACAATTATGTTTTATAAAATGATATGTGACTAAGAAGATATTACGTTAAAACATTAAAAATCAAACCTAACAATAAATAGGAAAGGAAAAAAGGAGAGAATGTCAAAAGACGCTTTATTTTATGTAGTATGGAATCATACTGCTGCTCCTCAGCATAATATCTAGGCCATTCACAGTCAACTCAAAATTCCTAAAAGAACACTGTAAACAAGGAAATCTGAAAATTGACCTTATTAGTTTGTATTTGCCACTTTCATTTAGAACAGTATTTTGCAAAATTTTAATCTTTGAAAGTCTGACCAGAATAGAGCTTTAAAATTCTAATAATAGGTGTGTAGATACTTTATGAAATTCTTAAAACATCTACATTTATATACAGAGTTTTACACCAAGAAAAAAAAAAAAAAAAAAAAGTTTATACATCTAATCTCAAAAATAATTTTTGACTTTAAGATACAAACTTATGTAAAGAGCTGTAGAGAAGCATCTGTGTCCTTCAGGAAAGCAGTCCTTAAGTAAGGACCTCTTTACTCCTATTCTGGAGCCCAGATAAGTTTACCATATTATTCAGTGTACTGAATTCAGGGCTCTTCTGCATACTGAAAAATACTTTGTATCAACTACTTTGTATCATCTGTAGTGAATTAGCCGGGCATTTTACATGAGAAAAGAGTCAGTCTGCAATCTTCAAGGAATGAAACACCTCAGAGATTTTGGGGTTCTTCTAGGTATCTTTTTTTTTAGGTATTTTGGGGTTATTCTAGAATAAAAAGTTCCCTCCTCTTTGGTATGTACTCCTCTTGCTATTCACTGAAAAAATATATGTCCTATTCCACCCACAGAGACTACACATTTATCTTCTTTTACCAGTTAACAGCAATTGCCTACCTGAAGATACTTGTTATGTTCAACAGGTTACAAGTTGCCTCACAAATACTTTACTCTGTGATCTGTTCAGGAGAGTATTCAAACAACTAATTTTTATAGGTTCCTGAAGTCAAAGTCCAACTAACACTCATTAAATCAATAAAACTCTTTACTTTTCTCCAGTATTTATGTAGAAGATAGGGTTAAATGAAAATTCAGTGAAATTTTCCTGAATTCTCAATAGTTTACATCTTAGGAAACAGGATGACCAGAGATAACATTGGTCCATTACTTGATAAGGATGGTCACCTCACAAACAGGGATGTAGATGAAGCAGACATAAAATGCCTTCTTTTCTCTGCCTTCAACACCAATGACAGGCTCTGAAGAACCATAACTGTGGGAATGATAAATTCCCAACCAGCTCTGAACTTGTGCAAGATTTGGTGCTCCAGCTGGATGTACAGGTTTTTGAGACCCAATGGAATTCATCCCAGGGTTCTCAGAGAGCTAGCTGATGTCATCACGAGACCTCTCTCAATTGGTTTTCAACAGACTTGGGAGTCTGGAGAGGTCCCAGTCAATGAAGCTGGCAAATGTGGACCCATTTTCAAGAACAGCAAGAAAGCACACCCTGGTAATTACAGGCCTGTCAGCCTCACTTCAGTGCCTTGTAAAATTATTGAGAAAATTATTCTGGAAGTTACTGAAAAACACCTGAAAGACAATGCCATCACTGATCACAGCCAACACAGGTTCACAAGGTGAAAGTCCTGTTCAGTGAACTTAAGTGCCTTTTATGACAAGGTCACTCAAGTAGCTGACCAAGGGAAGCCAGTGGATGTAATATTTTGGATATCACCAAAGATTTCAATACTGTTTCTCACTATCCTTCTGGACAAAATGTCCAGCACACAGACAGACAAATATATAATACGGTGGATGAACATTTGGCTGATGGATTGGACTCAAAATGTTAGAGTAAACGGGGTTATCAGGCTGGCAGTGGGGTCCCCCAGGGCTCCATTTTAGTGCTGGTCCTCTTTAATATTTTCATAAATTACTTGGATGCAGGACCTGAAGGTATACTAAATAAACTTGTGTTTAACACTAAATTGGGAGGACCTGTTGTCTTCATTGAGGGTGGTGACACTTTGCAGAGAGATCTGGACAAATTAGAAAGATGGGCAATCACCATCCGCATGGCATTTAACAGCAAGTGCCAGATTCTGCACCTGGGAAAGGGCAACCCTGGCTATATGTACAGATGCTGGAGAGCAGCCCCACACAGAGGGAGATCTGGCGGTTGTGGTTGACAGCAAGCTGAATATGAGACAGCAGTGTGCCCTGGCAGACAGGAGGGCCAACCATATCCTGGGGTTCATCAAGCACGGCATTGCTAGTCGGTCGAGGGAAGTGATTGTCCCACTCTACTCTGCGCTGGTGCGACCTCACCTCGAGTACTGTGTGCAGTTTTGGGCACCACAATATAAGGACATAAAACTATTAGAGAACATCCAAAGGAATGGTACCAAGATTGTGAAGCGTCTTGAGAGCAAGACATCTGGAGTGGCTGAAGTCACCTGGTTTGTTCAGCCCAGAGAAGGGGAGAGTGAAGGTAGTCCTCACTGAGGTATACAGATATCTTGTGAAGGGAATGAAGGGGCAGGCACTAATCTCTTCACCCAGGTAACCAGTGATAGGACCTGAGAAAACTACATGAAGCTGCAATACAGGAGGTCTGGGTTGGATATTAGGAAAAACTTTTTTTCAGTAATACAGTGGTCAGGCACTGGGACAGTCTCCCCAGGGAAATGGTGATGGCACCAAGGAGAGTTCAAAATGTACTGGGACAAGAATTAAATATCAAATATATGGTTTGATTTTGGGGTGGTCCTATGTGAAGCCAGGTAGTTGGACTCAGTGATTCTTGTGTGTCCTTTCCAACTCAGAATATTCTACAGTTTTATGATTCTATGATTCTTCTATCAGACAATATCCAAGATGTTTGTTCTAGCAGCTTTTAACCTACAAAAACTAGGTTTGACAAAATTTTTGCTTGCATTGCCTATTGAAGAAATACTGGAGATATTTCTTTGTGTTTTCAGATCCAGAACAAAGAAAAATAACTGGTACATTTGTTCACTTTGTTTTGACAGTACTTGTCTCTGCTTTCCTATCCAGTTTCCACAGGAACTAATGGTTCAGTCTAGGGACAGCTTTTCATAAACACAAAACTACGTTCGACCTAGTGAAATGATAGTAGGGACTGTGCAACAATCTTCTCACCAGCAGCAACTGAAGTCTTTAAAGGATATCCAATTTACTTGGGCACTTCAGCATAATGGCAACAGACACAAAACATAAATATTTTTACTGCGGTGACCAAATTTTCAGATCTGAATATCTACTTTGCATAACGTGATATTCCAAAAGGAAAAAAAAAAAAAAAAAAAAAGGAACTGCTGCTAATCTATATTTTGCTCTTAGTCTTGTCTTTTCTGGAATAACAGTCCTCTCCTGCAGACTCTTTTCCTAACTGTTGACTCCCTGGCTCATGTCTGTCCACCTCCTCAAACATACTGATGTGGTGTCCAGAGCATCTCTCTCCTCCCTCTCCTTCTTCACTGACCTTGGTGTCTGCAGGGTTATTTCTCTCTACATTTTCTCATTCTTCTCTCCTAGCTTCTGCTGTGCAGCAGTATTTTCTCTTTCTGAAATCTGCTCTCACAGATTTCCATTGGTACCATTCCCAAAGCCTATTCATCTGTTTAATTGAACAACGTAATCAGGAGACTAAAACACTCCCAGATATTTGTTAAGCCTTAATAAGGTTATTAATTTATCATGTAGGAAACCCACTTTTAAGACCATGCTTCAAATCCAATAAAAAGAGTACTGAAAATCTGTCTCAGTGAATACCTCTACAAATCACTGATATTCAAAAGATCTTTACTGATTTTGTGAGTACCTACTCCTTTGCTATGGCGAACCAGATTTTCCTTTCCAAGTTCCCTTTGTTATATTCCTAAAATCAGCCAAACTGATCCAAATTAAAAGAAAATATTTGGTTTTGTTTAAAAATGATTTGCTTTGTTCCTGAAAGAATTTCCCAATTCTTCAAATGAAAGTAAATCAGTTTAAGATAATCCCAGATGTCTGTCTTTATTTGAATTAAATATAGTTTTGTTGACTATGTCATGAACTGCCAATGAATATTTTTAAAAAGTAGTTATTTCTGTAGGTGGATTTATGGCCTTTGTAATTTCCAAGAACACAAAACATTAATTACCTTGTATCAATGGCAGCAATTCAAGCCTACTGCAAGCAGGTGTATCAGATCAGTTAGGTTTAGTTTCAGAATATTAATTTAAATTTAGTTTTGACTTATTAGAATCATCGAAGCATAGAATATCTTCATTTGGAAGGGACCCACAAGGATCATAAAGTCCAACTCCTGGCTCCACATAAGTATACCCAAAAATTCAGACCACATGACTAAGTGCACAGTACAAACACTTCTTAAACCGCGACAGGCTTGGTGTCATGACCATGTCCCTGGGGAGCTTGTACCAGTGTGTGACCACCCTCTCGCTGAAGAACTTTTTTTTTTTTATATCCAACCTGAACCTCCCTTGTTGCAGCTTGACTCAATTCCCTTGGGTCCTATCACTGGTCATGAAAGAGAAGAGATACTCCTCCACTGCCCCTCATGAGGAAGCTGTAGATTGCGATGAAGTCTCCTCTCAGCCTCTTTTCCAGACTGAACAAACCAAGTGACTTCATTAACTCCACATATGTTTTCCCTTCTAGGCCGATCACCATCTCTGTAGCCTTCTCTGGACATTCTCCATTAGTTTCACATCATTTTCATACTGTGGTGCCCAGAAATGCACACAGTACTCGAGGTGAGGCCGCACCAGCACAGAGTAGAGTGGGACAATCACTTCCCTCGACCGACTAGCAATGCCGTGCTTGATGAACCCCAGGATATGGTTGGCCCTCCTGTCTGCCAGGGCACACTGCTGTCTCATATTCAGCTTGCTGTCAACCACAACCGCCAGATCTCCCTCTGTGTGGGGCTGCTCTCCAGCATCTCATTGCCCAGTCTGTACATATAGCCAGGGTTGCCCTTTCCCAGGTGCAGAATCTGGCACTTGCTCATGTTAAAAGTCATGCAGTTGGTGATTGCCCAGCTCTCCAATCTGTCCATATTTCTCTGCAAGGTGTTTCCAACTGCAACAGAGTCAACAGTTCCTTCCAGTTTAACATCATCAGCAAATTTAGTCCAAACACTAGTCCTACATCCAAATCATGTATGAAAACATTGAAAAGAACTGGCCCTAAAATAGAGCCCTGAGGGACCCCACTAGTGACTGGACACCAGCCTGATATAACGCCATTTACCATAACCCTTTGAGCCCTACCCATCAGCCAATTGTTCACCCATCGTATGATGTTTTTATCTAGCTGTATGATGGACATTTTGTCCAGTAGGATCCTGTGAGAAACAATACCAAAAGTTTTACTGAATTCCAAAAAGGTTACATCAACTGGCTTCCCTTGATCAACTAGATGGGTGATCTTATCATAAAAGGAAATTAAATTTATTAAACAGGACCTACCTCTCATGAACCCATGTTAGCTGAGACCTGTGATTGCATTGTCCCCCAGATAGATTTCAGTAACTCCCAGGATAATCTTCTCCATAATTTTACCAGACACTAACATGAGACTGACAGACCTGTAGTTACCAGGGTCTTCTTTCTTGCCCTTCTTGAAAACTGACACAACATTTACCAGCTTTCAGTCAATTAGGACCTCTCCAGTTTTCCAAGATCATTGAAAAATAACTCAGAGAGGTCCTGTGATGACATTGGCCAACTCCCTGAGCACCCTGGGATGAATTCCATCCAGCCCCATAGATCTGTATGGGTTGAGGTGGAGCAGCAAATCCAGCACGTGTTCAGGGTGAGATGGGAGTTTATCATTCCCACCGTCATGGTATTCCAGCTCAAGGAACCCAGGGTAGTGAAGCCCACCATCAGTGTTGAAGACATTAAATATCTCTGCTTGTCTTCTTGTTTGTGAGGTGAACATCCCAATCAAGCAGCAGACCTATGTTTTCTCTGGTCCTCCTTTTTCTGTTCACATATTAAAAAAAAAAAAAAAAAAAAAAAAAAAAAAAAATTTTTATTGTTCCCCCAGTCCTGGATAGCTTCAACTCTAATTGGACTTTGGCCACATTAATTTTCTCCCTACAAAGGCAAACAGCGCCCCTGTAGTCCTTCTATGTTGCCTGACCCTGCTTCCAGCATCCATAAACTTTCTTTTTGTGCCTAAGCTCAAGAAGAAGATTCCTGGTCAGCCAAGCTGGCCTTCTGCCCCACCCACTTGACTTCCGATATTTTGGGATTACCTGGTACTGTGCTTTTAGGAGGCAGTGCTTAAAGACTGACCAACAATGAAGGACACCTTTCCAAGGAGACCTCACTAACTAGTTCTCTGAGCAGCCTGAAGTCTACTTTCCCCATATCCAGGGTTGAAGTTTTGTTGGCAGTTTTCCTTCTGTCACCAAAAAATTTAAACTCAACTGCTTCATGGTCACTGTGACAAAGACTGCTGCCAATCGCCACATTACCCACAAGACCCTCTCTGTTCTAAAGCAACAGATCTGGGAGGGCACCTTTCTAGTTGGCTCCCTTAGTACCTGCATTAAGAAGTTACCATCAAGGTCCTTTAAGAACATCCTGAACCTGCTTGTGTTGGTTATGTTATATTCCCAGTTAAAGTCTAGCAAGTTGAAATCCCCGATAAGGACAAGGGCAGTTGATTGTTAGGTAACTTTTAGTGCCTCAAAGAACAATTCATAGGTGTCATCATCCTGGCTGGGTGGTCTGTAATGGACTTCCATGAGGACATCCCCTTTATTTGTTCGTCCCTTAGTCCTTACTCAGCTTTGTCATTGGCTCTCAACTTTGTCATTGCCAACTGCAAGCTCTACACAGTCCAGCCCCTCCTTTATGTACAGAGCTACGCCCTCCCCCACACCTTGCCTACCCTACCCATCCCTCTGTGATGGGTCTGGCTGGGATGTTAACTTTCCCTGCAGCAGCCCATACAGTGCCATGCTCTGCACTTGTAGCTAGAACAGCAGTGTTATCACACCAGTGTTGTGTCTGCTGCTGAGAAGTGCTGACACAGTATCAGGACTTTCTCCAGCCCTCCTGGGGGATGGGCAAGAAAGTGAGAAAGAAACATCACCAGGGCAGCAGACCTAAACCAACCAAAGAGATATTCCATACCATATGATGGCACACTCAGCAATAAAAGGGGGAAGAAGGAGGAAGAGGGAGGGGTGGGCTTTCGTTGTGAAAACGTCTGTCCTCCTCGCGAACACCAGCTACGTGCGTTGAGGCCCTGCTTCAAGGACGTGGTCAGGCATCACTCACTTGCAGGAAGTAGAGAATAATTTCTTTCCTCTGCAATTCCACATAGCCTTTACTTGTTTTGTTTTGTTGTCCCCTTTCCCCATCCCCCTTTTCCCCTTTCCCTTTTTTCCCATTAGTTGAATTGTTAATTAATAGTATTTCCTTTATATATATATATATATTTCCTTTAATTAAATTATCCTTATCTCAACCCATGAGTTGTTCTTTACTTCTTCCCCTCCTCATCTGAATCAAAGTAGTGCCAAGGGGAATAAGAGAATAAAGCAATCAGTTGTGAAGAAAGTAAATTAATAAAAATACCCTCATTTCTTTTCTATGTGGCTTCAGTCGATGCCCTGAAGAACAATTTGCTTTATAGGAAATAAGGGTAGGGGAATGGGTAGAATAACCTATTGCTATAACTTGGCTCGGTACTATTGACAAACTGTGTATATACAATAATCAGCTTTTATATATCTTCAACCAAGTCTCTTGGACATTTATCTTCTCCATAACATTGCTATAATGTTTGATGGAAAATCCCAGAGAGGAAGGGGGAGGGTGAGCGAACGGCTATGTGGTGTTTAGCTGCCAGCTGGGTTAAACCACAACAATCATTTAATTTAAAATTAACAAAAAAACAGAAACTGGGGGAAAAATAAGCTTTTGACACAAACCTGTCTTAATCCCAAACTTGTCGCCACTTTACCTTGCTTTGCCTCACAGAGCAATTTCAGTATGCATAATTCTATTGTTTTCAGGGAAAATTAAACCAAAAGATATGCCCCCATGTACCTAATGCTATACTATTTCTTGTATAATTTCCAAGCCATCTCTTTGGATTTCAGACCAGACAGTCTATAATAAAGTCTCTGAAACCTAAATGTATAGAGTCATAGTCATAAAATATCCTGAGTTGGAAGGGACCCACAAGGATCAGTGAGTCCAATTCCTGGATCCACACAGGATAAAGGTTGAGCACTCACACCAGATTTTGCCAAACAACCTAGTAATGTAAATTTACCCTTATTTGACAATTTGACATGCTTAGTTGGGATATTGAGTACTAAGTTTATACCATTGTTTCTCATACTTTGAGGAGAGTGAATTTTCTTCTTTGTGAATTTTTTTTTTTTTTCAGTTTGATTGAGAATCTTACAAGAAAATAAATAACTGAATAAGGGAAATGAGTGAATGAATGAATGAACAACAAATGAATGATGCAGGAAACTCTGGGAGGTTAAGTCTCTTCAAAATATTTCAGAAGTAAAACATGCATTAAAAATAATTAAATAAATATAGATGGAAAATGTACATTGAGAAAATACAATCACAGAATCACAGAATTGTCTAGGTTGGAAGAGACCTCCACAATCACCAAGTCCAACCTCTGACCTAAGACTAACAAGTCCTTCACTAAACCATATCACTAAGCTCAATATCTAAACGTCTTTTAAAGACCTCCAGGGATGGTGACTCAACCACTTTCATGGGCAGCCCATTCCAATGCCTAACAACCCTTTCAGTAAAGAAGTTCTTCCTAATATCCAACCTAAACCTCCCTGGCCCAACTTTAGGCCCATTGCCCCTCATCCTGTCACCAGGCATGTGGGAGAATAGACCAACAGCCTCCTTTAATGTACCTGTAGAGAGCGATAAGGTCACCCCAAGCCTCCTCTTCTCCAGGCTGAACTATCCCAGCTCCCTCAGCCGCTCCTCATAGAACCCTCACCAGCTTTGTTGCCCTTCTCTGGACTCGCTCAAGCACCTCCATGTCTTTTTTGTAGCGAGGGGCTCAAACCTGAACACAGTACTCAAGGTGCGGCCTCACCAGAGGGGGACAGGGGGACAATCACTTCCCTAGACCTGCTGGCCACACTGTTTCTTATGCAAGCCAGGATGCTGTTGGCCTTCTTGGCCGCCTGAGCACACTGCCGGCTCATATTCAGCCAACTATAAACCAGTACTCCCAGGTCCTTCTCTGACAGGCAGCTTTCTAACCACTCATCTCCCAGCCTGTAGCGCTGCTTGGGGTTGTATTGCACCAGGTGCAGGAACCTGGCACTTGGCCTTGTTGAACTTCATACCATTGACCTCAGCTCATTGGTGCAGCCTATCTAGATCCTCCCGCAGAGCCTTCCTACCCTCAAGCAGATCGACACATGCACCTAACTTGGTGTCATCTGCAAACTTACTGAGGGTGCACTCGATCCCCTTATCCAGATCATTAATAAAGATATTAAAGAGAACTGGCCCCAGTACTGAGCCCTGGGGGACTCCACTAGTGACCGGCCTCCAACTGGATTTAACTCCATTCAACATCATTCTTTTGGCCCGGATATCCAGCCAGTTTGTAACCCAATAAAGCGTACACCAGCCCAAGCCAAGAGCAGCCAGTTTCTTGAGGATAATGTTATGGGAAACGGTGTCAAAAGCCTTACTGAAGTCAAGGTAGACCACATACACAGCCTTTTCCTCATCCACTAAGTGCGTCATTTTTTCTTAGATGGAGATCAGGTTCGTCAAGAAGGAAGGACCTGCCTTTCATAAACCCATGCTGACTGGGCCTGATCACCCGCTTGCCCTGTAAATGCCACGTGATGACACTCAAGATAATCTGCTCCATGAGCTTCCCTGGCATTGAGGTCAAACTAACAGGCCTATAGTTCCCCGGGTCTACCCTCCGGCCCTTCTTGTAGATGGGCGTCATGTTTGCTATCTGCCAGTCGAGTGGGACCTCCTCTGATAGCCAGGACTGCCAATAAATGATGGAAAGCAGCTTGGCCAGATCCTTCGCCAATTCTCTCAGTACCCTCGGGTGGATCCCATCCAACCCCATCGACTTGCTTATATCCTAATGCTGTATGTAGCAGGTCACCAGTCATTTCCTCGTGGATTGTGGGGGCCGCATTCTGCTCCCCATCCCCTCCCACCAGTTCAGGGTACTGGGTATCCAGAGAACAACTGGTCTTGCTGCTAAAGACTGAGGCAAAGAAGGCATTAAGCACCTCAGCCTTTTCCTCAACTCTTGTAACTAAGTTTCCCCCCACATCCAGTAAAGGATTCTCCTTAGTCCTCCTTTTTGTGTTGATGTATTTATAAAAAACATTTTTTTGTTTTCCTTAATGGCAGTAGACAGACTGAGCTCCAGGTGAGCTTTGGCCTTTCTAATTTTGTCCCTGCACGGCCTCGCGACATCCTTATAGTCCTCCAGAGTGGCCCGCCCTTGTTTCCAAAGATTATAAACCCTCCTTTTTTTCCTAAGCTCTAGCCAAAACTCTCTGTTCATCTAGGCCAGTCTTCTTCCACACCGGCTCGTCTTTGGGCATGTGGGGACAGACTCTTGGGGCACATGGGGACAGACAAAGTGGGTACATTGAGAAAAGTAGCCATTCTGTGAAAAGGAAGGCAATAATGTATAAGGAAACATCAGGCGTGCAGTTTAAATTCTAAAGAGAAGGTTATTGATTCAAAACTATCAACTATTTTACAATATTTGTAAAGTAGTCAGTTTGTTATCAATTTAATAAATTTGTTATTGACATTCTATAAAGTTATATTTTCATAATATTAATTCAATTTTAGTTTTGACTTACTATTGAGCCATCTCAGAACAGGGACATAACTATATTTTAACAGATTAAAATGCCACATTATTGGGCTTACTTTGCAAGGTTTTGGTAGCAGGGGTAGGGAGGGAACTGCAGGGGTGGCCCCTGTCTGAGCCCAGAAGCCGCCCCATGTCAGATAAGAGCCAGTTCCAGCCAGCTCCAAAGGGACCCACGACTGGCCAAAGTTGAGCCAATGAGGGATGCAGGTTGTGACTCTGTGAGAGCAGATTTCAGAAAAGGAAAATACTGCTGCACAGCAGAAGCTAGGAGAGAAGAATGAGAAAACGTAGAGAGAAATAACCCTGCAGACACCAAGGTCAGTGAAGGCAGTGAGGGCAGGAGGTTCTCCAGGCACCAAGAGTAGAAGTTCCCCTGCAGTCTGTGGACTCCCATGGCGGAGCAAGCTGTCCCCTTGCAGCCCATGGGATACCAAGGCAGATCTGTTATCTGCACTGCAGCCCATGGAGGCACCCACAGTGGAGCAGGTGAATGTGGCCTGAGGGAGTCTGGGGCCCATGGAGTGCCACTGTGGGAATAGACTCCAGTCTAGAGCCACAGCCTGTGGAGAGGAGACCACACAGGAGCAGGTGATCTCATAGAAGCTGCTGCCCATGTGGGTCCCATGTTGGAGCAGTTTGCTCCTGATAGATAGACCCCATGGTGTAGACCCATATTGGAGTAGTTCTTGAAGAGCTGCTACCCATGGGAAGCCCATGTCAGATCAGTTTGGGAAGGATTGGATCCTGTGGAAGAGACCCCATGTTGGAGCAGGGAAAGAGTGAAGGTGAAGGAGCAACAGATGACAAAGTGCTATGGACTGTTATCTCCCATTTCTCATTTCCCTGCAGTGCCTTGGGGCATGAGATAGAAGAGGGTGGAGGGTGATTTTTTTTTTTTCTTTATTTCTCACTGCTTTAGTCTTTTATTAGTAAGTCTCTCACAGAATCACAGTATTACAGAATCACAGAATGGTTGAGGTTGGAAGGGACCTCTAAAGATCATCCAGTCCAACCCCCCTGCCAAGTGGATCACCCAGAGCGTATTGCAAGATGGCATCCAGGCGGGTTTTGAATATCTCCAGAGAAGGAAACTTCACAACCTCTTTGGGCAACCTGGGCAACCCTCAGTAAAGTCAACGGGTCCTCCCAACTTAGTGTGAACCACAAGCTTATCTAGTATACCTTCAAGTCCTACATCGAAGTAATTTATGAAAATATTAAAGAGGACCAGCACTAAAATGGAGCCCTGTGGAACCCCACAGTGACTGGCTGCCAGCCAGATAACCCCATTTACTATAACATTTTGAGCCCAACCCATCAGCTAATTGTCCACCCATCACATTATGTCTAGCTGTGTGTTGGACATTTTGTCCAGAAGATTACTGGACAGTAAATCAATATTATATATGGTGTTATTTCTTTTTACATGTGCACATACATATATACACATGTCACATGTAAACATATATACATATATGCTTGCACGTATATAAATAACATATTTCTGTTAATTTAGTATTTTAATTCTGAAAATTCCTAACTTTCCATGTACTACATTGAAAATATATTTAATGTTTTTATGTTCTGTATAATATACATTACTTTAAACTACTGCAAACATCTTCAGGAGCAATCATCACCTAATTTAAAATGACTCTTGCATTACCAATACAGGTTATGTAGTTACAAATTTCTTGAGCTAGCTTGAGCTAATTTGTTGTATTAACTGACTTGATCTCCACACAGTGATCATTCTACAGGAAAAAAAAAAAAAAATATATAGAAATAATAAAAAATATATAAATCTATATTGTCTTCATTTCTAGAGTGTGTAAGTATAGTAACAGCATAGGTAGCTGAGGTCCAAATGACTGATAGAGTAATTTATATTGAAGATCAAGTATAAGCTATTTATCTGTACTGAAATGGCAAAGCAATTTGTAAAGAACTGCTATTATCTTAAAAGAGAACATTTAAGCAAATATTTATATTTGTATATGTGTTTGGTTGATTTTTTTTATATTTTTTTTTTGTGTTCATATATACATTTAGAATGTCTCTGACTTTTAAACAAGGTAATAACTGAGTATTATTGAGGATCCATCTTGGAATACAGTGAAAATGTAAACAAAGTGTACACCAGTTGAGAGAATGATATTAATTCCACAATATCTAGCTTGACTTTCAGCCAAGTCCTCAGGCCTGAATCACATCCAGACAGACACTCTGGGAAAGGCAAGATTCTTCACTCTTTTCCACCAATGAAGAAGAACCATAATAACCCAAGGCTGAATATTAATGAATATATGAAATAAAAATAAAGTCTTTACAATTATATATATATATATATTTCCTATATAGAGTAAATGTTTTTTAACACAAAACGTACATCTACATACATGTATGTAGATGTAAGACCATATTATAAGTACATATGACAGCCAAACATTTGGAAATACCTTTCTGAAAAGAGTGGGAGTTTGCTACTGATTGTGATCACAACCATTCCATAATTGTTAAACACCTGACTATTTTCAGATTTTGCATCAAGATTTCATCTTCAACAATAAAACAGTTTCCAGTGCTGTAGAAGCAACCACCATTTAGCAGAAGGACAGAACATAGTTCATCATTAAATAAATAAATAAAATAATTTAAAAGGATATTTAAATGAATAACAGCTCACATTTTATTAGTTTTTGGCTACTTGAATTGACATTATTTTTCTCAACATTGCTTTTCATTTGAAATATTATAGGTTTCTTGCAGTGAATATATCTGTATTCTTAAAATCAAAATCTGTTCTTAAAATCAAAATCTGTCATTAGACATTATGAATATTATGTTTAAAATGAATAGTACAGACAGTGTATCTCAGTAAACTGAGACAAACAGGAAGTGGCAACAAAAATTGACATCAGTTACACTGAAAAAAAGATCAGTGTATGTCTGGAGAATACATTTACTTCACAATAACATCAGCATTGTATGAAAAAGAGTTGAAAATCTTAGCCATATCAGCATCTGTAAAATTCCAAACATCTTGGTGTGGAATGCTAGGTTTGCAAATTGCTGATAAAATAAGCAAAATGTATGTGAGTTCCAGGGCTTATACTGATCTCAAATGTCAGAAATGAAAAAAAAAAAAAAAAAAAAAAAAAAAACTTACAGAAGTCATACTACTTCATTCAGCAAAACTCCCCCTTTTCATTTACAAGGGGGAGTTTATTATAATATAATAAACAGATTATTATTTCCTAGAAAATTATTTCCTAGAAAACAGATTATAATTTCCTAGAAAATATACTTAACCCAAATTCATGAACATATACATATTTAAGAAATGTGTAAGATCATTTGACATTGAGATTTTGCACTGTTTCCTGAATTCTTCAACCTTCACAACAAATTCCAATCAGCCTTAACATTGATATATTTAAAAATTCTCAAAATTTACTGTTGAAAATCAATTTTTTTTTTTTTTTACTCTTTTCCCCTGTAATGAAATTTTACCTGCAGTATAAAAGCAAATATATATATCAGAATATTTATATATTCCTCACAGCCTCCATATAATTCCAGAAAGCATGAAGGATGATTGCCACTTCTTTAATTTCAAATTACAGGAATATTTTTATTAATTTAATATATTTGGTGAGAATTTGGAAAGAAGAAAGAGCTTTGCTTTCATCTTTGAGCCCTATCTAAACCAGAAATTTGGCTTGGTAGCTCTGTAACATTTTTATTTTTTTTTTAATTTATTAGCATTTTCTAGTAACAAAGCTCTGAAAAATGTTTGCTGATCTGTTTATGAGTCTTTTACTGTAAATCTAGCTTGACCCTGGAGTTCTTCCATGCCCTACCAAGTACTACACCTAAGTATATCAGAATTTGAACTCACAAGAGCTTCTGGAGATAAGAGTGGCTTATAATGCATTTGGGGGCGATTTAATACAGAGGCATTTTTGACTGACTCCCTCAGTGGAAAATATGTAACTTCAAGAAGCCAATCACTAAGAATAAGCATAGCAAACCAATCTTTCAAAATTTTCTGTTATTACAAGTAACTTTCTCTGTCTCATAGTCTGTAAATTTAAAACTCTCTGAAATGTATGTTTAAAGCAGAATAATGGGTAAAAATTTATATATATATGTTTAAGGCAGAATAACTATTCATTAGAATCTAGTGGGGGAGTGCAGGGTGGGAAGGGACATATCGAAAAAAATAATAGCCTTATAAAATAGTTTTAAGGATAACAATCCAAACTTGGAATATCTGGATTATTTGGGGGAATAAAATACTTAGATAAAAGCGCCTGAAATTACTAAAATAATGGGAAGGCTTACCATAAATTCCAGTGAAGTGAGAATTTCAGCCAACTTGATTTCATTTTACTGTGAGAAACACAAGGTTATAATTTAAAAAAAAAAAAAAAAAAAAAAAAAGTGCCAATTAACTGAAGTAATGAGGTGATAAGTATTATTATTTACAAGGATTTGGAAGAGATTATTTATTCTCTAGTAAATTACTGAATACTAGACTACTAAAATAGTAGATTATTCTGTTTACCAGTGTTTTCAAAATTAAGCAGAGTTTCCACCAGCAGTCAGAAAGGTTTTTCTTTTCTCTATGAAGCATATGAACAGTTGGAAAAATTTAAGTCAAATTATCCTTATACTGTATGCTATGGTAAATTATGCTAAATACAAATTTTACTTGAAAAAATACTTTGTCTGAAGAATATATACTTCCTTCAGTGTTCCTGTATGGGTTTGTTTTACAATAAACTTTAATAATACAGCTCAAGCTTAAAAAAAAAAAAAAAAAAAAAAAGGATAAATTACTTAAATTAATATATTCTTTATTATATGTGTGACTAGTTTTCAATCTGTTTTTTAATATTATTTGATTTTTATTTGATTTTTATTTATTTATATTTATATATTTTATATGTACATTGATATATATTATTTATTTTTAAATATTAGAATTCTTTAATATTTTTTGTAATTGCTTTACATACTGAAAAATAACTCAATGCTCTTTTCTGTAACTTTTTTTTTTTTTCCTGTGATTAGCATGGAGAGAGCCTCTGAGTACTTAAAAAAAAAATACTTAAAAAAAAAACTTAAAATTACTAAAAACTACTTAAAACTACTATTACTACTGCTACTTAAAACTGCTTAAAAAATGACAGAGAGAAATCACAACATTTGGGGGAAAAAAAAAAAAATCCTCTTTTTAAAGTTTTTTGAAAACTGAAAGCAAAGAATCTTCCTGCTTCTGCCCACAATATAATGGTGACTTTTGTAAATGTGCTTTACACTAACACAAGAAATTCTGATTTTATTAAAGAAATTAAAGTGAAAATATAAATTCATTGTCCTAGTTCATTTAGCTCCTAGACTGAAAATTACCATACAGTAAATCCAGATTTTTTTGATTTATACATCAGTATTATCCAATTTTGAAGTAAAAGCAAAGTAATATTAAGTAAAAAAAAAAAAAAAAAAAAAAAAAAAAAATAAAATTTTTATTTTTATATTTATATTATATTATTTTTTAATAAAATTAAAATAATTTTAAATAAAAAAAAAAAAAAAAAAAAAAAAGCATTATTTAATGTTTAGATTTCTCTGTATATTACTGTATATTCTTCTTCTTTTGGAAGGAGTGCAAGTAACAAAATATATATGTGTATATATATATAAATATCAAATCAAGCTTAATTGAGAAAAACTGGAGAAGTCTGCTTTTTTCTGACTTTCATCACTGAAGAACACCCATGGTTGATTGCATGGACCTTGTTGACTAAGGACTGTTAAGGACCACAACCATCAATTTAATTATATAGGCTTTTCTCCTTGATAATGTATACTTACCACTGATTTAGGACATACATGTTAAAACTAACAGGTTCATACATATGATGATGATAATTAGTAACACTTGAGAAATAAACATTAGCACAAACTGTGTGATTGAATTTAGTAAAATTTTGTTTCAACCATTTAAAACTATGCCTATTTATAAAATTTCTAATTATTGCCATTCCAGTGATCTATTATTACCCAATTTGCCCACATATATGTGCATATACTTGTGTATTCGGTTGTAATGAGATTGCATAAAGCTACACTGAACAGTCAATACTCTCATATTTTACTGTATTGTATTACAATCAATTAATATTTGAATGTAGAATAAAAAATGATATAACCTTATATGAAAATCTAAGGTCACCTCCAGTTGTTTCTAGACAGATTAATTTTAAAAGGAATAGCATAAAAATAATAATAATCTGCTTGCTATGTTAAAGAGCCTGGTGCATGAGAGAATGTCAAATACTGACTACTTTAACAAAGTAAGATGAAGGCTGATGGGAGTTAAGTTTTAGCAGGAATATAGAAAAGGATTGCTGTTATCAGGTCTCAGTAGCTCTAAGGCAGCATTACAGAAGGATAAGTATATCTTTACTAGTTTAGTCATGATGCAAAAGGATTAACTTATATGACTGACTGTACTAGCAGACTAAACTCAGTAACCTGGTATGTGCTCCTCTACTTCTATGAATGACATGAAAGGATATTTTTACTTGATATCTTTACTTGATATCTTTAAGAACCTGATCTCTAAGTCTCTAAGTATTGAATCAGAATGAAAGCTAATGGGATTTTGGCCTGTACTTTTATCATATTTCAGTATAATATTGTCATCTAAACTGTTTGATGTTTTTTGATAATTTTGATGTCATTTTTCATACTATTTTTAGAAAGGGGAAAAAAATGTATACATGATAAAGGCGGGGGAGGGAGGGTATCAATGTCTATAAATATCTCAAGAGATGGTACAAAGGGGATGCTTCCAGTGATATCTAGTGACAGGACAAGAGATAACATAAACAAGGTGAAACACAAGGGGTTTCTCATGAACACCAGGAAATAGTGTGGGTTACAGAGGACTGGCAAAGAGAGGTTGTGGAGTTTTCCTTCTTAGAGATCTTCAAAAGCCATCTGAGCGTGGTCCTGGGAAAACTACTCTAGGTGTCCTTCCTTGAGCAGGATGCTTGGACCAGATGAATACAGAACTGGATTCAGTACAATATTTGGCTTTAGATAAGATATTTATTATATAAATCATAATATATAAATAATAATATATAATATATAATACATAATATATACACCATGCATATAAATATATAAATAAATATATAAATATTATATAAATTATGTATTGTGTGATATGTAATATGTAATATGCAATGCAATATAATATATAAAATATTATAATATAATTTAATATGTTATACTATATGTAATATATAGTATATAATATATATATATTATATATATATTTTTTACTTTCTAATATAATCTCCCAGCACATTTTCTTTGTTCATTGTGGGTGAGGTGTGCACACTTCAAAAGGACCATAACAGTATGATAAGTGGTCTGATCATAGATCCTTCTTTTCTCCATAATGAGTAAAATTGCTTCCTACATCCAAAAAAACCTCTTTGTCTTCCTAGACTCAGAGGATTTTTCAGATCTGGGAAACAGGTTTTAATACTTCCATTGAGCAATGTGCAATGCATCTGTACTGAAAAAGTTGTCATTACTTCTAAAAATAAATATAATACTGAAAACAAATTTAAAGGAAAAAAAAAAAAAAAAAAAAAAAAAAGCTAATTGGGCAAATGTATGGTTTTCATTTTAAAAAAATCTAGGTATGTAGTTATTTAGGTATAGATTCACCCTACCTAACTAAAGTACCTGGTTTATAAGATTCATCAATCTGTACTCTCCCTTGATTCAGTGGAGAGCCTCTAGGCTCACACTGGGCTCACAGGGAACATTGAATTCCACATAAGATCTATATTATCATTAAGAGCAAATCTATATGTATTTTTTGATTATAGAGGAATCCTACAATTGTATCCTTATTTTACTTGCCTTTATTTGGATACCTAATGTTAGGTGATGTGACTTCTCTATTCCCTTTTTTCCAAGGGGTGGGGGAGGGGTAACAATCAGGAGTAGATGTCTTAATACAGTTAGGTTGTGTAAGCTATTTTACTGCATACAGTCATGGAAATATCTAACTTGATTAATTGTTGTGTCAGACTAGACAAAGGAAAGAGTTCTGGTCTGAAAAAGTACATGAAAGAAAAGGAAAAGGAAGAATGTTAGCAGGAAATCAGTGACAGCAGATAAGAGCCGCAATCATGAAAGATTTGTCTTCTCTTAGGAGCTACAAAAATATAAAACCCAAGGTTTCACAACTCCAAAGAGATTTGCCCTTTGGGCAAACTAGGAAAAAGAAAGTGATGAAGGAAAGGAAACCATGAGATAACACTGTTTAACGAATGAAGATATCTGATATGCAAATATGTAAATACCTTGAATTAAAGCTGTTCCACTTAAAGGAACAGCTTAATAAAATATTATAAAATATTTATATTAAGTGAAGGTTGCCTTTTTTTTTTTTTTAATATTACTTGGAATTTCCTGGAAAACTGGAGACAATCATTCTGTTCACTGATAACAATTATCATCCTACAAATAGAGTACTATGGGCTCTGTCTTACAATGGAATGGAGCCAAATGAAAGCCTATTTTTGTTTTCCACAGGTAAGGTCTTGTGCAGTGCTACCTAAGCACTGCTTTTTCAATTTAAAATTTCAAAAGCTGAAATTCAAAAGAAACTAGAAAGGGCACTGTTGCAGTGTCAGCATGTAATCTGGAAAAAAATAATGGAAGGAAAAGAAACAGAAGAATGTTTCTTTCTGAACTTACAGGAAAAATTTGAGGAAGTTCTGTGGAGGCATAAGAGTGAAAAAATATATACAATACACAAAATTGAAAAAAAAGAAAAGGAATATAAAGAGAAAAGAGCATTAAGTTACAGATTTTGAAACCTTAAAATAAAAGTGAAGTTATATTTCCATAGTATCTTTAAGAGTACATTGAAAGTACATGCTATATTGGAGTTTTTGATATGATAATTATAAGTGCTGAGAAGTTACTGGATGTATTAATTGGATTCTTTTTTCTTTTAATAAAAATGCCATCAAGAATAAATGATCTTTTATTTATATACAGCAGATGTATTTTTGTTATGCAAGAACATATCTTGTATGTATGTTGTTGCGTTAACAACGAGATAGAATTTTTGCTCATATATAAATACTGTCTTCATAATCATTCTAAGTTGAGAGAGAAATGAGGTTTTGCATATAGTGTTTTAAAATATGTAGACAAATAATTAATTTTAATTATATTAATATAATATTTATTATAATATATTATATATTAATATTTTTAAATTATTTTTAATTTTAATGCCTTCTTTGCCTCTGTCCTCAATGCTGATGATGGGCTTTGGGACCCACGGTGCCCTGAGCTGGAGGACCATAATGGTGGGAATGACAAACTCCCAACCGACCCTGAATGTGTGCAGGATTTGCTGCTCCACCTGGATCCATATAAGTCCATGGGTCCAGATGGAATTTATCCCAGGGTGATTAAAAAACTGGCTGACATCATCGCAGGACCTCTCTCAATTAGTTTTCAACAATCTTGGGAATCTGGAGAGGTCCCGGCAGACGGGAAGCTGGCAAATGTGCCAATTTTCAAGAAGGGCAAGAAAGAAGACCGTAGAAATTACAGGCCTGTCAGTCTCACATCAGTGCCTGGTAAAATTACGGAGAAGATGATTCTTGACGTTGCTGAAGCGCACCTGGTGGACAATGCAGTCATTGGTTCCAGCCAACATGGGTTCATGAGGGGTAGGTCCTGTTTAACAAATTTGTTTTCCTTTTATGATAAGATCACTCATCTAGTTGACCAAGGGAAACCAGATGATGTGATCTTTCTGGACTTCAACAAGGCTTTTGACATAGTTTCCCATAGGATCCTACTGGGCAAAATGTCCATCATACAGCTTAACAAAAACATACGAGCAATTGGCTGACAAGCAGGTCTCAAAGGGTTGTGGTAAATGGAGCCACATTAAGCTGGTGGAAGGTCACTAGTGGGGTCCCTCAAGGCTCTATTTTAAGGCCAGTCCTCTTCAATGTTTTTATAAATGATTTGGATGTAGGACTAGAAGGTGCTTTGAGCAAATGTGACAACGACACCAAACTTGGAGGAGTTGTGGACTCGGATGAAGGTGGAAAGGCCTTGTAGAGAGATCTGGACAGGTTAGAGAGCTGGGTGATCACCAACCACATGAAGTTTAACAAAAGCAAGTGCTGGATCCTACACCTGGGACACGGCAACCCTGGCTGATAAATATATTAATTTGATTCATGTCAGTATGGAACAATGCTAGGGCCGCATAATGAAATATAACCTTCTATCTAAGAGAAACAGAGTGATTAGTGTACATAATTCTTGTATCATGCGAAGTAAGGGTCCAGCAATTCATGTATAAAAAGGGTTTGAAGGGCAAACATTGAGTCTCGGATCTGGGAGATAAGAGAACCTAGGAGTTTTTAGGCAACTGCTAACTTTTTCGTGGGACACTGTGCAAGCCGCAGAGGGTTCGGATTCCAGGAACTAATTATAATAACCCTGCCTTTTCTAGGAGTAGTGATGAATATGTACTAGTCTAGGAGCATAAAAAACAGCTGCCTGATGTAACAGGTGTGCATCTTGGTGGAGCACAGACTCCCGGCGCACCCAGCACTGTTTGCTTGCCTCTATTGCAAACTTTCATTGGAATCCTATTTCGGACTCAATCATTTATCACACTGGCTATGCGTACAGACTGGGTGACAAGACGCTGGAGAGCAGCCCCACAGAGAGGGATCTCAGGGTCATGGTTGACAGCAAGTTGAACATGAGCCAGCAGTGTGCCCTGGCAGCCAGGAGGGCCAACCGTATCCTGGGGTGCATCAAGCACGGCATTGCTAGTTGGTCGAGGGAAGTGATCGTCCTGCTCTACTGTGCACTGGTGCAGCCTCACCTTGAGTACTGTGTGCAGTTCTGGGCACCACAGTACAAAAAGGACATTCAACTGTTGGAGAGTGTCCAGAGGAGGGAGACAAAGATGGTGAAGGGCCTGGAGAGGAAAACATATGAGGAGAGGCTGAGGTCACTGAGCCTGTTCAGCCTGGAAAAGAGGAGGCTGAGGGGGGACCTCATCGCAATCTACAACTTCCTGACAAAGGGGGGGTGGAGAGGCGGGTGACCTATTCTCCATAAACACCAGTGATAGGACCCTTGGGAATAGGGTGAAGCTGAGACAGGGTAAATTTAGACTAGACACTGAGAGGGTGGTTGTGCACTGGAACATGCTCCCCAGTGAAGTAGTCACTGCACCGAGCCTGTCTGAATTTAAGAAGAGAATGTGCACAGAAGACTGTGCATTTAGTCACATGGTCTAAACTTTTGCATAGACCTGTGCTATGCGAAGAGTTGGACTTCATGATCCTTATGGGGCCCTTCCAACTTGGGATATTCTATGATTCTATGATTCCATTTTCTGAATTGATATTACTATTATTTCTATAATTTACACAGAAGATACCTAATTTTCTCAATGAGTTTGAATAGTGTCCCTATTGTCTAGTTAAGACACATTGTAGAGAAATAAAGAAATTTAAAATTTGAGATCTCAAAAATAAAGAGGAACACAAACATATTTTACGTATCTTTTGAGAACTCAGAAATCTAGCTGTCAACTCGTTATATAAAATTTGTTTCTTGTCTTAATGATTCATCACATAAAATATACTTCCTCACCTGTGGGAAATAAACTTTATTTATTTATTTATTTATTTATTTATTTTTGTAGGTGAGAAAAAATTTAAACATATTTCATTATAAACATAAAATGTAAAATAATTACATTGAAAATATTTATTTCCTTAATATGACAAACTGTTTTCTTTTGTATACATAACATTAATGCCATTTTTAATTTAATTTCATGTGCTTCCATATATTCAAAATTTTACTTAAAAATCATGACAAGAAGAAGAAAAAAAAAAAACTTTCACCATGCATCACTGAAATATGCTGAATACATATATGTATTGTATTAATTGCCTAGGCTTTTGTTCCAACTCTGCAGTTCAGCCATTAAAAGGGAATCCAATCAAGCAAGCTAAAATATTTTTAACAACTGTTAATATTTTTATAACTAATCAGACTTTGACCAGTGTAAAAATAAAAAATAAAAAATAAAAATGATGAATTTCTTCTTGTGTAGTGCATGGGCTCTCAAGGATCATCTTTATCAGAAATTAAAAGCCATTGTTTGAAGAAGCATTCCTCCCCAGATAACCTCTTGGACAAGATTCCAAGGAGTTTCTATCGGTCTGAATGGAAATAGCATGGCTAAATGATGAATCACAGCAGTCAAGGCCTCATCAGTTAGAACAAGTAATTCTAGACAGACTGAATCATATTTTCATGAATATATGTTTCAGAGAAAGATGCATTCAGCACAGAAGTAATTCAGAGTTGTTTTTTTTAAAAAAACAAACAAACAAACAACAACAAAACAACAACAACAACAACAACAACAACAAAAACAGTAATAATAAAAAAATGCTACGTATGCATTTCCATCTGCATTCAAGAGAGTAACCAGGGCAGGAGTAAATAAACTAGAACTTAAGCCATCTAAGAGATCAATATGTAAGAAAGAGGAAAAAGTGAACATAAAAAGAGATCTGTCTTTCAAGAGGATGAATAACAATATATTTTACCAAGTAGAAGAAGGATAGGACATATTTGTAATGAGCTTTGTGGTCATCATATACCAAAGAACTTTTGGGCACTTGTGCATTCCTAGGTGTGGTAGGCAACAGGTAGTTCACAGGCAAACAACTTTACTGTGGATATACCCTACCCATAGAAGTCCTAGAATACATGGATGTGGTATCTCAAAGGATCACTATGTATCTTTGAAAAGATACACAGGTCTGAATGGAAATGTACCAAGAAAAATGAACTTGCCAGGTGCTTTACCACAGAGCTAGGATCTCTTCACCTTCAGAAGTCATTCTGAATGACACACATATCCAATCTTAAAGAAGTCATTTTCCCCCACATCCCATATGTTAACTTTTGGTGCTGAGAGGTAGCCTGATTATATAACTATTAAACCAACCAACCAATCAAGCAACCAAACAAAAAACACAGGTAGTATGATGGAGATTGCACACCAACATTTAGATTAATTCTGACTTCTTGCCTTATGCTATTTGCATATGTGATGCACTACACTCACTTTGCCAGATATGGTGAGTAATTAAAGTTTTTTTCAACCTGTGATGTCATTGTTTACAATAGCTTTCAGTAAGGTTATGCCACAGTTTTGAAGTAATTTAGTGGGCAGATTACAAAAAAAAAAAAAAAAAAAAAAAAAAAAAAGGGAAAAGTTAGTGAATACTATCGTGGACCTGCACAATTGATATTTGCAGTTTCTCGTGCCCATACCTCATCATCTCTGCCACTTGTTTTCTAAATACTGTATTCACTTGTATGATTATCAGCTTAAATGTACTTACTGGATAACTTACATATAGTTTTGAAGAGCAGGTCATATTACAAAACAAAGAAAATATTTTCTGTATTTTATACGTCTTCCAGATTTTCAGTATAAAAGAGATTAAGATGTTCTATAAAATAATCTGATTGAACAACTATGTATGTTGAAGGATGGAATAACCTTGTTTGCATTTAAAGTATAAGTAGTTCTCCAAGTTTAGTACATATTGCACATTCTTCTCTTATAATGACTCTTCTCATCATAAAAAAAAAATATTTTAACAAATATTA
Organism: Nettapus auritus; assembly: GCA_011076525.1. NCBI lineage: Eukaryota > Metazoa > Chordata > Aves > Anseriformes > Anatidae > Nettapus > Nettapus auritus. Next base: position 167,589,052 of record CM021765.1, read on the forward strand.
GCTATGTATATTGATATCTTGTCACCCTCATTTCATATTTCTGAAGTAATCAAAGTATGTCTACTCTGCATTGCTTTGCCTCTGTTATTGTTTCAGCCTTACACGAATGCACTACCCTGACTTCATTCAGTCTTGCTTTTCAGTAACAGATACTGGTTAAATATACTTTGATGAGAGCAAGAAGTCCTTGGGAGTCTGGAGTTGGAAGTCTCCTCAGTATTGTTGTCATCTGTAAGCTGCAGGAGTTTCATTTGGCTGAGACCTACAGTGATACTGAAAAGGAATTTGTAAAGGAAAGACTAATAAAACTAGATGTTCATGTGGAAACCATTGTGGGGGAGAAAGAAGAAATGCTTTTACAAACTCATTATAATGTAGTGAGGGAACTGTAAAGATCAAAGGACAATTTTTCTAGTAGTGGGAGGCCCAGGTGAATAGAGGTAGAAGCCCTATAGGCCTTTCATAAAGGTGATATTTTCATAGGAGAAAGGAACATCCTTTATAGAGCTTTTTCCACCCAAATATCTGCTGTAAACTCTGTGAGAACCATTACAGAGAGAGAAAGAAAAGGAAGTTAAAGTCTTTGACAATAACCTTTTGGCAGAATACACTGAATATTCTAGCTGTTCTGTACTCCTTGTGTGAAATTCTGGCTTTATTGTCATAGTGACAGAAGAGATCGTTAACTGCAGTAAAGCTGAGGTTTTTTTTCCCTGAACTGAAGCATTCAAAAACCTGTGAAACCTCTAAACGTCTCTCCTAAGATAAGTATTGCACTTTCACTTTGAACCCTATTATTTATTTCTCCATGTAATTTTTTTCCCCTAGCATTACTGAAAACCTTGGCTGTTTATGGAGCCACCTTAATCACACTACAATACATATTCAAGTCTCACAGTTCCTAGACAGACATTCCAGGAGCAGTTTCTCCTTTTTTTTTTTTTTTCCTTTTTTTTTTTTTCAGGGAAAAATTTTAGGAGGAGCAGAAGAAAAGCTCTTAACACAAATCATAACAGGAGTCTTCACTACTCCCTGTTCTTCTCCACACCACATATTTCTTTCTCCTACTTATCCTGCCTTTACTTAAAATGCTGTAACAAAGAACAAACTTGTATTACAATTTTCAGGCAGTCTTTTTTTTTAATTTATTTATTGTAATATTAAGGGTTAAGTATAGAATTTGTCTAGTCACTAGTTATTCTAATTACAATGATAATGTTATCAGTTATCTCCTACTGAATCAGAATGTTAATTATTTTTTTTTCTTGTCATGTAATTCTCTAAAACATTGTCACAACAGATGCTCAGCACCTCCAGAGGACAATAAATTAATTCTCTCTTGAAGGGAGTAGGAAGTCAGCATCCTGTGAACTTCCTATGAACTTTATTTCTGATAAAGATAAGGTACACACAAAAGACACCCAGTATGAAGATGGATTGATCCACAGTTTCTATGCTTTGAATTTCTTGCCGCATGATTTTGATGCTGCTACTTGTACTTATCTGACAGAAACTCCAGAGGGAATCTTCTATTGGCTCTGATATTAGGTTTGGATAGAAAACTCTTTGTTCTTATTAAGCCCAAAAAGCACAGACCTGAAAGCTGCAGTGTTGGATTAAAACTAAGAGCAGAACATGTATTCTTGGCTTCCACCTGTAAGACACACTGTTTTGAAATATTTATGGAATTCATTGTTCTGTTAAGTATAAGGCATTCCTGTTGACATCTGGACATTATTTAGGACATATTTTATAAGTGCAACTGCTAAATATTTATGACTAATATTCATTACTTAAAAAGCACTTCACATATATACATATTTTAATTATTAATAAAAAGAGTTTGGGCAGACATTGTTTTTATTGCTCTGTACTTCTGGAAATTAACTTTTCATATATATCTGTATGAATATCCTGAGTTGCTTAATGTTCTGTTTGTTTGTTTTATGATATGAATGATGAAATGCTTCTGCTCTTTTAACTTCTCATGTACAAGACTGCTCTCATGTACAAGGCTGCTCTCTTGGATTGTGATGAGACTCTGCTGAACTAAGTGCAAAAGACTATGGAGGTATTTGGCAAAGTTCAGATACTTTTATGAGTATCTGAATATATCATATTACTATGGGCAGTAATTCAATTTTCTCAAAGAGGCAGTGTGCACTGGATTTATGAGGTAGAACTGATTACAGCAAAAGATAACCCAGCCTCAAAGTGATTAACATCAGTATAGAGACAGATTTTCTCTTAAAGGATACCCTCACTTCTTGCTGTGGTAGCCAAAAACAAGTATTACTCATGGGTTGTTTATTGAGTATCAGACTGCAGAAACTGAGTTTGCACTCCTAATGAATTTCTCATACTCAGAAGAATGCTTGATAGCGTCACTAATACTTGGGTTTATAATCACATTTTATGCATTTCATATATATGAAATGTGGTGGTTTTACTCGGGTAGGCAGCCAAGTTCCACCACAACCGCTCTCTCACTCCCCCTCCTCAAAGAGGAGCGAGGAGAAAATACGATGAAAGGGGCTCAAGGGTTGTGGTAAGGACGAGGAGATCACCCAGTAATTATCGTGACGGGCAAAACAGACTCAGCATAGAGAGATAGTAAGATTTATTG
>CM021765.1:167607098-167629950 GCA_011076525.1 Nettapus auritus
TTTCTTTTCTTTTCTTTTCCTTTCTTTTCTTCTGCTCAAGGGTAGGAAGGCTCCGCAGGAGGATCTGGATAGGCTGGACTGATGGGCTGAGGCCAACTGTATGAAGTTCAGCAAGGCCAAGTGCCGGGTTCTGCACCTGGGGCACAACCCCAAGCAGAGCTACAGGCTGGGAGATGAGTAGTTAGAAAGCTGCCTGGCAGAGAAGGACCTGGGAGTACTGGTTTATAGTTGGCTGAATATGAGCCAGCAGTGTGCTCCGGCGGCCAAGAAGGCCAACAGCATCCTGGCTTGTATAAGAAATAGTGTGGCCAGCAGGTCTAGGGAAGTGATTGTTCCCCTGTACTGGGCTCTGGTGAGGCCGCACCTCGAGTACTGTGTTCAGTTTGGGGCTCCTCACTGCAAGAAGGACATGGAGGTATTTGAGAGAGTCCAGAGGAGGGCAACAAAGCTGGTGAGGGGTCTGGAGATCAAGTCTTACGAGGAGCAGCTGAGGGAGCTGGGATTGTTCAGCCTGGAGAAAAGGAGGTTCAGGGGCAACCTTATTGCACTTCACAGGTACCTTAAAGGAGGCTGTAGCGAGGTGGCCGTTGGTCTGTTCTCCCACATGCCTGGTGACAGGATGAGGGGCAATGGGCTAAAGTTGGGCCAGAGGAAGCTTAGATTGGATATTAGGAAAAACTTCTTTACCATAAGGGTTGTTAGGCATTGGAATGGGCTGCCCAGGAAAGTGGTTGAGTCACCATCCCTGGAGGTCTTTAAAATATATTTAGATGTAGAGCTTAGGGATATGGTTTAGTGGAGGACTTGTTAGTATTAGGTCAGAGGTTGGACTCAGTGATCGTGGAGGTCTCTTCCAACCTAGACGATTCTGTGATTCTCTGTGAAGCATATATGCAACCTACTGTTTAAACCTACCATTTTAAATTTGTCATTAATTTCCATTTCCAGAAAACAGATGGAACTGTTTCCAACTTCACTTATACAGATGCATCATTCAAAACCATCTCAAGTGAATTGCTTTTAAGCTTGAAGCAGAAACTGCCCATGAGCTGGAAAATTAAATGACAAATAAAATTTCGCTAAATAAAATGTTTATAAATGCTTACAGGTGCTTAACTACAGTGTTTTGTTCTGTTTTAAATCCTATGACAACAACATGAGAAGCTTTTACAGTCTACATAAATTCTTGCAATTTTCATTTGCACCAAAAAAAAAGAAGCAAACAAAAAAGAAAACATGAGGAGGCAAGAGAAATCTAGGCACCTAGTTAACAATCTTTTTGTTGTTGTTGTGTTTTTGTTTTGTTTGTTTGTTGTTTTTTTTTAACTAAAAACTAATAAATATATAAACTATGTGTTGAGAAGTCAACAAATATTGTAGGTGTGATGTTAGAAATATTCTCAGTAATATAGTGTATAAGAAATACTTTGATTTCACAATTGTTTTGTTAACATGTAACTACCTAACATCTTTTGATATTTATCCTGTTTGTTAGTATTTTTATTATCTTTATTTTCCTCCCTAAATGTCCTCTTAAAAAAAAAAAAAAAAAAAAATCCATTTATTTCAATCATTAGCTCATTTGATAGTCACATAAATTTTTCAGCTGAAGCTTTCCAGATCAAGATATTTTATCCTCTAAAAGTGCATTTCTACTGATATGTATTCAAATAAAAGTGCATGTTCTACTCTGAGACCCTTGTAAATATTTCTTATAGATGAGGTCATTGGAGTTAGAATAACAACTGTCACTTAAAACAGTATATAGATATTCATAAACAACCATTACATGATTCTGTGATTACCTTTAAAAGTAGGTATTTGTAAGACACTTGAAAAGTTAGTTAAACATGTACTTTATAGAATTTTTCATTGTGATGGTTTTACTCAGGTGGGTAGTCAAGCTCCACCACAACTGTTCTTTCACTCCACCTCCTCAAAGAGGAGCAGGGAGAAAATACGATGAAAAGGGTTGAGATACGGATGAGGAGATCACCCAGTAATTATTGTGATGGGCAAAACAGACTCAGCATAGAGAGATAGTAAGATTTATTGCTTATTACTAACAAGCTAGAGAAGTGAGAAACAAAGGAAAGAAAACCTAAGCACCTTCCGGCACAGGAGAATGGGGGAATGGGGGTTATGGTCAGTCTATAGCACTTCTTCTCTGCCGCTCCTTCTCGGTCACTCTTGTCCCCTGTGCTGTGGGGTCCCACCCACGAGATGCAGTCCTTGCTGAACTGATCCGGCGTGGGCGGTCCACAGGCAGCAGCTCTTCAAGAACTGCGCCAGATATGGGTCTGTACCACGGAGTCCATCCCCTGGGAGCAAACTGCTCCAACCTGAGTCCCTCACAGGCAGCAGCTCCTGCTGGGTCACCTGCTCCTGCGTGGTCTCCTCTCCACGGGCTGCAGGTCCGGCCCGGAATCTGCTCTGGCAGGGGTCTTCCACAGGCTGCAGTCTCCGTCAGGGCAGGTCCACCTGCTCCACCGTGGTCTCCTCCACGGGCTGCAGCGTGGAACCCTGCTCCACCGTGGTACTCCAGGGACTGCAGGGGGACATCCTGCTTCACCATGGTCCTCACCACAGGCCGCAGGGGATTTCTGCTTCCCTTCCTTCTTCACTGACCTTGGCACCTGCAAGGCTGTTCCTCACTCCTCTTACCCTCCCAGCTGCTGTGTGGCGCAGCGGTTTTTTCCATATCTTAAATATGCTCTCACAGAGGCGCAAAACAACATCGCTTATTGGCTCAGCTCTGGTCAGCAGTGGGGCCCTTACCAACCATGGGGCAGCTTCTAGATCCTTCTCACAGAAGCCACCCCGATGGCCCCCTGCTACCAAAACCTTGCCATGAAACCCACTACATTTATGTAGAAAATAGGCATTGGTTTTACCACTTCACAACAAACAGATCAACAAACATTCACAGTGTAAAAAGGCATAGCAGGTGGATATTAAGAATTTTGGAGTTACTTCAGATGTAGTAACAATTAGCATTGAATACTTTTAAGATTAGTCCTGGACATTAGCATTTAGCTCTTTCTTTTTAGTGTATTGTTTACTGAACTTGTCTATGTTCTATAGTTCAGAAGAAACAACACACCTCCTGAGTCTTATGGGAAAGTTCTGGAGAAATACCTCTCCTGACTTTTATTGTAAATGAGCAGTTTATGTCTGCATGTTATAATCACTGCATTACATGATCTAAAGAACACCTCCTTTTTTTCTTACCGACTTTCTGCTGGCAAGAAATAATGCAGTCATTTGCCATTAGCCTGAATGAAGTCCTGAGGATATTGTAAATGGCTAATCAGCATCCAACATCAATCAGAATGAAAAATGTTGGCATACATAAATGCTGACCAGGCAGCACCCAGGTTTAGAAACTTAAATTAGCATTTATGTTGAGCCAACAATATAACTTATTATTATTTTATTCTAATAAAAGTAGCTCATAAAAAAAATAGATTTTCCATACAGACAATGAATGTCAGTGTCCTTAGACAGGAGAGGTCAACAGTTTTACAGAGGTACAAACTCTTGTTTTCAAAGGATGTCTATAAATTTAGACTAAATATCAGTTTTTTAGATACCTTTAGTCAAGATGAATCCTGCTTTTGAAAAAGAAATAAAACACCTATGAAAAATGGGAACCCTAAAATTTATCTCACCATATTATAATAATTAAAAAAATAAATAAATAAACTAAATGGAAACAAAACAAAACAAAACAAAACAAAAAAAAAAAGACAAAACACTCTGGAAGGGAAATAGTTAAACAGATTTTGGTATCAAACTGAAAAAATTAATTCATGATTCCAATTTCTTTACTTCTTGGCTTCTTGTGCTCTCTTTTCTGGCTAGAAATATATCCCCATAACTTTTCCCTTTCCAATAGAATCTTCCCATGCCACAGCAATATTCATTTGTAATTTCCCTCCTGATTTTCTCAATTCTGGCACTTCTCAATGTTTTTAATTTTTTTAATTTTTTTTATTTTTTTTATTTTTTTTTGGGGGGGGGGGAGGAGGCAGGGGGGCTTGCTTTGTTTTTTTCTTTCTAAGAATGTGCAGTGGGAACAAAATTATTACTGATATTTATTATTTTGTAAGCTTTGATTATGGGATCAAATTAGGAGAAAATAGAAGGCAGTTTTTACTACTAGGACTCTCCCATTGTTTAAGTAGAGAAATATAAGTACAAAATATTCCAGATGATTCAAAGAGATTACTAGACAATTTGTGTTTATTTGTTTGCTTTGTTTTGTTTTTTATTTACGGTAGTTCTTAACATCATGGCACACAGAAACTTTATTTTATCCATAATAATCAGCTGATATATAGCATTAAAAATATTTCATCAGGCTTCTTCATAGCCCTCTTCTCAGGACATAAAAGTGGTAAAAACTATGGTAATAATTCTTTCAGAAGAGACGCTTTTTGAATAGCTAAAACTATGAAACCTATGAACCTTTTTTTTTCTTTTTTTTTTTTTTTTTCTTTTTTTCCACAGACACACCTAAGAAAACTGGAATTTCATGATTATCAAAGTAACTTGAAGTGTAATTCTATAAATAGTTTAAGCTGAGGAGAAAAAATATATAGAAAGAAAGGTTTGGCTTGTTTTGTTTTAATGGAGATCCAATTTGATTTTTAAATAGAAATGTATCTTGCCTTAGAAATGGCAAAAAATGTTTCTCAAACAAATAAATATAATTTATTTTTAAAATTGTGTTACAATTTTTCATTTTAAATTACATTCTTTACTTAAAAAAGAAATCCAATTAAAGTATCACTCTAATTTTGAAAATAAGTTGATTACACGTCAGTTAAATCAGCATACAAGCTTTTTATTTCTTTTTTTCAACTTGACAGAATATTTTTTTCTTTTTTGACTTCCATTTCATACAATGAACTGAAAGCTCCATGTGTGTCAGATGATATCTGCTTGAGTGCTGTCTTTTCAGTCATACACTATATTTCTTTAAGAGTCTCTAGATCAGATTGAAGACACTGAAAGAAAGTAGAGATTGCTTTTTAGCTTCAAAGTAACTGATTGCATTCGACAATGAAAAGGTCTTAGATATTCTATATCCATAAAGAAGTGGCAAATGGAGAGAAAGGAAAACAGCAAGGATTTGTTGCAAACTCTCCAGTTCAAATAAACTTATTTAGTGTTACATATCTGTTAATAGTATATCTGTCATAACAGCATATCTGTCCTCTGTCCATTAATCCAAAAGGTTACAAGGCTTTTCATAAATCTCAAAATAAATAAATAAATAAATAAATAAATCACTTGTTTTAGATATTCTAGAGACTATCAAACACCATGAGGTGTTGTTTTTATAGGCAATTGAATTGAGCTCTGAGAGGATGCTAAGAGAAGGAAGACAGACGTCCAGACATGGAAGCTGGATGGGAACATGTTCTAGGAACCAAGAGAGTTTTATGGTGAACTTTAAGGAATAACCAAAATCAAGCTTAAAAAGCAGGACTGGTCCTGCAAAGACAGAGGCTTCAAGTTGCTTATAAACACTTTCTAAATTTCTATTTTGCTACCTTTATGTTTTCTGTATTTCTAAATAAAATTATTTTCATATATAGACTAAGATAATCTTCTGATTTTAAATGTTTAGTCTACATCTTAGGAGAGCTTACTGTATTAAACAATGTCTAATCAAATGTTTAAATCAAATTTAAATATTTCCTGCTACTTGTAGAAGACTATAAACTTAAAAAGTACATGACAGTGCATGCTCTCTGGACTTGTCTAAGATTATGTTGGCCTGAAATTATTTGAGCTTCTCATAACAATTCCCTAATGTTTAAGAACCTATTGTTTCACCTGGCATAGTTGAAGCACTGGGAAAATCATTGATGATTCCTACATAACAAATAGTAGCCCTTTGAGAAAGTAAAGGCTGGAGGAAACTCTTCTACAAGTTTCAAACTATAGTTGGGAACAAATGAAACGGAAGCAAATTGCCATAACAAATATACATATATATATGTAAACCCAGACTAATTAGAAAGAAGCCATTATCCTCACAACAAATAAAATAAATAAATAAATAAAACTACTGAAAATGCCTTATTCCTCCTAGTGAAGACCTCAGGGTCTTGACAACTCTGCAGCTTTTTGTGAGGAAGCTGCGTGAGAAAGACTAAAGTGTCAGCCCTGAGAACAAAAAGGAACATTAGGATAGTGTGCACAACACCAGAGAAAAGGAATGAGTACAACAGAAGGACATAAAATTCTGAATCAAAAAGTATTTGCAAGAACCAAATGCATGACAGTGATGAAAAAAAAAAAAAAAAAAAAAAAAAAAAAAAAAAAAGATTTTTCGGCAAAAATTGATGTCAAACTAATTCTGTTTCATTCTGTTTCTTGTGGATAAAGGTGGAGAAGCAGATGACTCACATCATTTTGTCACTGGGGTTTTAATATTGTTTGGCTTTCCTTTCTTATAAGTAGGATAGGGAAACTTGGTTCAGAGAAAATTGCTGAAACTAAGTTCAAGACTTAGAAAACTGTTACAAAAAATATGTGAATACAGTAAATTAATAAAGGAAAAACAAACAAAAACTTGCTTAGAATCCATATGTACTGTAGACATTAAGAAAATTATCTGAACAAATGCAGAGTAATTTGGTAAGGGTAATTAAAATATTCTGTACTTCTTTAATTTTTGTTTTTCCTGCAGAAGTTGCAGAATCATTTTCCTGAATAATTTTAAGAATAGATTAGACAAATTCTATTCTGGAAGGTCCTTTCTTTAAAGTTCCTTTCAAGTACTTTTCTTTTTTAATTTTGGTAGATTATCCACCAGTTAGAATTAGTGATTTAGTCACATGAATATACTAATTGTATAGAAACTATGTACTTCAAGGAATGGCCATAAAATTAAAATTACCTCCAATTTTTGGAATATTAAACAGACATGAAATTGTTTTAAGATTTTGTTACATGAAGAAGAATGGCTTCTGACTCTTTTTACAAGAACAAATAATTGTGTTTCATTTTCATGTTGTGTATTTTGGTCTATGGATCTATGTTCCACAAAAGATCAAGGTGAAATCATCTGGTACCTTGGTTACTTCTGGCAGATCTCTAATGGCAAACAAGAAGGATTAGGTCAGGAACACCATTTTGAAGAGACTAGTTCTCAGGGAAGAAATTATATAAACTGGGAGTCTTCACTAATGTCACCTGAAAAATAACGCATTAGGATTTAAAACTTTAAAACAATCTATGGGAGAAGAGCAATGTACAAAGAAAGGTTAAGATAGCAAAATCTAATGATAATCAGAATCTGGTTTTAAGTGGTTTAAGTGGTACTGGCATAACATCTGATTTATATTCTATTGAATCTGCAGTCCCGCTGGAATTTGATCCCCCCCACCCTCCCCACCCCCCCTTTTTTTTTTTTACCTCCCTCCTACGTCCTTTAAAAAATTGGAGGCTGGATGTGAACCTGTGTTGGATTTACATGGCAAGTGTTTTGTTTTGTTTTGTTTTGTTTTGTCTGGGGGGATCATGGCAGGCAGATACTTTTCTGCATCAAGGCCACTCGAAGCAGCCAAGGAAGACACCAGGACCTGGTAGGCCTTGCAAGGGCTCACCTACTGGCTACCTCCCAGAAGGCAAACTCAGCCATCGTCACCACCAGGCAGCAAGCTCTTGCCAAAAAGACTGTGGCAACCCAGACCGAGAGCCTGCCCGAAGATGCGGCTGTTCAGGTCTCTGGCCTCAGGAAGTGCCTGAGCCTGTTGCTACCAATGGAGGATGACAGAGATACTGCCTGTGTGAGGTGTGAGCAGGTAGACGATCTGATCACCCTGGTGGCAGAGATCAAGGAGGAGGTGGAGAGATACTGTCAGGGAGTGTGAGTAGGAGTTAGACTGGTGGAGTCACTCCCTGCCATGCCTGAGAGAAAGGCACCAGGGTGACACACCCCAAATAGTGATGGACCCCCTGCCCTGTCACTGTCGGGCAGAGGGAGAGGACATGAGAGATGGAAAGGAATGGAAACAGCTCCCTGCTCAGAATTGCAGGTGGGTCCCCTCCCTACCCGCCTTGCCTCTGTGGTGCAATTGTCTAAAGTAACTAGGAAAATAAAACTAACATTCACATTTTAAAGAAAATGTACAGCACTGAAGAGGCTTTCAGGGTAGGGTGTAGCTGCATTACCTGAGCGTTCCCTAGGATTCTAACCTTAGATGTTGTCGCGCTGGGGGAACCTGGTGTGCTGGCTCTAAGGAACAGCATGGAGCGTAGAGTGGAGAGGAGACACCATGGCTAGGCTCTGTGACCAGGTGGGGACTCGATTGTTCTTGTGCACACCGAGACCAATACGCCGCACTTTTTGATACCCTGAGCCAACAACCTCTCACGTTTTGACAAATGCTGTACTCTAGTGTACTTTTGCTCATTATATCATTATAATACCAAAACACACCTCCATCCCAAAAGCTATCTGCCTCCAAGGTGCAACCAGTCCTCACTGAGCATGCGCTCTGTATTTCTCAGAGCCTACACCTTTAAACAGAGACGGGAAAACTTTTTACCAATCATAAGCAAGTTATGCTTGACTAGAGTCACTCAAGCTCCACCTAAAAGATAGAAAATAATATAAATTGGCCTAAGAGAGAGGCGATGTCAGGGAAGATACTATTGTTGTGGAAGATACCATTGTTAAGGGAAGATACCACCGTCAGGGGAGATACCATCACAAGGGAATACACCATCCCAAGGACTTCCTGTCTCCTGGAATCTGTCGACAGGCTGAGCCTCTCTTTCTCCCCTCATTGGGATGCCTTTGGGTGAGATCTGAACACTTGGTTATATTGTGTGTCTCTGTAGAAACTTAGAAATCTCTATATAGTCTTAGTTCTCTTTAACGCATTAATTTCCAGGCTGTGCACCTGTGTATTTCATGCATGCTAGCTTGCTTTTGCAGATAGTAACTATTGCTGGCAATCAAAAGAACCTGTGTACCTGTTGCTGTAATAAATTGCACTTAACTGCATTGTTTGACTAGAGTAAGGGCAGTTATACGTTATTGGTGAATCCATGACCGTGGTAGTTCAGTGCTCTGAATCCGACAAGACCTGTATCGGTTAATGCATTATTGGTGAATCTGTGATTGTGATAGTTCAGTACCCTGAATCCAAACGGACCCATAACGGTTAATCAGCTATACACCTTAATGCGACACCTCCCCAGGTGCCCTTACAAAATAGTTTTGAGGCCCTGGAGCTTGAGGGACAGGGTGGTGAGGATGTGGGGGAAAGTCCACACAGCAGGCTGTCTAGGACAAGGAAGTTGACTCCATGCCTCAAGACTTCCTCCACCAAGAAGGAAAGAAGGGTGATGGTCATAGGTGACTCCCTTCTGAGGGGAACAGAGGGCCCCATATGTCAGCCAGACCATACCTGTAGGGAAGTCTGCTGCCTACCTGGGGTCCAGGTCATTGACGTTACCAGGAAACTTCCTGACCTTGTTCACCCCTCCAATTATTACCTCTTAGTGATTATTCAGGCTGGAAGTGATGAAATTGATGAGAGAAGCCTGAAGGCCATGAAAAGGGTCTTCAGGGGATTGGGGCAGTTACTGGATGGAGTGGGTGTGAAGGTGGTGTTTTCCTTTCCTTCAGTGATGGGGAGGGATACTGAGCAGATCTGGAAGGCTCGGCTGATCAATACATGGCTGAAAGACTGGTGCCATTGCAGGAATATTGGTTTTGGTTTGTTTTTTTTTGATCATGGGGAGATTTAGTTGGCACCTGGCCTGATAACTGCCAATGGACCCCACCTGTCTCAAAGGGGGAAATGGATTCTAGCGCAGGATCTGGCAGGGCTCATTGAGAGGGCTTTAAACTAGGTTTGAAGACTGATGAGGAGATGGGTGGGAAATGACCCTCTATAGAGATGAGCCTGGGGGAGCAGTCCCAGGGTAGGAGGTGAGGGCAGTGGTGCAACTGAAATGCATCTACACCAATGCACAGAGCATGTGCAACAAATAGGAGGAGCTGGAAACCATTGTACAGCAGACAAACTATGACCTAGTTGCTGTCAATGAAATGTGGTGGGACCACTCCCACAATTGAAGTGCTCCAATGCTCTTCAGAAGGAACTAAGGAGGGGAGGTGATGTGGCTCTTTATATTAGAGAGTGTTTCGATGTTGTTGGGATCGGGTTTAGGAATGAACAGGTAGAGTCCCTGTAGAAAAGGATCAGGGGATTGGCCTACAAGGTAGACATCCTGGTGGGGGTCTGTTATAGACCAACAAACCAGGATGAAGAGACGGATGAGGCATTCTATAAGCAGCTGGTGGAAGTCACTCAGTCACCAGTGCTTGTTCTTATGGGGGATTTTAACTTCACAGACATATGCTGGAAAAACCATACAGCCCTGAGGAAGCAGTCTAGAAGTTTCCTGGAGTACATGGAAGACAGCTTCCTGACTCAGCTGGTTGGTGAGCTTACCAGAGGGGGTGTCCCACTAGACCTGCTGTTCACAAATACAGAAAGACTGCGGGGAGATGTGGAGATTGGGAGTTGTCTTGGGCAGAATGACTCTGACATGGTAGAGTTCTCTATTTATGGTGAAGTCAGGAGGGGGTCAGTAAAGCTGCTACTATGGACAGCCAGAGGGCAGACTTTGAATTGTTAAGGGCACTGGTAGGGAAGGTCACTGGGAGTCGGTCCTAAAGGGCAGAGGAGTCCAGGAAGGCTGGATGCTCCTCAAGTAGGAAGTCATAATCGTGCAGGAGTAGGCTGTCCCTGTGTGCCATAAGATGAGCCGGCAGGGAAGACCGATGTGGCTGAACGGGGATTTTTTGCTGAGTGTCCAGGAGAAAGATTATGTCCAATGGAAGAAGAGACAGGCAACTCAGGGAGAGTACAAGGAAGTTGCCAGCATATGCAGAGAAAAATATCAGGGAGGCCAAACCCCGGTACAAGCTCAACTTGGCCACTATGGTTAAAGATAGAAATAAATGTTTTTATAAATATATTAACGGCAATAGGAGGGCCAAGGAGAATCTCCATTGGCAGACATGGTTGCTGGGCTGCTTTCCATCATCTGTCAGCAGTCATTGCTAATGTGACACCCATCTAAAAGGGTAATAAGGAGGACATGGGGAACTACAGTCCTGTCAGCCTGACGTGGGTGCCAGGAAAGGTGATGGAGCAGGTCATCTTGAATGCAATCCCACAGCATATGTGGGTCAGCTGAGGGACTGGGCTCAGTCAGCATGGGTTCATGAAAGGCAAGTCCTGCCTGACCAACCTCGTGTCCTTGTATGTCTGAAATACCCGCCTGATGGATGAGGGAAAGCCTGTTGATGTAGTCTGCATAGACTTCAGCAAGGCTTTTGACAAGATCTCCCACAGTATTCTCCTGGAGAAGCTGGCAGCCCATGGCTTGGACAGGTACTCTCTTTGCTGGGTTAAATACTGGCTGGATGACTGGGCCCAAAGAGTAGTGGTGACCAGAGTGAAATTCAGCTGGCAGCCTGTCACCAGTGATGTTCCCCAGGGGTCGGTGTTGGGGCCTATATCCCCTTTACTATCTTTACTGATGATTTGGATGAGGGAACTGAGTGCACCCCCAGTAAGTCTGCAGATGACACCAAGTTGGGGGGAAGTGTCAGTCTGCCCAAAGGTAGGAAGGCCCTGCAGAGGGACCTGGACAGGATGGGTAAAGGTGCAGAGGTACATGGGATGAGGTTCAACATGACTAAGTGCCAGGTCTTACACTGTAGCCACAGCAATTCCATGCAACGCTACAGGCTTTGGGGCAGAGTGGTTAGAAAGCTGTGCAGAGGAAAAGGGCCTGGGGATGCTGACTGATGCTCACCTGAACACGAGCTGGCAGTGTGCCCAGGTGGCCAAGAAGACCAACGGCATCCTGGCTTGTATCAGGAATAGTGTAGCCAGCAGGACCAGGAAGGTGATTGTTCCCCGTACTCTCCTCTGGTGAGGCCACACCTGTGTTCAGCGTCTCGCCCCTCAGTACAAGAAGGATATTGAGGCTCTGGAACATGTCCAGAGAAAGGCTACAATGCTGGTGAAGGGTGGAACAAAAGTCCTATTAGGAGCAGCTGAGGGAGCTGGGGTTGTTTAATTTGGAGAGGAAGAGGCTCAGGGGAGACCTTCTTGCTCTCTACAACTACCTGAAAGGAAGTTTTTAGGAACTGAGGATTAGCCTCTTCTCACAGATAACTGGTGATAATACTAGAGGGAATGGCCTCAAATTGTGCCAAGGGAGATTAAGGTTGGAAATTAGGAGACATTTATTCTCAGAAAGAGTAGTCAGGCATTGGAATGGGTTGCTCAGGGAAGTGATGGAGTCAAGATCCCTGGAGGTGTTTAAGGAAATGTTTTACGTGGAACTTAGGGACATTGTTTTAGTGGTTGGTATTGGTAGTAGGGTGATGGTTGGACCAGATGATCTTGAAGGTCTTTTCCAGCCTTAATGATTCTATGATTCTAAGAGCCAGTTCCAGCTGGTTCCAAAAGGGACCCTCTGCTGACCAGAGCTGAGTCAATGAGCAACACTGGTTGTGCCTCTGTGAGAGCAGATTTCTGAAAGGGAAAAAAAAAAAAACTGCTCTGCAATAGCAGCGGGGAGAGAAGAATGAAAAAATGTAGAGACACCCTGTAGACACTAAGGTCAGTGAAGATGGAGGGAAGGAGGTGATCCAGGTGCTGGATCATAATATCCCCCATGGCCTGTGGAGATTCCCATGGCAGCGCAGGCTGTCACTCTACAGACCTTGGTGTACTACAGCAGAGCTAATCTCCACACTGCAGCCCATGGAGGACCCTACACAACAGCAGTGCTGGCCAAAAGAAAGTCTGACTCAAGGTAAATTTGAAAGAAAGCTATCATCTGTATACAAATGTGACCATGAATAAATCATCTTACCCCATATACAGTGGGCAGACCAAGAGCCCCTTGAGCTCTCCTGACATGACCACAGGCTGCACACCATGACCTTGCCTTAGGCAAGGATGTCTCCCAAGGTTGCTTCTGCAGATTGAGATGACCCTATTGCTATAGATAGTCAGGAAGTGGATTGGGAAAGTAATATCATGTTAATGTGCAGTAAACTGCATAAAGGATTTGTGTAATGCATATAATCCTTTAGATGCAATCTCTCAACCAAATCTGGGACTAGGAATGGATTCAGTCACATCTAGTCTCCTCACTTCTTCAGTTCAAGATTAGAAAGCAAGGAGGTCCACCCTTATCCTCATGACTCAATGGGAGGGTTTCCTTGATGTAATGTCACCTAAATGAGTTTCATGAGCAGTCTCTATGTAGTATATAATGTCTTTCATTCTGTGTCTTTGAGTAGTATATATCATCTTTTACATATTGTGTAATTAAATGTATCCAGTTATAATCAGGTGTACCTTGCCATCAGCAAATCTTTTCTAAATTGCATAAGTTTTGTTATCAATAAATCATATTGCTGCTTATTCTTTCTGAGAGAAGTGCATATTATCTTTTTTTTTTTTTTTTTTTTTTTTTTTTTTTTCCCCCAAGCCACGGCAACATAATCCACACAGAAGTAAGAAGGTGTTTCTTTTTCATGCTTATTCTTGTGTGTAGGTTAATGCATAATCTGGTCCAAGACTGGAGAAGGAATGGACACATTTCAGGAAAAATAAATATTCATACAGAAAAACAATTACTTGTTATGACTTTGAGAATGATAGTGTCAAAAGTACATCTTGACACTTTTCCTCAGTAATGAGGATCAACAATGATGACAGGAAATCACACCACAGAAAAATAGGTTTCATGAAAATCTGTTATTTTCCACATGTTCTTATCAATCAAAGTACTACATTGAAAATCTCTCTACAAAGACTATACAGAAACAACAGCGTGTCTCAGGAGGTATCTGAGACAAGAGCTGTGATCCATGCATTGAAGCACTCATGTTCTTGTGTTACCAGTAGCCAAAATCCACCAAACAAAATCAACTCTCATACAGAAACCCTATGAAACTTGAAGGTGAAATTTATGCTGTTGAATCTTCCTCAACCTTGACAAAAATATTTATCAGCAGTCTTGTGTAATAAGGCTGATCACCTCTTTCTATAGTCTATACCAATGGAGAGTCTGTATTTATAGGCCAAGAAGCTCTGGATAATATATTGAACAAACAAGTTAGGTACACAGATGATCAAACTGAAATGTTTGTGTTAGGCTAAAATCAATAACTCCATGTGCTCTTAACTATGTTGACTAGATCTGCAGAGATTACAATGGAAGCATAGATTTAGTTCAGATATAACTATGTACATAGCAGACACCTACCGGAAGTTTGAACTGAGTACCTATCTTGAGTAGAGACAGTATTTTTATCTGAAAATGTCTAAATCTTGTTACTTTAATCTTTTGCCATTGCTTAATGACTGGTAGAACATGTTAACAAGAAGATTATGTGAAAACTTCCTAAACTAACAAATAAATAAGCATCTGCACAGGACTCAAATCTTTCAACAGAAAAACTTTTTTGAAAAAATATAAAGCAATCTCATATATGACTTCCATAAATTTTCTAAAAATCTTGTGCATCTAACGTAGAATTTTCAATACTAGTACTGAGTTTGCTTTGAAAAAAAAAAAAAATAATAATAATAATTAAAAAAAAAAAAAAAAACTCAGGCAGATCAAGAACTCAAGACTGAGTGAACAGGAACTTTCAGGCTTCAAAAGACAACAGAAAATGATATTACAATCTGATGGGAAGGTCTGGAGTGGAACTGGCATCTTTTTCTGCAAAGCTGGAAGCAACAGTTCCACAGTCATCCATTTTTCAAGTATATCACTTTGGAAATACACCAAGTTTTCATTTTACTGCACCTACAGACTGGATAGAATACTAACAACATGACTGTAGGAAAAAGTAGAACATTTCTTTAACAAGATTTTTTAAGAAAATAATTTTTCTGTTTACTGTATTTGCTCCTTTAACACGGTAAAATAATAATACTAATAAAAATCAAACAAGCAAATACTTCAGCATTCATTATTTGCCACCCTGATATGTTTATTTTCCCTGAGCCTTAAATAAATAAATAAATAAATAACAATCCCCAAACCAAGTAACATACACTAACAACAAAACAAGCTAAAATTATTAACAGCCTGCACATTACTTAGAGCACCATAGAGATGATGGATGATACAATGATGACAGATGAGTCCTCACTCCTATTTTAAATTCTATCAACTACATAAATTAGTAATGTCATCAATATGATTACTAGCTGTTCACTCACCTTCTGCAGCAGCTGCTGCTTTTTTTTCCTGGCTCTGGTCCTTTTATTTTTCCATCTAACTCAGCATTACAAGTCAGTGCAGAACCTGTTTGCAGCAGGTGCAGATTCGGGCAGAGAAATGTGTTAAGGAGTCATCGATGTTATTGTGGCATCTGATTTGCTGTTTGATTGGGGAAACAAGTGGGGTTCATTCTGATATTGTCTAAAATGTGGTTTTGTTTGTTTTCTTTGTTTTGCTGTTGACTCCAAGGTGTGTATGATGTGGGATCTGTGACAGCACCTTCAGACAAATTCAAATTAATTCCATCTCAGCCATTTGGTAATGTCAAGAAAGTTAACTTAGGCAATGGCTTCTAAAGCATATTTGATTACTATTGCCTTCTGTTAGTTTAGTTTGACTGACTGGAGCATAGTATTCAGATCAGCATTTAGCTCCTTGAAGCTAACACAGATTAAAAAGTCTATGACAAAGGCCCTGTTATTTATGCATGCTCTCTTTGATCTGATCTATGATTGCATCAATACTCCCACAATCAACAACTTCTAGGTCCCTTGGGAATTCATTAAACATATTGAATATATTTAATGTATTAATGCTGAGGTTTCTAAGAAGAAATAGATATGTATATATTCTTAATTCTGCACAAGTACTGATCTCATAGAGAGAAGAAGATAATAAATTCAGGTTTCATTGAATTTAATCACTGTAAATATTATCTGGTATCACAACCTAGGTTATTAAACTGAATGTACTCATATTTCTAAAGAATACTGAGGTTTTGAGAGATACACATTTATAATATAATTCCGGATATCTTAATCCATATACCACATTTCCAACATAAATAAATAAATAAATAAAAATTTGGACTCTCATTTCTCGGAAAAAGCTTAATGGCTAAATATTTATTTGCATTTTTTAATAACAAGATTTAATTACTGTATATGATACTGTATGATATGATACTACAGAACATTTAACAAACCATGAAGGATTATAATTAATAGGTAAAACTGAACTATACTGATCATACAGATAAAGAATATGTTATGATGAAGTATCCATCCTCTTTATTCTTTGTTAGCTTACAAACGACTTTGGAAATACAGAAACTAAAAGGAGTATGGAAAACTACTATGAATTCTTAAGGTTTCATTCTTCAAAACACAAACTAATACTCACAAGCATAAAAGGCATATCTAGAAAAGAACTCAGAAAAAGTAATATTATTAATAATGTGTAAAGTTTTTTTTCTTTTTGGAGAACCACTGAACAGGCTGAGACTTCTCTCACACATCATGGACATATTTAATCTACCATACATGACAGAAATGCACAATGATATTTCTTTTCGTGATATAAATTTCTTCTGTGAATGTAAGAATCTTAAAATTTGTGTTCTTAGATTGTTTAACACTTCTGAGTACTATTCACTTTAATATCAGAAGCATTGAATGTTATGGAAAAAATATATATATATATCAAAAACTATGAAATATAAGAAAGTTCCTTACTCTCCTCCAGTTCATTTGTTGTTGTTTGTTTGTTTGTTTTTCTCTGTACTCTGAACCCAATCTCTTTTGATTTGCATTTCTCTTAACACAAGAGTCATTTTGGTAAGAAATATGTCTTGGTTTATTTGTTTGTTTGTTTTCACTCTTTGGGATCCTTAAAAGGAAAGAAAGGCAAAAGAGAACAAAATCAAGTTATTCCATATATTTGTTGTTAACATCTGTTTACCCTAACAGGAATACATAATGCTGAGATCTACTAAATCCCACTGAATTTATTGTTCATAAACTGGAGATGCTCAGAAATGATCTCATATCTTTCTCTAAGGGATCCAGATTTTGCGGATTATCTGTTCAGACAATTCTGGAAAATTGCTGCAATTCAGAATTAAAACAGACCATAATGTATAACAATAATATTATTATTAAAAACAAACAAAAATATATTAAGTACCTATCAAAGAGCTGTGTTCTCTCAGTTCTTTGTTCTGAAATAAACAAGCCAGTATTCACCTTTTGTCTCTGGTCCCATAAGAAAAATCCTAAAATGAATAGAACATGTAATTATTGACTGAAAAAAATAGTGACATGATCACATTTCATTAAATTACCCAGCTTGTCAGTTTTGATGACAGACTTTTGCGAGCACCATTTAGGAACTATAACCTGTGGTCTCAGTATGATATGCCTTCCCGGTTCTATTAATAACTACTTTTAATCCAAGAATTAGAAGCATGTTTTTTCAATGAGGTCTTAACTTTATCTGACAACATGCACAGTTTCAGGATGAGTAAGATAATGAGGGTGATGGAGAAAGGAGAAATACAATATATAGTTTTAAACTTGCCAATCACTCTGCACCACACATTTTTTGTTAAGGAGAAATGGCTTTTAAAAGGAACAAAACCAAACCAAACCATAAAATTATGATATATTTTTGTACCCAGTCAAGAAGGGGTCATGCCATTTGACACTGATTTCTTATTACTCTGTATTTTTAAAATTTACTGAAATTTTGAAAAACAACACTGGAAATAGCTTTAAAAAGTTATAATACATACATAAACTTAAAGAGAAAAATCTCTGAAAAACTTATATCCTCCCTCCTACTGATTTTTACTGGATTAAGACATTGCTGGAAACGAAGCAACTCTTCTTCATTTCATTATAGATAATCACGTTCCAATGGTATTTGTGGAATATAGGCTAGTTGACAATGTAAGCATTGCACTGAATCATCTCTATGCTGAAAAGACTTCATTAAAGATAAAAATCTGAATGACAACTCAATATTTTCTATAAAGTAGGCCTGAAGTGGAAATGTAAATAAACAAAACTCTAAGACTAATTAGTCATAATTTTAAGCCCTGTGGTTTTCTATTTTATTTCAGTGGGAAAGTACAAAATAGCCAGAGAAGAGCAGTTCTTTAGTCTTGTGGTTAGATGCATGAATTTGAAGGTATTTTGCTAGCACCACCAGAATTGTCATTAGTTCTCCTTAGAATCTTAGAATATCTAATGGTTTGGGTTGGAAGGGGCCTTAAAGATCAACTACCTCCAACCCCCCTGCCATAGGCAGGGATGCCACCCACTGGATCAGGTTGGCTAAGGCCCCGATTCAGCCTGGCCTTGAATACCTCCAGCGATGGGACATCCACAACTTCTCTTGGCAACCTGTTCCAGTGCCTCACAACCCTTATAGTGAAGAATTTCCTCCTAGCATACAATCTATACATCCCTCCTTTCAGTTTAAAACCATTCCCCCTTGTCCTATCATTATCTACATGAGTAAAGAGTCCTTCTCTGTCCTTTTTATAAGAACCCTTTTAAGTATTGAAAAGCCACAATGAGGTCTCCACAGAGCTTTCTTTTCTGTAGGCTGAACACCCCCAGCTCTCTCAGCCTTTCTTCATAGGAGGGGTACTCTAGCACGCTAATCATCTCTGTAGCCCTCCTCTGGACCTGTTCTAACAGGTCCACATCCTTCTTGTGCTGGGGCCCCCAGACCTGAATGCAGTACTCCAAGTGGGACCTCACAAAGGCAGAGTAGAGGGGGACAATCACGTCCCTCGAACTGCTGGTCACACATCTTTTGATGCAGCCCAGGAAGCAGTTGGCCTTCTGGGCTGCAAGCGTGCACTGCTGGCTCACATCAAGCTTTTAATACACTGAAACCCACAAGTCCTTCTCCACAGGGCTGCTCTCAAAGAGTTCTTGTCCAACTGTACTCCTGTTTGGGGTTGCTCTGACCCAGGTTTAGCATTTTGCATTTGGACTTATTGAACCTCATGTGATTCACATAGGCCCACTTCTCCAGCATGTCTAGGTCCCTTTGAATGGCTTCCCTTCCTTCTTTGGTATCAGCTGCACCACTCAGCTTAGTGTGAAGTGCAAACCTGCTGAAGGTGCAGTCAATGCCATCATCTCTACCACTGATGAAGATAATGAAAAGCACTGGTCCCTGAGGGACACTGCTCATCATTGGTCTCCACTTGGACATAGAACCATTGACCACTACTCTCTGGGTGCAGCCATTGAGTTAATTCCTTATCCACCAGATGGTCCACCCTTCAAATCCATATCTTTCCAATTTAGAGATTAGGATAACATGTGAGACCATGTCAAAAGCCTTACAGAAGTCCAAGTGGATGACATCAGTCAGTTTTCCCTTGTCAGCTGATGCAGTTACTCCATCATAGATGGCCACCAGATTGGACAGGCATGATTTACCCTTGATGAAGCCGTGCTGGCTGTCTCAGATAATGGTCTTGTCCTGCATGTGTCTTAACATTGCCTCCAGGAGGATTCATTCCATGATCTTGTCAGGCACAGAGGTGAGGCTTACCTCTCTGTATCTCCCTAGGTCTTCCTTTCTACCCTTTTTAAAATTGGGAATCATGTTTCCTTTTTTTCCAGTCACTGGAGACTTCACCTTATTGCCATGATTTTTCAAATATGATGGAGAGTGTCTTGACGACTACATCAGCCAATTCCCTCAGGACCCTGGGATGCATGTCATCAGGGCCCATAGACTTGTAGTTGTTGAGTCAGGAGGTCACAAACTTGCTCTTTGCTTACAGTGGGAGTTACTCCATTCCCCCAGATCCTGTCTAGAGTTTCAGGGACTCAAGAGATGTGGGAAACCTGACTACTAGTGAAGACCAAGGCAAAAAATTTGTTAAGTACCTCTGCCTTCTCCATATCTATCATTACCAGTTCTCCGTCTACATTTGTCAGAGGTTTTATGCTCTCCCTAGTCTTTCTTTTGAGGCCCATGTACCTGTAAAATCCCTTCTTGTTATTCTTTGCATCCTTTGCCAAGTTTAGTTCTGTCAGTGCCTTGGCTTTCCTGATCCCATCCCTGCACATTGGCACAGCATTTCTGTACTCCTCCCAGGGCACACAGCCCTTTTCCCACCATCTGTGCTTTCCTTCTTTTGTCTAAGTTTGACCAGAAGTTCCTCATTCAGCCATGATGGTTACCTTCCCTGCTTGACTTATTACATGTGGGAATAGAGAGCTCTTGTGCTCTCTGTCCTTAAAGAGTCGCTAGCTCTGATCAGATGCTCTGTCCCTAAGGACCATTACTCATGGGATCTCCTCCACTAATTCTTTGAACTTTGATTCTCTTGGATCTTTTGTAGTTCAGCATCCTGACTTTGCTCTTAGCCAGCCCCATATCCCTCCAGATCACAAACTCAACCAGGCCGTGGTCACTGCAACCTAGGCTTTCTCCATTCTTAACCTCTTCTGCGTTGGTGAGCACCAGGTCCAGTAATGCTTTTCCTCTGGTTGTCTTGTCTGTTTGTTGGTTTGTCTAATACCTGGAAGAGGAAGTTAAGTTGTCCTCAATGGACTCCAGGAGTCTCCTGGACTGCTTACTGCCTCCCACAGGGCTTTCCCATCAAACATATGGGTGGTTGAAATCCCCTAGGAGGATGAGAGTCTGTAAGCATGATGCTTCCTTCAGTTGGAGCAAGGCCTCATCAACAGAAAATTTCCTGTTTAAATGTTTGGGGTGCTTGTGTAAAAAACCATAACTCTATGCTCTCACAAGTGACTGGTTGGCATGTTTAACAACAAGCAATCTCTCACTAATCATAGAATCATAGAATAATTTGGGTTGGAAAAGACCTCTAAGATCATCTACTCCAACCTTTAACCAAGTACAATAAAACAGTGGAAGCAACAAGTTTTTTAGCACCATAACATATACCTGTGACAAGCAATTTGGATGTTGGA
Organism: Nettapus auritus; assembly: GCA_011076525.1. Lineage (NCBI taxonomy): Eukaryota > Metazoa > Chordata > Aves > Anseriformes > Anatidae > Nettapus > Nettapus auritus. Next base: position 167,628,161 of record CM021765.1, read on the forward strand.
AGTGACAATCTGTTTTTTAGAGTATTGTGGTGGTTTTACCCTGCTGGGCAGCTAAACTCCACCACAGCTCCTCTCTCACTCCCCCTCCTTAGAAGAAGAGGGGAGAAGAAAGTATGATGGGAAGGAAAACAAAACAAAACAAAACAAAAACACTGATTAAGATATGGATAATTTAATCAAAGGGAAAAGGAAGACAGAAAAGAACAAGCAAAGACTGCACAGAAGCACACAGAGAGAGAAAGAAGAACTCTACTTCCCACCAATGAGTGATGTTCAGCCATGGCCCCGGGAAGCATGGCCTCAATACTTGTAACAATTGTCTGGGAGGACAGACGTCTTCATAACCCCTCTCTCCTTCCCCTTTCCCATCTTTTTTTGCTGACTGTGACACCATATAGTCTGGAATATCCATTTGGTTGTTTTAGGTCAGCTGGTGGTCATCACTTTCCCACACCCAGTCTGCTGGCTTTTGGGGTTGGGAAGTGGGGGGGGGAGTGGGAAGGGAGTCTTGATGCTGTGTCAGCACAGCTCAGTAACAGACAAAACACTGGTGTGATACCAGTGCTGTTGTAGCTACAAGTGGAGAGCACAGGACTGTATGGGCCCCTGCAGTGAAATGGAACTCCATCCCAGCGAGACCCAGTACAGTTATTGAAAGAGGTGGTATCAAACATGGTAGATTTTTCATGTTTGCATCCTACAAACTGTTTCATTTTCAGCCTTGGCCTGTGGTCTTGAGACTGTAGAAGGGTATATTATTTGCACATCAAAACCCCCCTAACACATTGATTCAAATTTCCAGTAATGCAAGTCTAATTATTCTTCCACCTCATTTGTGAATCAATCAATTCAATGACTGTTAGAAATATATAACAACTTTTCAAGACCAATCCATAGGAGAATATTATGGCCTGTGGATACAGAATCTACTCTTTTTCTCAGGTAGTAAAAATCCATTCATAGCTGATGGATGAACACTTCTAGAAATCACCTGGAGTCTGTTGCTATGGGAAACGATGGTCTTAGTATCTCTTGTTTCCTTGCACTTTCTCACACATGTAGGGTCTACATTTTTATAACACTTTAACCTTCAGATTAGGACAATGAAAGTCAATGAAATGCTTCATTTTTTTCCTTTAAAAGTTCAGATATACATACTGCATAAACACCTATGTTTTTCTCTTTCCTGTGAAATTCTGCAATTTGTCTCTTAATTATTTTTTTATTCTTTATGAACAAATCTAGGAAATCCAGGAAAAGAACAAAAAAATATATTTGTGAATGTCAAAGTAACAGATGTGCATGCAGCATTATTATTATTATATCACAAATAATTATCCTATACTATTATGAATAAACCAACTCATCCCTTGTGACAGTTTCCTGCTGGAAAATATTATCAGGCCACTGTAAATGGGAATTACCTATTTACAGGAGGGTGAATTAGACCCCCAAATTATCAAACACAGATCTTGTAACAAAGAGAAATTTGAACATTATATTTTCCACTTTTTAAATAGTTTAGTAGCCCATGTACTGCTCAGCATTTATGTTCTCTTAAAAGTTAAATCTCTGTAAAGATGGAATTGAAAGCAATCTTACACAAAACATGAAAAACAAAACAAACAAAAAAACACAACCAACCAACCAACCAAACACAAATGAAAATGAGGCTAGAACAATGCCTTAGGAACTTGGTATTTAGAACAGAACAGTTCTAAACATATTTATATATTCAATGATATAATCCATATAGAAAAGACATAAAAAAAAAAAAAAAAAAAAAAAAA
>CM021765.1:167630686-167650456 GCA_011076525.1 Nettapus auritus
AAGGAGAAAGGGAAGGAGAAAGGGAAGGAGAAAGGGAAGGAGAAAGGAAAGGAGAAAGGAAAGGAGAAAGGAAAGGAGAAAGGAAAGGAAAACGGAAAGGAGAAAGGAAAGGAAAACGGAAAGGAAAACGGAAAGGAAATTGGATAGTCTGTCTGCAGAAGCCAAAGGCTGAGTTGGGAAAATATAAAACTATATTAACTCCTTAAAACTCTAGACAATAGATGGCATAAACAGCATTCAGTAACGTGCCAACACAACTAGTATTTAATAATATCTTATCTAGTTTAGCCAACCCAAACTATCACAGTTTAAATCTACAACTATGATCAAAATGTAGAAGAACAATCTACTATACTTACAGGCTACATAATACAAATCACTATGCCTTTCACATCCAAAGCTGCAAATGCTGCAACAGTGGGTCTTGTGACAAGAAAAATGAGTTAACAGCAGCAACAAACATGTCTCGTGACAAGGGCTAATACACAGAACCATATATCTTGGTGTTTTTTGTTGCTGTTGTTTTTCCAAAAAACAATAGACTCAACGTATGTGAGGACCTAGAAAGAGAAGAGCAAGCATCAATCAGACTGGCATTTCTTACTGCTAGGCATCCTAGCAGAGAATTTGGCAGTATCATTGTGGGACAGATTCTTAGTGAAAGCATAGTCACATTCATACCTGAAAAGTGAAAAAACTACAGACAATCCTGGTTTGATTTTGTTGTTTGTTTTTCTGTTTTAAGCATACAGAAGAAAACATATATTTTCCACTGACAATTAAATCAGTACTCTGAATTCCATCTGACTAGAGGTAGAAAATTATTCTAGTAAAGTTTAACTATTTCTGAGCAAATAGGAGTAAGAGAACCAAGAGGACTGGATGTTTGGTAACAGCCATACCAAATATCTGGGAATACACTTTTTTTTTGCTTCAGTACTTATCTAAGGATCTAGAAGGCAGTCAGACAGAATAATACCTATCTGAAAGGCATGAGCTGGAACTGGGCATTCCATGAGTAGCACAAGCAAGAGTCATCTCCAAGCTGAAGATAATCTTCCCAGCTGAGCACTTGGAATCATTTCCTTAGAAAGTCTTTCTTTACCTTATTTTTTCTCACAGAACTGTAACATTAACACTCAATGTAATAAAAGCTACAATCACTTTCTCACAGCATTTCCAAATTCTTTGATCTTTTTACTATTTACCCAGTTGGAAGCCTTTAAGACCTGTATAATTTCCTTTCTCTTCTCTTACAATCACTGCCGAAAACAGACACAGCTGTTATTCATCTAGAAACACTTTAAAAATGAGATGTGTTATACAAGCTAAAGGATTTTAACCTTCTTGCTAGCACATAAGACCTTTTATTTTATTTTTAAACATTTATTTATTTATTTATTTTCCCTCGGGGTTGAGTTATAACACATAACATGTATTTATAGAAATAATGTTTGTGACCCTTGATTTGAGAATAAATCTTTGGACAGAATTGAGTTGCACTTTCACATTATTTTTGTCCTTCACTTTTCATACTGCAATAAACAGAACAAACATTTAATCTGTATAAATGCTATATTTCATGGGATCGTTCTCCTCCCTTTTCTAAAGAAATACGGTTTCTTTTTTATCATACCATGGGTTTCCTTGGTGATAAGTTGTTGAAAGAATAAGAAACAATAATAATAGTGTCTGATGTAATTTTCCTCAAAAGTCTGTAGTTTTCAGAGTACTTTGATATTCAAAAATGCGATTATGTGAATATATGAGTATAAATGGGGAACTACTTCATATAAGAGAATATGGAGGCTACCTTTGGAACACAATAAACAAAGAAGGAACCTAAAAATGTGTGAGCAGATGATAGTTTAAAAGGATACAATTTGCCTTGAATAAGCAGTTTTACTCAAAGAAACCTTGAAATTAAATGAAAAAAATATGTATTTTTTTAAACTGCCACAAAATGAAAAAAGCACCTTGAACACCTTCAAAACAGATAAACTGGCTAGCAGGAGCTTTGTTTCTTGCATAACACATTTAGTATTTCTATTATTACTATTAATTATTATTATTGGTTCAGTATAACAGTTAGAGGCATTTCTGATATACTGTTATATCAGAATGCAAATTTCTGAAGTTTAAAAAAAAAAAATGTTTCTTACCAGTAATGATCCAGAGGAGTCTAAAATAAATCAATAAATCTATAGTCACCCTCCAGCAGAAATGATTTTAAGATTAATTGTCCCCAGTAAGATATTATCTTTGATTTAAAAAAAAAAAAAAAAAAAAAAAAAAAAATACAAGAATTTTAAATTTTGTTCAAAACTTTTACAGATCTTGACATTCAAGACTTATTTTCTTAATGGTTTAATTTTCCTTTCTGCTGCTATTACTTGCATAAACTCGGAATCTCATCAGTTCTATCTCTGAGCTAAGCACATATCTGATTAATTGTAATCAAATATCATTGGGGATGTTGCATAGAACAGCAACTCCTCAGATATTCTCTTGTCCTAGTTGCTGGAAAATGAATAAGCCACTGAAAATATTTTTTATATCTTCAAAAAGGAGTTTCAGACAAAGACATAATAAATTGTATGCTTAATAAAAGATGTGTTAGAGAACTAGGATGTTAATATCTATTGATAAACAAGAAAACTCCTGATTATTGAAAATACAGAACAGCCAGGACACAACTTTAATTAAACTATAAACATGGCCTAAATATTTATAGTAATATAAAGAATAAATATTCACCTTTTTTTTTTTTTCTCAAAAAATTAAGTGCTATTTTGTTATTGTTATTATTAATTTTTGTTGAAAAACAATTACAAGTGTTCAGCCAAATCAGATGCATATTGTTGGTCCTTACATTTGCTACATTTGCCAAATAATCTTCTTATCAGGACCAGAACTACCATGTGCATATCATGAGATAGACTAGATTATTCCCTATATTTTATTTCAGTTTAGGTCTACAACCTACATATACAGATTAATGTAATCTAAGTTTAGTCATCTAGAAGCTAGTCTTCTGAGCTATTTAGTGACTGCTTGCATAAACAATGTAAACACTTTTAGATATTCATTCATAGCATCCTAAGAGAATGATTTATTTCTATTATCCTAATAGAATATTTAAACGTCTTGAGATGTCTGTATCTTTCCCTTGGCAGTATAATGAATTTAAGATATAATAGTTAAGATCATAAGTAAAATAGTTCAGATCATTTAAGATATAATAGTTAAGATCATGTTAAGATCTAACTTTAGATCTTAAAAGTTAGATCAAAAAAAAAAAAAAAACAGACAAACAGACAAACAAACAGACAGTATCTGGACTCCTTTAGAATCAACAGAGAGAGGTAGGCATTTCCAGGTTTGATTCATCTCCTCCCCAAGAAGGAAATACTCATTTATATGCACTGCCTAGTGCATATAAACATGCTAGGATCACTAGCTGGGATCAGCACTGTAGATGTCAAAAACTGATAAGATGAATTCTATAGGACCAACATAAAGGTAGCTACAGTTTTGTAGAAGTCATGGCCCTTCAGCCATGACTAGTCTGTTTAATTACAGAACAGGAACTGAATATTTAAGAACATAAAAATCCCACAGACAGCACATGTCATTTTTTACCTGAAATATCCATTGTTTGGGTCAAGGGCAATTCACTTTCACTGAAATAGACTACCAGTAATTCAAGTCATGTATTAGCTATTGCATAACTTATATATTTCTGCAGCATGCATATATAACAATTCAACAATTTCAGACTCTTCCCCCCAACCCCTTTGTTAAACAGATTCTCATGTGCACATTGCCCTCCAGCTCCCAACCCCTACCCCAAGAGTGTCTTGTATTCCTATGGGTGATACTGTCAATAAAGCTGTTGAGTTGAGGACCTGTTCTACTCACTGCAAATACAGGTATTCACAGGGAACATTTCGGTTATCATGGTAGTTCATCTACTACTTGTCACATCGGTCCTCAAAAAGGGCAAAAAGGAGGATCCAGGAAACTACAGGCCAGTCAGTCTCACCTCTGTCCCTGGAAAGGTGTCGGAACAGCTTGTTCTGGATGCCATCTCCAAGCAATTGAAAGAGAAGGTTATGAGAAGTAGTCAGCATGGATTCACCAAGGGGAAATTGTGCTTGACGAACCTTGTTGCCTTCTATGATGCCATCACCAGCTGGGTAGATGGGGGGAGAGCAGTGGATTTCATCTACCTTGACTACAGCAAGGCTTTTGATACTGTCTCCCATGACATCCTGCTAGCAAAGCTGAGAAAGTGTGGGATAGATGAGTAGGCAGTAAGGTGGGTTGAGAACTGGCTGACTGGCCAAGCTCAGAGGGTGGTGATTGGTGGCACAAAGTCCGGCTGGAGACCTGTGACTAGTGGTGTTCTCCAGGGGTTGGTGCTGGGTCCGATCTTGTTCAACATCTTCAGTGATGACCTTGATGAGGTAATAGTGTCCACCATCAGCAAGTATGCTGATGATACAAAGCTGGAAGGAGTGGCTGACAGGCCAGAAGGCTGTGCTGCCATTCAGCAAGACCTGGACAGGCTAGAGAGCTGGACAGGAATAAACCAGATGAGGTTTAACAAGAGCAAGTGTAGAGTCCTCCACCTGGGAAGGAACAACAACATGTATAACTACAGACCTGCTGGAGAGATGACCTGGGGGTCCTGGTGGATGACAGGTTGGCCATGAGCCATTAGTGTGCCCTGGTGGCCAAGAAGTCCAATGAGATCCTGGCATGCACTAAAAGGAGCGTGGCCAGCAGGTCAAGGGAGGTGATCCTCCCCTTCTGCTCTGCCCTGGTCAAGCCTCACCTAGAGTACTGTGTCCAGTTCTGGGCTCCCCAGTACAAGAAAGACAGGGATCTTCTGGAAAGAGTCCAGTGGAGGGCCACAAAGATGATATGGGGCCTGGAGCATCTTCCCTATGAGGAAAGACTGAGTGACCTGGGTCTGTTCAGCCTTGAGAAAAGAAGATTGAGAGGGGACCTTATCAATATTTATAAATATCTTAAGTCTAGGAGACAAAGGGATATGGTCAACCTCTTTCCAGTGGTCTGTGGGGATAGGACAAGGGACATTGGCCAGAAAATTGAGCACAGGAAGTTCTGCACCAATATGGGAAAGAACACCCTCACAGTGAGGGTGACGGAGCACTGGAACAGGCTGCCCAGGGAGGTTATGGAGTCCCCTTCTCTGGAGATATTCAAGGCCAGTCTGGACACCTACTTGTGCCACCTGCTCTAGGGAACCTGCTTTGTCAGGGGGGTTGGACCCGATCATCTTTCAAGGTCCCTTCCAACCCCTACAATTCTGTGATTCTGTGATTCTACTACAAGCTCACTAAATTGCATTTACTCTAGCTTTCTGGGTTATATTTTGTCTACTTTTTTATTGTTTTTAACATGTCATAGAACATATAAATTTTTTTTTTTTTAAATATAGCTTTTCTTAGATGGTACACTATCCTCAAACTGCTATGACTGCAAAGATACATCTTGCTATTTAATGTTCAAGCAAATTAAATTCACAATAGTGTGTAGGTCTAGATGTAAAGATAAACTTCTCCAACCTATCTTTGCTCTGATGTAGTTACACTTACTTGTGACTCTGTAGCTAGGCTTACGTAATTAGAAGACCCCAAAGGAAAAAATAAAATAAAATAAAATAAAATAAAATAAATCACAATTCCAAACTGATGAGAAAATTAAGTACTAATGATGATGAAAATGAAATTATAAGAGCAAAATTCACATAAAGTTTTGTATCAAGATGATACATTCCCCATGGAATTCCACAGATATTTTTAATTTTTTTTTAGACATCAGAGCACAAAAGAGACCTAAGAGATTAAAGGGATATTCATTTATCACTGACACAGGAGTGAACAACACAAAATACCAAATGGTCTGTTGTGGTTCCCAGTGATAAGATGAGAAGCAAAGGGCACAAACAGAAACACAGGAAGTTCCGTCTGAATATGAGGAAAATCTTCTTTACTGTGAGGGTGACAGAGCACCGGCACAGGTTGCCCAGAGAGGCTGTGGAGTCTCCTTCTCTGGAGACATTCAAAACCCACCTGGACATGATCCTGTGTAATGTGGTCTAAGTGACCCTGGTTGGAAGGGAGATTGAACTAGATGATCTTCAGAGGTCCCTTCCAACCTAAACCGGTCTGTGATTCTGTGTGACATTCATAATTTTCTATATATACTGAGTGTATTTTAACACAAATATACTTTAGCTCAGATCTACAGGGTATCTTCAAAGCAATCTGCAGCATTCAGCACTGCTGAATATAAACTGATAAAATCCTATTCTACATGATAGTATAAAATAAACATATATATTTGTTGGAAATATTTTAAATTGTTGTCTGAATATTCTTGTGTTGGTGTAAAAAGTGTAATTTTGTCATTCAACTTTTATTTACACTTTTGAGCTATAGGGCTAATACACTTTCCAATAAGGTATTTGAATAAAGTGGAAGTGTGGCAAAGCAGTTAGTTCTGCAAATTAGATAAATGTTGTGGAAAGTGCATCTCCTACCACCCTGTGGCAGTTTAGAATCACTGCATATTAGCATACCTCATTGAACTTATTCAGCTTAATTCATTCTTCCTTAATGAACTTACCAAGCAATGCTTAAAAAACAAAACAAAGATCTCTGTCCAACTCAACATGTGTATATGCAATGCATAAATTGCATTAAAAGTATTCACTATATTGGAAATGTTGCCTTTGTAGCAAGCAGTACCATTTTTAAGGAAAATGAAAATACAGAATTACACAGACATGTCATTAGAAATTTCTAATAAATTGTATTACTATACAAGCTACAATTTGTCCTCTATGCATAACAGTATCAATACAAGATCAATATCTTTTGTAAGTTTACAACACTGATTGATGATCTACAGCAAAGTCACTCTTCGATTATGAATCAACATCTATTATTTTCATTCCAAATAACAATATTGTTTTAAGATGGCCTTTACTTGTGTACATGTTGGTTTTGCAAATTATATAGTCAGTGTCAAGCTCATACAGGGAAAAATATTTAGTATCATGTTTACTTTGTTCCTATAAGATGGAGCTTATAAAATTGATTAACATTGATTTAGATACATAAGCTTCAAAAATATTCCTATTTTCAGCAGATATTATAAATTGTTTTGTAGTTTCATTCAGATTTCTGGGCATTTGCAGTGATTATTTTCAACACAGTAGATTAATCTCAACATATAATTAGTAAAATTTACATTTGTCTTGTTTTCATGAAGAAGAACTGGTCACTTCAAGAATTTTAGGAATATGCGTATCAGTTCTGCAGTTTTGGGGATATATGGTCTTTTTCTTCATAAATATATTTTCACTCTTAAAAAGTACTGAGAAAATGATGGTAAATAAATCAAAAACTATTCTGAAAAGCATAGAACTTAATAAATAAATAAATAAATAAATAAAATAAAAAAGGTGATTGCACATGAGGCCAGTAGTTCTGGAAAAAAAATAACATCAGTAGTTGTGAGCCTGAAGATGTATTACCTGCATTTTTATCAAACTGGAAGCTTTGAACTAAAATGCTGTTGTTATTTTTTCTTGAGTTACAGGCTAGCTGTTTGAATATTTTTAGCAAACTGTGAATACTTTCAAAAGGTTAAGTCATCCATGATATACACTGCTAAGCTTATGAGCTTAAAGAGGAAAAGAGATGAAGTGTGAATTTGATATGATTACAAGACTATGCTTACAGAAAGATAAAGATATTATCAGCTAAGCCATATATAGGAGCTTGAAGAGATCCTATTCAAAGGAACACACTCCAATAGTGTTAGCAACAGTATTTTAATTAATCATACATATCTGGTAAAAATTTATAGTGATTTTATTTATTTTATAGTTATAAAAAACATATAGATTGTTAGCATTTCATTCATACAGTAGTAAACCTACATTCATTATAGACGAGATGAATGATCTCATGAACATTTGGTGATATATTTTCTTAAATGAATTTGAAGCCTTTCCTAACCTGCCCAATGTTTTTTGCATATGTAGCTTTTTTAGTTGTGTTTAAATATTTCTGTATGTTAAGTAAAATAAATTTAGCGATTCATACTTGTATAGGAAAATTTAATTAACTACTAGGCTAGCATAAGCTAATGATTTGTATGTGTGTCTGCATTTGTACTACATACATTGTAAAACTATCCATGTGTTAAACAGCAGAACAATGTGACAAATTACATTTACCATGCACCTGTGACTACATCACCTGCTCTGTACCTGCTGAACCCTTCCTGCTAGGATATACTCTAACATTCCAGTTCTCTAAAAAGCTTCAAACAGCATATAAAATATGTAAAAAACCTGACAGACAATAACAATCTTGTTGTATTTCCCCTTGTTTTATGATGATGTGAACTTCAGAAACATCAAGGAGTTGTACCTGCTAACTAATTTGAAGAATGATAGTATGTCTATCATATAAATAAGAATCTCAGCTTTTCAGTTTCTCGGAGGGTTGTAGGAGTGTAGACTGAAATTTACATGGATATGTTGAGGACATTTTTGCCTCTTACACCATTTATCACTACCAAAGGGTAGAGATATCCTTATCGGTCTCTGATTTCTGTATTTTCTTTTGCATCATGTTACGTAGTAAATTCTCTCCAATTTTGATTTCTGGAAAAGGTCCTTGTGTCCCTAACAACTCATCTTATTCAGTATCTTCACAGATATACTAATTTTTCTTAGTCTTCGTGAGATAAGAGGGAATGAAGAAAAAAAAATGTGCCAGAAAGAAATTTTTTCCTGGTGTTGGGAAGGAGAAGAACCATCTTTCAGTGTTTCATTTAGTGTCCACAGAAGCCTTGATGAATGTGGAAACAGAAATGACATTTCTTTATGTCTCCACTTGTAGAAAAAAGACTGCTTACTTACTGTAGTGATCATTCTATTCGATTTACATCAATTTTTCAGCAGGGGTAGAAAAGGAGGATTTATGTATTAATTAATTCTTTATATATATGTATATAAATATATATGGGAAATGTCAGGTAGTTATTTTAAGGTGGCAGCTCACCCATCCAAACAAGCAGCTCTACCCTGATGAATTGTAGACTCTCATATAAAATTTCCTTCTTCAGTATATTCTTGATAGTCCTGTGACACAGATAGTTCTTTGAAGATGATATAAAGGTGACACTCCTCTTTCTTATCTGCTTAAATATGTCTGAAGTTCTTACGGTCTTGTTCTCTTCACAGTTTTCTGCAGGTCTGCTACTAGATCTGATTCCTATAGCACTGAAGAAGCTATTCTTCAGCTGGCATTAACTCTATAAGGGTCCCTTTGTTTTTCATAATAAAAAAGTACAGAACTAGGTTGTTCATTACAAGACAGAAATAGCTTTATCTACAGAAGTCTATACAATCAGCATTGAAGAGTTACCTAATATTTTTATGACATTTCAAGAATAAATTACAATAGAAATTTATTAAATTATTTGTGTAGATGCGTGTTCTCAATTTCTCTGAGTGAGTGCTTTGTACGAGAACTGCTTTAAAAATAATAAAAAATAAATAAATATAAAAAAACTGTTGTGTTAAAAATTTAGAAACTTCAAAAATCTTTTAACTTCATTTTCAAATGAATGTACCAAATGTAGACATTAATGAAGGTGTAAAATTCAACTCAGGAGAGAATATGGAACCTTCTCTTTTAAGGCTAAATGAAAATTCAGAAATTCAGAAAAGTTTCACATTTCCAATTTGTGATGATTGATTTCAGAACAGAGTGAAAATCAGGCCTTCTTTTCAACAGTGGAGGATGTCCTAGATTCCATGGAACAGAGGAACACAGGTGAGGCAGAAGATGTGCAGTACTCCATATAAAGGCATAATCCTGTTACAACAGGATCATAGATTTCTGCTGTTATTTCCCTATTAGACCATTATTATATTGCAAAGTTCTATCCCCTATTAAATGATTTTTGTTTTTCTCTCTGGTACCCAGAAGATAGGACTGGGGAAAAAAAAAAAAAAAAAAAAAAAAAAAAGGAAAAAACTTTGTATCTGAGCTAAAACTATATTTAATAGGATTTAGCTATCTGTTGTTCAGCCTGTACAAGCAGAAAAGAAAAGATCTTGTAACTTTTCAAGATGGAGAATTTCAGATAACAACTTACATTTACTGAGCTTGTAAATTATCTTTGCTTCTGGCTTAATGGATATCACTACAGAATATTTCATTGAGATGTTAGTTGGATAGAACCACAGTTGTATGCATGGATGGCAGGATATACTGAATCACAGAATCACAGAATTTCTAGGTTGGAAGAGACCTCAAGATCATCGAGTCCAACCTCTGACCTAACACTAACAGTCCCCACTAAACCATATCCCTAAGCTCTACATCTAAACGTCTTTTAAAGACCTCCAGGGATGGGGACTCCACCACTTCCCTGGGCAGCCCATTCCAATGTCTAACAACCCTTTCGGTAAAGAAGTACTTCCTAAGATCCAACCTAAAACTCCCCTGGCGCAACTTAAGCCCATTCCCCCTCGTCCTGTCACCAGGCACGTGGGAGAACAGACCAACCCCCACCTCGCTACAGCCTCCTTTCAGGTACCTGTAGAGAGCGATAAGGTCACCCCTGAGCCTCCTTTTCTCCAGGCTGAACAATCCCAGCTCCCTCAGCCGCTCCTCGTAGGACTTGTTCTCCAGGCCCCTCACCAGCTTTGTCGCCCTTCTCTGGACTCGCTCAAGCACCTCGATGTCCTTCTTGTAGTGAGGGGCCCAAAAGTGAACACAGTATTCGAGGTGTGGCCTCACCAGAGCCGAGTACAGGGGGATGACCACCTCCCTAGCCCTGCTGGTCACACTGTTTCTTATACAGGTCAGGATGCTGTTGGCCTTCCTGGCCACCTGAGCACACTGCTGGCTCATATTCAGCTGACTTTCAACCATCACTCCCAGGTCCTTCTCTGCCTGGCAGCTCTCCAACCACTCATCTCCCAGCCTGTAGCTCTGCTTGGGGTTATTGCGCCCCAGGTGGAGGACCCGGCACTTGGCCTTCTTGAACTTCATGCAGTTGACCTCAGCCCATCGGTGCAGCCTATCCAGATCCTCCTGCAGAGCCCTCCTACCCTCGAGCAGATCGACACACGCACCTAACTTGGTGTCATCTGCAAACTTACTGAGGGTGCACTCAATGCCGTCGTCCAGATCATCGATGAAGATATTAAAGAGGACCGGCCCCAGCACCAAGCCCTGGGGAATGCCACTAGTGACTGGCCTCCAACTGGATTTGACTCCATTTACCACGACTCTTTGGGCCCAGCTATCCAGCCAGTTTCTAACCCAACGAAGCGTGCGCCAGTCCAAGCCAAGAGCAGCCAGTTTCTTGAGGAGAATGCTGTGGGGAACGGTGTCAAAAGCCTTGCTGAAGTCAAGGTAGACCACATCCACAGCCTTTCCCTCGTCCACCCAGCACGTCACTTTTTCATAGAAGGAGATCAGGTTCGTCAAGCAGGACCTGCCCTTCATAAACCCATGCTGACTGGGCCTGATCGCCTGCTTGCCCCGCAAGTGCTGCTTGATGACTCTCAAGATAATCTGCTCCATGAGCTTCCCTGGCACTGAGGTCAAACTGACAGGCCTGTAGTTTCCCGGGTCTACCCTCCGGCCCTTCTTGTAGATGGGCGTCATGTTTGCTAGCCGCCAGTCAACTGGGATCTCCCCCGAACTTTTACTGACACGTTACTCTTTTACTGACACGTAATAAATTGCCAGAATTATACTAGCAGATAAATACACTGTCATGATTTGTGTTATTTGATGTAACTGGTAAATGTTGACTGATTTGTATATTTATATTTGTCTGTTGGAAGTATTAACTAAAAATAAATTTATTTTGTGATATTACATTACAAAAAATTATGACTAACATTACTTAAAAGCCAAAGGAAAAAGTCGGTTTCAAAGACAGCTTTTCCTAAATGTTCACAGTATCTCAAAGTATTTATTTGGATTTTCTAATATATTATATACATATATATTATATACTGATATATTATATATTAGTATATATATATTATATATACTAATAATGTTAATTAATTGTAGAATCATCCATGTTGGAAGGGACCCACAATGATCATCATGTCCAACTCCTGGGTCCCCAAAGGACCACCCAAAAAATCAGACCATGTGTCTGAGAGCATTGTCCAAATGCTTCTCGAACTCCTGCAGGCTCAGTGCCATGACCAATTACATGGGGAAGCTGTTACAGTGCCCAACTACCTTCTCGGTGAAGAACCTTTTCCTGATATCCAACCTGAACCGTCCCTGTCTCAGCTTCAAGCTGTTCACTTGGGTCTGATCGCTGGTCACCAGAAAAAAAATAAATAAATAAATAAATAAATTAAAAAAAAAAAGAGATCAGTGCCTGCCCCTCCACTCCCCCTCATGAGGAAGCTGTAGACCACGACATGGTGTCTCCTCAGTCTTCTCCAGGCTGAACAATCCAAGTGACTTCAGACATTATTCATAAGTCTTCCCCTCTAGACTATTTACAATCTTTGTTGCCCTCCTTTGGACGCTCTCCATCTTTCTTATACTCTGGTGCCCAAAACTGCACACAGTACTCAAGGTGAGGCCACACCAGCTCAGAGCAAAGCAGTACAATCACTTCCCTCAACCAGATAGCAATGCTGTTCTTCATGCACCCCAGGATACTGTTGGTCCTTCTGGATGCCAAGGCACACTGCTGGCTCATGCTGAGCTTACTGTTGACCAAAACCTTCAGATCGCTTTCTGTGAGGCTGCTCTCCAGCATCTTGTCCCTCAGTTTGTACGTATAGCCAGGGTTGTCACTTCCCAGGTGCAGAATCTAGCACTTGCTCTTGTTAAACTTCATATTGTTGGTGATTCCCCAGCTCTCCAATCTCTCCAGATCTCTCTGCAAGGTCTCACCACCCTCAACGGAGACAACAGCTCCACCCAATTTGGTATCATCTGCAAACTTGCTCAAAAAAACTTAAAGTCCTTCGTCCAAATAATTTATGAAAACATTGAAGAGAACTGGTCCTAAAATGAAGCCATGGGGAACCCCACTAGTGACAGGTCACCAGCCTGTTGTAACCCCATATACATGAACTCTCTGGGCCCGACCTGCCAGCCAATTTTTCACATATTTATTACACTTTTACCATGAGAGACAGTATTGAAAGCTTTACTGAAATACACAAAGGTTACATCAACTGGTTTCCTTTGGTTAACTAGATGGGTGGTCTTGTCATAGAAGGAAATTAAGTTTGTTAGACATGATCTTCCCCTAGTGAACCCATGTTATCTCTTAATAATGACTGCATTGTCCTTTAGATGCTTTTTGGAAAGTCCCAGAATAATCTTCTCCATAATTTTACCAGGCACTGAAGCGAGACTGACAGGCTTGTAATTGCCAGGATCCTCTCTCTTGAAAACTGGGATCACCTTTTCCAGCTTTCAGTCAACTGGGACCTCTCTGGAGTCCCAAGACCATTTGAGAGAGGTCATAGACTCACAGAATGGCTGAGGTTGGAAGGGACCTCTGAAGATCACCTAGTCCAATCTCCCCACTGAGCAGACCCACCATTGTGTACAGGATGGCATCCAGGTGGGTTTCGAATCTCCAGAGAAGGAGATTCCACAAGTTCTCTGGGCAACCTGTTCCAGTGCTCTGTCACCCTTACAGTAAAGAAATGCCCTTCTCATACTCAGCCAGAACCTCCTGTGCTTCAGTTTGTGCCCATTTTCTCATGTGCCCATTGTCGCTGGGCACAACTGAAAAGAGTTCCATCTTCTTGACTACCCCCCCCCTCCCGCCCCCAATATTTATGAACATTGATGAGGTCTCCCCTCAGTCTTCTCTTTTCCAGGCTAAACAGGCTCAGTTCTCTTGCATGTCCTTGTACAACAGGTGTTCCAGTCCTGTAATAATCTTCACAGCCCTCCTCTGGACTCATTCCACTAGTTCTATGTCCCTCTTGTACTGAGGAGCCCAGAACTGGACACAATACTCCAGGTGTGACCTCACCAGGGATGAGTAGAGGGGGAGGATCACCTCCCTCCACCTGCTGGCTACACTGTTCCGAATGCACCCCAGGATACCTTTGGCCTTTTTGGCCACAAGGGTACATTGCTGACTCAGTCAGCCTGCTGTCCACCAGGACTCCCAGGTCCCTCTCTGCAGAGCTGCTCTCCACCAGGTCACCCCCCTCTCCCCCCAACCTGTGCTGGTGCTTGGGGTTATTCCTCCCTCGGTGCAGGACCCTGCACTTGCCCTTGTTGAACTTCATGAGGTTCCTTGCTGCCCATTTCACCAGCCTGTTGAGGTCCCTCTGAATGGCAGCACAGTCCTCTGGGATATCAGCTTCTCCTCCGAGCTTTGTGTCATCAGCAAACTTGCTGAGGGTGCACTCCATTCCATTGTCCAGGCTGTTGATGAGTAAGTTGAACAACACTGGACCGAGTACTGACCCCTGGAGGACACCACTAGATACAGGCTTCCAACTAGATTCTGTACCACTAAGCACAACCCTCTGAGCTCTGCCATCCAGCCAATTGTCAATCCACTTCACTGTCCCTTCATCTAGGCCACGCTTCCTGAGCTTGTCTATGAGGATGTTATGGGAGACAGTGTCAAAACCCTTTCTGACGTAGAGGTAGACCACACCACCACTCTCCCCTCATCTACCCAGCTAGCCGTCTCATCATAGAAGGCTATCAAACTGGTTAAGCATGATTTCCCTTGAGTGAATCCATGCTGAATACTCCTGATCACCTTCTTATCCTCAACACGTTTGGATATGATCCCCAGAATGAGCTGTTCCACCACTTTTCCAGGGATAGAGATGAGGCTGACTGGCCTGTCATTGCCTGGGTCCTCCTTCTTGCCCTTTCTGAAGACTGGTGTGACATTGGCTTTTTTCCAGTCCTTTGGTACCTGTCTTATTCTCTGCAACCTTTCAAAGATGATGGAGAGTGGCCTAGCAATAACATCAGCCAGCTCCCTCAGCACCCATGTGTCTTCTATCCAGACCCATGGAGTTGTGGATGTCAGGTTTACTCACATGATTTCTGACCTGATCCTTTTCAACCAAAGGAAAGTCCTCCTTTCCCCGGACTTCCTCTCTTGTCTCCAGGGCCTGAGATTCCTGAGGGCTGATCTCAGCAGTAAAGACTGAAGCAAAAAAAGGCATTCGTGATGACATCAGCCAGCTCTCTGAGCATTCTGGGATGACTCCTATCAGGCCCCATGGGTTTGCATGAATCTAGGTGAAACAGCAAATCCCACACAAGTTAACTGAGATTTTGTAAATCCTGAAGTCATGGTCCTCCAGCTCAGGGCAGCTGGAGC
Source organism: Nettapus auritus (assembly GCA_011076525.1). Lineage (NCBI taxonomy): Eukaryota > Metazoa > Chordata > Aves > Anseriformes > Anatidae > Nettapus > Nettapus auritus. The sequence continues at coordinate 167,646,116 of CM021765.1, forward strand.
CCCAGAGCCCATCACTGGTGTTAATGACAGAGGAAAAAAATGCATTAAACATCTCTGCTATGTCCTGGTTTGTGAGATGACCATCCCCATCAAGTGTAGGACTAATGTTTGCTCTAGTCATCCTTTTCCTATTAAAATACTTAAAACAAACAAACAAGCAAACAAATAAACTGGCCAGAATGAACTCTAATTGAGCTTTGCAGCCTGGATTCTCTCTCTACAAAGGCAAGCAGCATCCCTGTAGTCCTCCCATGTCACCCGACCTTGCTTCCAGTGGCCATACACTTTCTTTTCCCACCTAAATTAACAAAGGAACCAAACAAAACTGTATTCAAACATGAAAAAAGAAAGTAGTAGTTTAACAAACAAACAAATGAACAAACAAAAAGTGAAGATTTGGGAAGGCCTTTAAGAAGCTAACTGTATTCTTTGGAATCACCACTAGAGTTAGTAGTGATTAGTTACTAATTTTTTAGTTAGTTGATTTTTTTTATATGTTTTATTTTTTATGGGTGGGTTCCTTCAAACCTCTGTGACAACATAAGTCCCTTTACATAACAAAAATGAACTGAAAAAGCATGAAGGTAACCAAAGTACAGTCCCTTTTTCAATATGTAATCAGGATGAGTCTTGTAATTAAAAGGTGTTAAGAAGCTGTAAACTGCATTGTCTAATAAACTCTATAACAATTCTACTTTCATTAGAGGTAATAGTCTTTTTAATTCTAAAGCTACTACAGTATCCTCCATTATCTGTAGAAGTAAAGAAGAAAGAACAGATATTTACTACTTATTAGGAAACTTGGAAGTTTATTTGATCTTTTAAGATTGATAAAAATCTTAAAGGCCTCGGGATGCGTAATTTATAGTCAGAAAATCCATTCTTCTGTGGGTCTACATGCTAAATGGAAATTTATGTCTGGAGAGAATTCTAGATTTTTTTCTAATGAAATGGTTTGCCATGTTTTCCAAAAAGAGACAATATTTAAGAAACGAAAATGGTAAATTACAGGTTGATTCTAATATCTGAGCAATTATGCATCCTGAATGCAGAAAGATTAAATCAGGTCAGGGTACAAAATGAAGATTGATACCTAGAAGGCTAGAAATGCACATATCAAAGATACACACACTGGGTATTTCACCTGTCTCTATTACATATAAAATCTGAGATTAAATGTTTAAGAAGCAAAACATTCTTTAGAAAAAAAAAAAAAAAAAAAAAAAAAAAGATTATAGATTGTATAATTTTGCACATAAATTTGGAAAATTTTGTGGAGGATTGCTTTGTTAGCTAGACTTGCAGATGAAAAGTGGAATTTACTGACTCTGTATGTAATGGACGTTGCAAAGTCTTATTATGTCTAGGATCAGATCATCATTAATAACCACCATGTTGCATTAGTCATTAGGTTTAAGGTCTTACCAAACTTGCAGATTATCTGAAAGTTGTATTTTGGGTGGAATCCATATTACAATTGTCAATAACTACAACTCATGTGATTATTCTAGGCTTCTTCCTTGTGATAAAAGGAAATAGCTGTTTTTTAAGACAGGATTTGCCTTGTCAAAAAAAAAAAAAAGACCAGTTATCTAAAAATGTCTGCTTTCCTTCCACTACTATAATGGCAGGGCCATAAAGGTACCTATCTCAGGGAAAAGACATTAAAACTAGAGCATATGAAGTTTGAAGAAGTTCATGAATGTTCATTCATCTACTTTGCCCAGGACAAGGGGACAAGCCTGGGCAGAGTAGACACACATTGCGTGTTATCATTCAGTCTCTAGACCACCTAAGAGTTGTGTCAATGAATCCTACAGAATGCAGCAATTTGTGCTGTTGACTCTGCCATACTTTCTCTTGAATTGTTTTTGTTTCATGTAGCAAGGTTTTGGTAGCAAGGGGATGCACCCGTGGCCTCCGTGAGAAGAATCCAGAAGCTGCCCCATGTTAGATAAGGGCCAATTTCAGACGGTTCCAAAGGGACCCACTGCTGCCCAGAGCTGCACCAGTGAGCAATGTTGTTTGTTCCTATGTGGGAACAGATTTAAGGAAAAAACAAACAAACAAAACAAAACAAAACAAAAACAAAAACAAAACAAACAAACAAAAAAACACTGCTTCACAACAGCATCTGGGAGAGTAAGGATTGAGAACCAGCCCTACAGACACCAAGGTCAGTGCAGAAGGAGGACAGGAGGTGCACTAGGCATGCAGAAGAAATTCCCCTGCGGCCTGTGGAGAGGCCCCTGGTGGAGCAGGCTGTCCCCCTGCAGCCCATGGGTCCCACAGCAGAGCAGATCTCACTGAAGCCCATGGAGGAGCCCCTGGTGAAGCAGGTGGATATGGCCTGGAGGAGGCTGCGGCCCATGGAGGTCCCCCGCAGGAGCAGGCCCCGGGCCGGAGCTGCAGCCCATGGAGAGGAGCCCATGTAGGAGCAGGATGTCTGGGGGGAACTGCCGCCCACGGGGGACCCATCCTGGAGCAGTTTGCTCCTGAATAATGGACCCCGTGATACGGACCCATGTGTGAACAGTTCTTGAAGCGCAGCTGCCTGTAGGAAGCCCACATAGGATCACCTTGGGAAGGATGACATCCTGTGGGAGGGGACTGACTGCAGCCCCATTCCCTGTTCCCTTGTGCTGCTCAGGGAGAGGATGTAGGAGAGGGTGGATGGACAGGAAGGTATTTTTAGTATGTTTTGACTTTCGCACTCTTCTAGCCTGTTAGCTATAAGTAATATAATAAACTCCCTATGCTGAGTCTGTTTTGTCCATGACAAAAATTGTTGAGTGATCTCCCGGTCCGTATCTCAACCCTTGAGCACTTTTCATTCTATTTTATCTGCCTTTTCTTTTGGGTAGGTGGAGTGAGAGGGTGGTTGTGGTGGAGTTCAGCTGCTTATCTGGGTAAAACCACCACAGACAACTAGAAGGTTGCCTTCAGAACAAAGCCAGTGAGAAAAAGTATGCACTCAGTGCAGGCAGTGTTGGGTCCAGGCTCCTGCTGTGACTTCTGCAAGAAGAAATAGATTACTAATTTTTCAGGCTCTTCCATAACATAATGATTAGACATAAGGGATCAGCAAAAGTTGAGGTGACGCAAAAATGGGGTGAGTCAAGAGAGACACTGGTGCAGGAATGTCTCCACTGACGGGGCATAGTTCTACAGGATCTGAGTACAGCAGCAGTAAGAGACAGGGGCTAGTAACAAAATCTAGTCTGCTCTAATTTCTCTGTCTTGACAATAATGAAACTTTTATGCTCTCAGATGAAGATAACCATATTTTGCATCCTAAATAGACTCATGGGTCTTGGCTTTGGAGTAGCAATGAATCAGACACACTGTCATAGATAGGGTTTCCTTTTGTTAGCAGCCATATATCTTCCTATAGGTTCTCTTATTTCCTCTGCACAAGTGTTTCTCTCTCTCCATTGACCCTGTAAGGAGTGTAAACACTTTACATAGTCTGTTTGGATCTTTATACTGGTGTTCAGGCTTTTAGTGGAAAACCTAAACTAAGCAGTCTGGATGGTCCTGTACTGCTGATATTATAAATTATGTAGTATGCTATGAAGCTTACGGAAGATAAATACAATCTTTTGTTTGGAATACTTTTTCATGATGGGTATTTTGAAAGAATAATGATGGAACATTTGAAAGCTCAGATAACATTTCACTACTATAATTAAATTGATTGGTTGTATCTAATTGCTGTAGACTAGAAAATTGTCATTGCTGAGGCAATATTGTAAGGAAGCAGTCAGTCACACCATGACCTCTCATATGTATTTTGTTGTTATGAGTCATTCATTTCTTTACCTTATTATTCCCTTAGATTTCCATAGCCTAAGTTTGAAGGATTTTCTATTCCATTTTCTTTTAATCTCCCACTTGTGTGCTATGTAAACCAATATCCTTGCTACTGGCAAGAACACTTTTATGTAATACAGCTGCTGCTTCTGCAATTGCTGCAATTTGCTCTGAAACCAAGGTCTGATTTTGAGTTTACATCAGGATCATTTACTTTGTTTACTTCAGTGTTGTATTGTTTCTTGTTTGCCAGCTTGTCTTTTGATCATTATGACATAATCACTATTTCTGGCAGTTCAGTGGATGTACTTGTCAGTAACCTCCCTATTTTGTTTCTGAAATGCTATCCACATTTGCTTTTCACAGCTGCTGCATTTACTTCTCATAGTTACAGTTGTCAAAGTCTCTTAGGCTTGCTGTTCATCAACTTTCTGGTATTTATTTAATTAATAGAAGGTTTAAAAATATTTTGCAGCATCTAGAGAGGAGAGGAGAGGAGAGGAGAGGAGAGGAGAGGAGAGGAGAGGA
>CM021765.1:167650556-167686378 GCA_011076525.1 Nettapus auritus
AAAAAGAAAAAGAAAAAGAAAAAGAAAAAGAAAAAGAAAAAGAAAAATCACTCAGATATGTGTAAATTTTATAACACATTCCCCTCTCTTTGATCAGTTAAATCTGTCAATGTTTTTCAGAGCAACACTGATCTGAAATTAATAAAAATATATTTTTAAGATTACATAAAAATTCTGGATGAAGTCCTGTGTCCTGTGCATATCTATTCTCAAGTCTGAAATAGATTAAATTAGTAATAATAATAATAATTACTCAGCTAAACCAGAGTTATAGAAAGTTCAGGTTATGTTGTTTGATATATTTTCTTATTTTCTAGCCTTTCATGTTCAGTTTCCTTGAATTCCTTGAATTCACAAGTGGTTTACTCCATTAGACTTTGTTCATCTAAAAATTAGGCAACTTAGTCATCTAGCCACCCTTTATGAGCAGAAAGTGTAAAACACTTTCAGAAGAAAAGATAATGGTATTTCAAGCAGGGAGAGGTTGATACATTGGGAGGTAGTATAGCTATTCAGAGATCTCAACTGGATGCAGAAATGGGCTGAAAGGAATGTCACAAAATTCAGCAAAGGAAAACACTAAGCTCTTCACCTGGTGAGGAATAACTTCATGCACAAGTACAAGTTTGGTGGTCTACCTGCAAGAAAGCAGCTTTTCAGAAAATACATCCCATCCTGATGAGCAAAAAATTGTGCTTAACCAGCAGTGAGCCTTTGCAACAAAGAAGGCCACTTGTACCCTCCTGGGCAGTATTAGCAAGAGTATAAACCACAGGAGCAGGGAAGTGATCTTTCCCCTTTATTTAGAACTCACGAGATTGCAGCTGGCATTTTGTGTTCAGTACCGGGGCTCTCCAGTACTCTCCAACTGAAATGAGTTCCAGGGAGGATTGGCGTAAAGGGGGATGGAACACATGATGCATGAGGATAGGTTGTGATAACTGACTCTGTTCAGCCTTGCGAAGACCTTATGCTGCCTACAGTTACCTAACTGGAAGATATAGAATCATAGAATCATATAGAGAAGAGGACATAGAGATTCATAGAGGTAGGTTAGGAGACAAGCTGTACTAGGGATTTTCTATTATATATATAAGGAAACAACTTTTTTTTTCTTCCCCCAGAATGAAAGTGGTCAGATGTTGTAACATACTGCCCAGGGAGGCTGTGGAGTCTTCATCACTGAAGATATTCAGAATGGGGTTGAACAAGATGCTGTACAACCTGGCCTAGGTTGGCATTGCTTCAAATATTCTTCAAGGTATTAGTAATCCACTCTCAACAAACATAGCAACGTGCTTTTTCTTGACAGAACTGAAATGTTTCTTCTGAAGTTTTCTTAACTTTTTTAATCTGCATTTTAATGTTATCTTCCAATATATTCACAGTTCTTACTCAAAAAACATTTTTCAAACTGGACCAGCTCTTATTTGCAATGACAATTTAAGAAGAAGTCCTTGGAGAGGCATAGAAAAGAGGGCCTCAGAACCATCGGAAAGTATGCTGGCTGATGTCAATTCATGCTAATCAGATACTCTACTTCTCTAGGTGTGAGTACCTTACTCCACTTTCATATCTTTGAAGTAGCACGGTGTCTGTGCGTTCATATGTGCATTACCTAGCCTATATTCTTTCAGTGTAATACCAATACTTAGCCCAACGTATATTGTACATTCTTGTTCAGGCTGTGTTTAAGTTTAGAGTGGTTTATTTGACAGGTACTTTAACAGTGATATTTAGGGATAGTGACAAGTATGAATTTGAGAAGAGGAGAAGAACTCTTTAATGATTATGGAGATAATCAGTTTATATTATAACCATGTTTTCATTAAGTTTTATCCTATTTAACATAAAGTATTTTAAAATGGTCATTGATTCTTTCTTTATGCTTAAATTATTCCTCTGCTTATTTTTTTCTTGTTTACATATGATTTTTATTGTCATGATACTTTTGTGCCAGTAAATTCAGCTTCCTGGAATGACTAACAGAACTAACTTGAAATTATCTGTGTGCATCGTGGATCTTCTCTGCCAAATTCAGGAAGGTCTTATTTTCATGCATACTACAGCACCAAACTCAAGACTTCGAATGTGTACTCAAAAAAGCATGGTTTAGCATGGGCTTCTTCATGACACCCATCAAAAGTAGATATTATTTTCATTAGAGTTAGAAATAAAATCCTCAAATATTTATGGGAATGATATATCAAATTTCCCTTTGTCTTGTGCAAGGTCTGTCTGTACTACTTTTTTTTTTTGCTAAAAAAAATAGACCAAAACAGACAAACTAATCTAGAATATATGAGGTAGTCTTTACAGCATCCTGTCTGTGCTACTGAATCTTTATATTAGCATATCACTAGAAAAAAACAAAATAATACTATACACTAGAACAAAAACAAAACAATACTATAATGTGGGAAAAAAAAAAAAAAATGATCTATATTTTTGCTTCAGCTGTTAAGAAGTAACATTTTAGCAGATTAATAAAGTTCATTTTTCTTGGCTTTATCAAGAAGTTGTATTGCTAATATTGAAAACACTCATGCAGATACTCACAAAAAATCCACTTGTCAAAAGTGCACTCTTGCGAAAAATCAGTGAATACAAATCTAGTGCATTCCTAATGGTCTCACCAAGACAGAATTTTTGAAAGCTGTCAAGGCCTGTTTAGGATTTTCTGAACAATTCCCGTATATTAGGTATACCTAAGAATTATAGAACACAAACAGAAAGAAATCCTGGGAAACAATAGCTAAAGAAATGTTTTACTTCCTCTTCACAGGACATAATTCAACACTGAAACAGGACAAGAGGCAATGGGCATAAACCAAAACACAGGAGGTTCCATCTACACATCAGGAAGCACTTTACTGTGCAGGTGATGGAGCATTGGTACACGTTGCCCAGGGAGGTTGTGGAGTCTCCCTCCTTGGAGAACTTCAAAAGTTGTCTGGACGTGGTCTTCAGGAACGTTCTTGGACCAGTTTTACTTGAACAGGGGGGTTTGGACTGGATGACTTACAACCTCAACTATTCTGTGATTCCATGAAATAACTACACACAGGCTGATTATTACCCAGCAAGTCTTGGTTGTGGCAAACAAGTAGAAAAAAGCCCATAGAACTCATCTGATGTGCAAGAAGAAAGGTAGTTTCTCCTGGATTATGTGATTTTTCAAATTTCTAGAAGAATCCTTAACTATTAGGTAGAATTACCTTATATATTATTGCTAATGGACTTCTAAAAGCTTGTCAAGAAGCTCAATCCCCACCCCCCCACACCCACCCCACACTTCCTCCAAACAAGCTCTGACACTTTACCTTTACTTCTTTGAGCTATAACTTTATTTCATGTCTATTGTCAGTCTCTTCTGAAAGTCAGCTATTGAACAATAAGTGCATTATAACAGTTTTCAGTAATAATTTCTTTAAAAACAATTTTTATAACAATTTAATATGCCGCTCTGTCCACAACTGATGTTTCAGCTGTATGAAAGTGAAATTATATACTTTAGCAAAAAATGTATATTCACTTATTATATCCCAAAATATCCCAAAATGCAGATTATGTTTAATTTAGTAAAATTGTAGAGAACTGTGTAAAACTTAAAATTAAGGGACAATACTTAAAACTCACTAATTCATTGCCTAAATTTCTTATAAGATAAATTCTTATTAAAATGCTTTACCATATAACATAACAATGATATTAAATATTTTTCCTGAAGTATAAATATATTTCAAGGGGATCTGTTTTTTAATTATTTATTTATTATGGAAAATAACAGAAATTTTAAAGTAGTCCTATGTATATTACATGTGTACAGTATAATTTAAAAAAATAAATGTTAGTATATGCATTTTTGAAGACTACCTTGCAAAGAGATTGTTCATCGAATTGAAGCTTGTTCTTTTCAAATTCACCTTATTTCATGTTAATGTCTTTGAAAACGTCAACGTCACTTCAGTACTTTTGCTGTTACAAACTTCAAGAAATATCCATATATAATGCAGTAGTGGCAATCTTGTTCTAATAACTTGTTTAGGGCATAATTAATTTACAGCTTTAGGCATATTTAAATAAGGGTCCGCTTTTAAGTTCACAGCTTTCAACTGAGCATGAGTGAGGCTAGTAAACACAAAAATCTTGGGGAAAAAAAAATAGAAAAAAAAGGCAAGAAAAAATACCCCGTAGTTCTCATTTTAGAATGCCTAATCTATAAGAAACACATGCTGAAAGATAAATTACCTGAAATATCTTAGTCCGCACAGCAAATCTCTTTCACCCCCTTTTTAATTTGCTATGAAGTTTATAACAGCCATCTCTGGGTTTTTCTTCGCTATTCCCCAATTCCTGTTTTTCATGCAGAAGAGTTAATGGGGTTATAATTTCATAATTAAAGCAGATAACTTTAATTTCTCTGATGACTCTTTATTATGATAATCTTGTTAAGATTATGGTGTTCATTTGTTGTTGCATATGATCATTTGGCTTTTGTATAAGCTGTCTGTGCTACTGAGTCACTAAATCGCTAAACAAGCAGAGCATTCCAACCAGCAAAGTCTTGCTCTTAATGGAAGACCAAAGTCAAATTTAACTCTCTGTAAACCTATTAAGGGATTCAGACAGAGAGCATACCACAAATTTACTGTCAGTCATCAAATATGAGATAAAGCTTCATTAACTGAATACCTAATTTCACATTTAATGAAGAGCTGGCCTTTTAGATTGGATGATGGGGTAGGCGTTCCTAAGACAACAAACATAAAATGAAATGCTCCTAAACTAATTAGTTGACTACGAGGAGATCAAGAGGAGGTCCAAGAAGGAAGATTCTGGGGAGGAATGGCTGATCCACAGTCCTGAATAAAATGCTGCTCAATTGATTTATTTGTTTTCTGCAGTATAGCATTATGCATGTTTAATAGTGAAATAACTGAATCATTCACTTTCATTCTGTTGTTTGCTGAGTTTGAGTGCACATGAATGATCTTTACTTTAAATATTGCAGCCAAAGACAGTTGAAATAATAACTATGGTACATTGTAGTGCGACAATACATTCCTGTGCACTATACACAGAGAGAGCCTTTGCAAGCACTGAATATATTTTGTCACTATAACTACTTCTATTGCTCAAAGGCTTTTTCAAAGTAAACACTTGGATGATTTTTATGGGGCTACTTTTATTGCTTTTTTGTTTATGGAGGCATAGACCACAGTAAATTTAAGCTTTCCAGACACATTAGCTGTCTCTTATGTGACACGAGATGTTTCAGGTCAAATTTTTATTTAAAAAGAATTTAGAACTGAATTAGCCTGTCGTAAGGGAGGGTAGGAGAGAAGGAGATAGATGAGGAAAACTCAGTGGTATACTAAACATTTTTGTGATGGAAAGCTGGGCAAAGTCGGGATAAGCATTTTAAAGTCTGGTGAGAAGATAAGAAATTACAAAAAAAATCCAAGATGACATTTCTGCATTTATAACAATATTACTTTAATAAATTAAAGAATTTCTTCAGCTTGTATGTATTCACCAAGATTTTAAATAAAAATTTACTTTCTGGTATTTGTAATAAGTTCATAATAAAAGGGAGGATATTGTTACTTAGAATGAAATAAAATAAACATCAAATTTAGGATAAACATGGGAGTTGATAATATGATAAATGTATAAATTCAGAATAAACTTTGCAGTTGCTATTGTAATTTCAATCATCAAGAACAACAAAAATGCTTAGTCAAAATAGGTCCTCTGGTCATATAGTAACGGGATGTAGTTTTCACTTTTTGCCAATTACACTTGAAGCAACAGTCTATGGGAATTATGTTAATTAGTTTATAAGCTAAAAAATTTCAAGAACACATAACCAACATTTTTTACAATCGTATTTCCCTGAATATGCTTATGTCGGGACACAAAATAGCTGGAATTCAATGAAGAAACATACCACAAGAAAACTTAAACTGGAGATCATGACTTTTATTTAATGCATATCTTACACATTATGAAGCAGAAGTTCTGGTCATTTTGTTAGCTCTTTACTGAGTTCCTTGTATTTTAAGAACCTCAGCAGTTTTCATGGTCCTATCAGGTAGCAGTTTTTATTGCTATAGGACACTATCTCTTTTCCTCTGTAAATCTAGCTTCAATGTGAAACTGCTGTTCCTTAACCATAAGATAAATGTCAGTGATTCCACAAATTAAGAACCTGAAAAGGACAAGAGGAAGTCTTTAAAGACATTGTAACTACTCTATCTGTACAGATTCACTTGTGTGAAGGGCAACCTTCAGCCCAGCCAACAAGTCCAAGTGCAAGGTGCTTCACCTGGGTCACAGGAGTACAGACTAGGACAATAACTCTTTTGAGAGCAGCCCCACAGAGAAAGAATTGGGAGTTCTAGTGGATGAGAAGCTTGACACGAGCCAGCAGTGCACGCTTGCAGCCCAGCAGGCCAACTGCCTCCTGGGCTGCATCAAAAGATGTGTGACCAGCAGGTCAAGGGACATGATTGTCCCCCTCTACTCTGCCTTTGTGAGACCCCACCTGGAGTACTGCATTCAGGTCTGGGGCCCCCAGCAAAAGAAAGATGTGGACCTGTCAGAGCAAGTCCAGAGGAGGGCTACAAAGATGATAAGAGTGCTGGAGTACCTCTCCTATGAAGAAAGGCTGAGAGAGCTGGGGATGTTTAGCCTGAAAAAAAAGAGAAAGCTCTGGGGAGACCTCATTGCAAATTTTTAGTGCTTAAAGGGTTCTTATAAAAAAGGTGGAGAAGAATTCTTTACTTGGGTAGATAATTATAGGACAAGGTGAAATGGTCTTAAACTAAAAGAGGATAGATTTAGACTGACATTAGGAGGAATTTTTCACTGTAAGGGCTGTGAGGCACTGGAACAGATTGCCAAGAGAAGTTGTGGATGCCCCATCCCTGGAAGTGTTCAAGGCTACATTGGATGGAGCATTGGCCAACCTATCTAGAGGGTGACATCCCTGTCTATGGCGGGGGGGGGGGGGGGGGGGCTGGACTTACATGATCTTTAAGGTCCCTTCCAACCCAGGAAAGGTGATGGCACAGGTCATCTTGAATGCAATCACACAGCATTCGCGGGACAGCTGGGAGATCAGGCCAAGTCAGCATGGGTTCATGAAAGGCAAGTCCTGCCTGACCAACCTCATCTCCTTCCACGACCTGATGACCCTCCTGGTGGATGAGGGAAAGGCTGTTGACATAGTCTACCTAGACTTCAGAAAGTCCTTTGACACAGTCTCCCATAGAGAACTTCTCCTGGAGAAGCTGGTAGCCCATGGCTTGGACAGGTACACTCTTTGCTGGATTAAAGTGTTGATCTGCCAGAGGGTAGGAAGGCCTTGCAGAAGGAACTGGACAGGATGGGTCGATGGGCAGAGGCCAGTGGGATGAGGTTCAGCAAGGTTAAGTGCCAGGTTCTACTCTGTAGCCACAACAACCCCATGCAGCACTACAGGCTTGGGGCAGAGTAAAGCTGTGCAGAGGAAAAGGATCTGGGGATGCTGATTGATGCTCACTTGAACATGAGCTGGCAGTGTGCCCAGGTGGCCAAGAAGGCCAACAGCATCCTGGCTTGTATCAGGAATAGTGTAGCCAGCAGGACCAGGAAGGTGATTGTTCCCCTGTACTCTCCTCTGGTGAGGCCACATCTCGAGTACTGTGTTCTGTTTTGGGCGTCTCACTTCTAGAAGGACACTGAGGCCCTGGAACCTGTCCAGAGAAAAGCTACAAAGCTGGTGAAGGGTCTGGAACACAAGTCCTATGAGGAGTGGCTGAGGAAACTAGGGTTGTTTAGTCTGGAGAAGAAAAGGCTCAGGGGAGACCTTATTGCTCTCTACAAGGAAGTTGTGAGGTGCTGGGGGCCAGCCTCTTCTCACAGATAACTAGTGATAACACTAGAGGGAATGGCCTCGAGTTTTGCCAGGGGAGGTTTAGGTTAGAAGTTAGGAGACACTTCTTCTCAAAAAGAGTAGTCAGGCATTGGAACAGGTTGCCCAGGGAAGTGGTAGCATCTCTGTCAGTGGTAGTGGGGTGATGGTTGGACCAGATGATCTTGAAGGTCTTTTTACAACCTTAATGATTCTATGATTCTGTGATTCTATGAAGGATGAATATAATTCTACTGAGCTTTGGTGATTCACAATGTTGAATTCCGTCCCACTAAAAATGTTTATTTTATTTTATTTTATTTTATTTTTTTAATTATAAGATATTAAAATATCTTAACAAAACAAGCAAACAAACAAAAAAATATGTATCTTCCACATTATAGAAATGACAGCCAATTTGGCACAGGCAGGTCTTGTGAGTAACTGTTTACTTCAACTGGAAAAAGAGACCTATAAGAAGAACCAGAAAAAAAAGGTTTTATCTACCAATGTTGTTTCCTTTAATTATATGCAGAAATAGACTAATTGATAAGTGAAGACAGAAAATTATCCTGTTGTGATTGTGGAGTTTTCATTCTGGAGGCTGTTTAAAGTATGTCTCAGCATGCACATTGTGTCTTTTATTCCTGGTACGTCTTCACCAGATTATTCTAAAAATGTAAGTGAAGACCAGTGGAAATCAAACACGCTTATCCTGAAGCCTATGCAGAAACAAATGGTCACAAAGGAACAGCACAAAAATATATAGACAAGATTTTATCCATCAGATTATTTTCATCTACACTAAATGATGCATGTATATAATATTAGCACACTTCCAACAGCTTTTATCCTTATTTGATAGGGCATGTATCAAATGACACATCTTATCATAATATCTGCCCATCAAGTAACAAATGATTTGCTATTATAGGCAGATTATGATGCCCTTATTCACAGGAGTTAGAAGTGAAAATTAGGAGGAATTCTCAAGTTGGAGAGACTATTCAGCATGTGTAAGTGAAACAGACTATGGCTTGTGGACAATATATTCTCTTTTGCATGACTTAGCATGAATGATAATTGATGTTGAATAGATTTGATAATTTTAAAATTATTATTATTTTTTTTAACGTTTTACAGATGATTAACCATTTTTTCAGCATGTAACTGCAGGAAATATTGTGCTTGCAGGAAGAAATTACCCCAAATTATTATTATGTTTTCTGTTATCTGTAGACCTCAGTCTGACTACTACCTTTCAGAGGTCTACCCATCTCTTTGGATAACATTCTTGGTTCATGATTCTGAACAAATAAATTAGTACTTTTGTTTTGTAAGGAGAGACGAAGAGAAATGAATTTGAACATACAGTGATGCCTTAGGTTTGCATTACCTGTAAAAGCAACTCTAAGATGTAAGTACCGGGACAATAACTGGACAGAAAAAAAGTCAACCAGAAGGTTAACAGAGCTTATTTTAACTTGTGCTCGCTATAGTCCCTGTTGGAAGCCTCCCGCCCACCAAACACCAGACCCAGCAAAACAGGTTTTGCTGCCTGTTTGGACAAATCCAAGACCCACCTCAGACATGGCACAGATGCATAACTTTAGCTCAGAGTACTGTGACAGACCTGTCAAAAAGTCTGTTAACAGAAAATAAATACAAAAATTGCAAACTGAAGGAGAATTATTGAGATGTCAGTGTTATGTTAGGAAAAAAAAATATTGGACCAGATCTAACAATTTGAGAGAAGTGAGGGTGCTGAAGCCCCATGCCCCCAGATCCAACCAATTGCAAGTCTAAGCATGTATTTCCAGCAGACACATTCACACAGAACACACATATACACCACATATATGCATATATACAGAGACATCCACACAAACAGATGCATAGCACAGGAACAACAGCCTCATTCTACTCCCTTCTGTGGTTGAGCACTATGAAGGTCTACTACTGAGAAATATTTGTGCATATACACACACATATATATATATAAATACTCATATAAGTACAGTGTAGATCCCTCTAGCATCTGGGCTGAGACACTCATTCTGTCCAGTACCTGTTCCTGGATCCCAATATCCCCCGTTGCTGGGACCTGGATATAGGAAACTTTGAGGCAAAACCAATGAGAAAAACACCTGGGTTTCTGTTATTTTGATTATCACCCACGGAGCCATATAGTCACACTTGATAAGCTCCAAGGTTTCTCCTGGCTGTATCAATAGTAGCTACAAGCAAGAGCAGTAAGGGAGTGTGAGGCCTGGAAACGCCTTTGCAGTCTTTCCACAACACTGCAAATCTAAGATTGCAGCAAGCATCAAACCTCCCTTGTAGAAGGTTAGAACAGCAGAAGGGGTCATCCATTCCCTGCAGCAGGGAACCTCGCAATGCTCTCACTTTTCACTGGTGTTGCTGAAAGCGCTCAAGCCCAGCTGGTTCAGAGCCTTGCTCAAGATATCCAGTTAATACCAAGAAGCTCTATCATGCCAGACAACTGTAAATAAGTAATTGGATAATGGGTATTGCAAAGAATGAATGGTCTAAATGTTTTGAAAGCTTAGGTTTGTTTGGGAAGGGTATATTGAAAAGAGAACAAAAGTCCTGAGACATTTCAAGATTCATTGATTTGATGTAGATTTGATGTAGATTATTTATGGAAATTATACATTTCAAAAAGGAAAGGAAGAGAGGAAAAAAATGAGCATGTTGAGAAGAGACAAGCTTTTGGGCACTTTGGTTAGGATTTCATTGTTGATGATTTTCTAAAATAAGGCTTTATTTAAATAAGGCCATCTACATGACAAAAATCTTACCAATTACTAAATTGAGATGATAAGGGGCAGAAATGAATGTTTGCAGTCAGCTCCTTAGAGCAGTTTCATCTTGAGGGAAAAAAAAAAAAAAAAAAAAAAAAAAAAAAAAAGCTTGTATCTTCTATCATGAATGAATAGGAAGAAATTACAGTAGATACTAAGAAGGAATTAGAACCTCCCCAAATGCCTCTGCTTTGAAAAGCTATTTTGTTTGTAGAAAATATCTATTAAGTTAACTTAAACAAAAATTACCGAATCCTTTTACTGTTAATAGATTTGATGACATATAGATACATTACACATGCAAGTATGCCTTGGATACGATCCACAACCTATTACAATCAATGGAACTTCTTATCATTTCAGCAGATTATTGAAATGGAAGGCAAAACTGTAAGCTATATCACCATATTTTTCTAGTGAACAACTCCGGATGCTGACAACTCACTGTATAGTTACTGTCCCCTACTCCTGACCCCTCCCCCACTAAAACCACTGTTCTTATGACCTCTATTCAGTAAAAGCATAAACTAATAGTGGTTTTAAGTGAACTATATTGATTTTATCATACCTATATATAATTTGAATTCTAGATGTTAGCATAACTGGACTGGAATTCAAGACTTTGGGGATTAGCTATTGAAGTGTGTTTAGTTTAGATCATTGGACCATTCTGAGTCTTTAATTGCAGGTTTCCCACAGATTAGGATATAGATGTGTGGTAGTACACTGATCTAATAATGGTAATATTTTGATGCTTGGTTCTTTCAGATTTCTCCAGAACTGTTGGTATTTTCTCAGCCTCTCGTATATCTGGAAAGTAGATGACCTGCCTTTCCTGGATATCCATTCATATATCTTTGCTCAAGATTCAGCTGTACAAGGCAGTTCTCTTAGTGTGACCTTTTTCTTTCTACTTACTTTTTAACCACCACTAAAACAAAAGAAGTATTAAGCAAAGTTCTCTTTAGGTACTGCTGAAGATGTGCATGTGAAGAAAGCACTCTAAGGGACTTCAATTCAAAATTATGTAGTTTTGCTTTTACAGGCGGGATACTCCATTTATTTTATTTTGTAAAAATCACATAATCACAATAGTAGATATTTAACAATGCTTTAAAAAATTGTTTATATATTCTGCATGTATCTTCTATTTAGTGAGTAATTAGATACATTTCATATGTAACATTTTAGAAAAAAACTGTTGGAAAAATAGGGTGGTTAGAGAATACTTACAGTAAAGCGTAAGTATTTTAGCAACACTTAGCTGTGAACTTAACTGTAAAGTGAATTTCACAGCCTGAGGTTTTGGTTTTATTTACTGCATGGGTTAACTAATCGACAAAACAATTTTGCTGCACACACTACATAACATCTCTGGTTCTGCTTGCTGAGAAAGAATATGTCATTGTGGGAGTATCACATTTATCATCAGTAATGTGATAGTGTAGTAATTTTCCACAAATTCCAAACAGTGTGGCTGAAGAAATTTGCACATATTATTTTGTGCTATAGTTAATGAACCACAACAAGGTATTTCTGGTGGCAAACAAGTTGGCTACTGGGTATATTTTAACATTGTTAAACTTATAAAGGAAAAAAAAAAAAAAATCACTAAAATGGCATTCAGCAATGCTTTATGCTCTGATGAAGCTATAAAGACTTCAGTCAGGAAACATGTAAGCTTTGTATTCTTCCCGGATAAATATTAATGTTATGAACTTCCCCACTCCCCATCCCCCACCCCCATCCCCACCCCCCCACCACACACCACCAAATAAATGTTAGAGCTACAGGCAAATAGCTAGGTCACTAGCAAGGCCCTGGACTGATGTTAAGCTAATTGGACAGGATGTGGAAATCTACTGGTTGTGACATGAAAAAATTTTGGATGTGATAGATAACAGTGCAAGCAGCTGGCAAATGTTAATGATCACACCATGAAGGACAGTCAGATTTCACAGGTGGCTGAGGGGCAATTATGAGAACTAGCCAAACATTACAGATTGCTGGCAGGGGGTGTTGGGGACCTTTACAGGAAAACAATTTTCCAAAACTGACAGCAGCTCAGTAACTGTATCAGTAATGTCATATATTTCAGAAATTACTTTTGTAATGGCATTAGAAATACCAATTTTGGGTACAGATATAGCAAAATTGTGACTAAAGGGGAAAAGTAATTCAGGGAGGGTTGCATATTTGACAGAAGACAGAGGAAAACAGGAGATATGAGGACAACAAGGAGGGTCAAGAAATGAGAAAGGGATAATGTGATAGGTGCTGTCCAGGGGTACCCACTGGGCAGCCTTGCTCTTGATCTCCATAGCCTAAAACACAGGGTAATAAATTAGACTTGTTTGTCTGACTATATGTGTACCCACAGGCAGAAGGGCCCGATAACAAGGTGCTAGTACACTGAAACTTCTCAAGTACCAGGATGTTGGTGCCCATTTCAGGCTGGCCAACACTGACATCTATTCACTAAAAATAAACAAATAAATAAAAGTTGAATGCATATATGCAGACAACTAATTTTGGAAAAGAGAAAAAAAGCCACAAATAAAATCTTTCTGTTCAAAAAGCAATTTAACAATTTTAATAGACTGGGGGGGGGGGGGGGAATGCTGTAGAAGCACCATTAATGGAAGTAGAGTAGATAACCTCTACAAATTACTTTTAACACTGTTTATTATTATTTTTTTTCATAACTTCAGTAGTATTTTTATGCCACTTATAACACATTTATTATACTTAGGTATAAGAAAAGATGTAGTGTATCTATTAAGGTTCTCTTTTTCTTATAATGCTTGTAGAACTATGTCTTTTGTACCTATCCACTAATTTTCTTACAATTGTTAGTTCAATTTTCATCCAACACGAGCATTTCTATAGCATGATCTAAAAAACTAATCACAACATTTCAGTGTATATTGGCCTGCAGAAGCAGAACTTCATTGATTTATCAGCAGGACTTTATAGTAGAAAATGAAAAAACTCACACAGGAGTACCAATAGAATGGCAATGAAGAGTATACTTGTTTCCTGACTACTACATCTCAGTCCTGAAATATCATACATAAATAAGACACAAATACAAAAAGTTATTTTCTCCTGCTATAACAGAACCATAGAACCATGGAATATCCCAAAGAACCATAAGGATCATAGAGTCCAACTCCTGGCTCCTCACAGGACCACTCAAAAATTCAGACCATGTGACTGAGACCACAGTCCAAACACTTAAGAACTCCAGCAGGGTTGGTGCCATGACTATGTCCCCTGGGAGCCTGTTCCAGTGCGAGAACACTCTTGGTGAAGAACCTTTTCCTAATATCCATCCTGAACCTCCACTGTCACAGCTTGACTCCATTCCCTCAGGTCCTATCACTGGTCACTAAAGAGAAGAGATTGGCATCTGCACCTCCACTCCCCCTTGTGAGGAAGCTGTAGACCACCATGAGGACTCTCCTCAGCCTCCTCTTTTCCAGACTGAACAGACCAAGTAACTTCAGCCACTCCTCATATGTCTACCCCTCTAAGCCCTTCACCATCTTTGTAGCCCTTCTCTGGACACTCTTCAATAGTTCCATGTCCTTTCTGTACTGTGGTGCCCAGAACTGCACACAGTACTCAAGGTGAGGTCGCACCAGCACAGAGCAGAGCAGGACAGTCACTTCCCTTGACCGACTAGCAATGCCATGCTTTATGCATCCCAGGATATGGTTGGCCCTCCTGGCTGCCAGGGCACACTGCTGGCTCATATTCAGCTTGCCATCAAACAAAACCCCCAGATCCCTCGCTACGGGGCTGCTCTCCAGCGTCTCATCCCCCAGTCTGTACATATAGCCAGGGTTGCTATACCCTGGGGTGCAGGACCCGGCACTTGCTCTTGTTAACCTTCATGCAGCACTTGCTCTTGTTAGACTTCTCACACTAGCACAACAGGCACACAGATCTGGCCAGGGAGAGGCCCCATTCCACCACCGCCATGGCCACCAGCACCCAGCCTCCACTACCATGGAGGCACCAAGAGCACACCCATGTCCACAGGCACCAAAGCCAGTACCAGGGAACCGACCTTTCTCACTGGGTAGCACATGTGTAGCACAGAGTCCGTGGGCTACATCACCCAAATTTCTTTCCCCAGGTGGCCCTAGGGGCTCCCACAGGCTGTGCAAAGGGAGCCTGAGGAGCTCCATCTGCCCACATGGTTCTGCACTCCGGTGACACCAGGGCCTGCGTGGTGACTGAGGGCAGGGCCAGGGAGCCTGTGGCGGGGTAGGGTGCAGATGATACCACAGAGGACGATTCACAACTGGGGGGCTGTTTCTAGGGCTAGCAGCAGGCAACGATGCTGCAGTTTGGCCTGAGCCATCAGTGACTGCAGCAGCAGGGGGAAAGTTGGGCTAGACCATGGCTGGGGTGAAAACACCAGCCCCCAGGGGGTTGCTAAGCCTGCAGCAAGATCCCAGCCACTCAGGGCAGGGCTCGTGGCTGTCACAGCCAGCTCTGGCTGCACTCCCTGCTGCCTCCCACCTTTCTCACCCCCTCTCCTACCCAACCCCAGGGGACTGGTTAGGTTCCTGCCCAAGCTCTTTCAGCCACCAGCCAGCTCCCACCCAGCCCCACTGATGCCCTTCTCTCTCAACTCTTTCAAAGCATTGTTTTGGCAATTTTCTTTGCCCTCACATTGCTGGGTTTAATCCATAGCCCGCAGAAAGTCGGTGACAGATTAGATGCAGCCATGCACGAGCGCATGCGGCTGCGTGCAGAGAAGCTGCAAGAGTGCATGATGCAGCTCCTGTTGGAAATGGAGCAGAGGGACTAGGAGCACAGCTGGGTGCATGCAGGAGCCCTGCTCTTATCTTTCTTGCAGCACTGGCAGTTCTGGGCCTTGACTGGAGAGCTCGTCTTGTTCTTTGTGCTCTGCTGTATGCTCATGAAATTATGCTATGAGATGGGCAGCAGAAATGGGCATCTCCAGAAGCAAGGATGACAACATCAGCATTTTGTGTGTTTTGTTGCTGTTGTTGTTGTTGCTGCTGTTTTGTTTGTTTTTTAACTTCCAACCTGTCAAACATAACCTCCTGCAATAAAAAATATCACTATTATCATGGACATGTCCTGAAATTAAGATGACTTTATTTATTTATTTTTGGTGTGGATGTGTGTGTGCACATCATCATCACTTTGGAAGTACTTTTTTCCATTTTTTCTTTTTCATCCACATTTCAAGGAGTGTCAAAGATCTGCCCTTTGTAAGACTTTAAGTTTTTTGTCCAAACAAGGAAATAATCATAGTTAACAGCAATGCAAACAAGGAAACAGACATTCAAAAAGGTTCATCTACTTCCTCTGTGGGATCAAAAGCCTGTCAGAAGAAATTCCAGGTGGATTTGGGATCAGTATGATTCTGAGAAAACTATAATTGCATCTTCCCTTCAGATATTTCTATTAAAATATATATAATAACATATAATATGTAAATTGATAAGATTCTCCCTGAACCTTCTCTTCTCCAGATTGAAGAGTCCCAACTTTCTCAGCCTCTCCTGATAAGAGATGTGTTCCAGCCCCTTCATCATCTTGGTGGCCCTCCATTGGACTTCTTCCAGCATGTCCATCTTGTATTCTGAGCCCAGAACTGGACAGAGTACTCCAGGTGCAGCCTCACCAATGCTGAGTAGAGGGGGAGGATCACCTCCCTCCACCTGCTGGCAACACTCTTCCAAATACACCTCAGGATACTGTTAGCCTTCTCGGCCACAACGGCTCAATTCTGACTCCTGGTCAGCCTTCTGTTCACCAGGACTCCCAGGTCCTTCTCTGCAGAGCTCACCAATGCTGAGTAGAGGAAAAGGATCACCTCCTTCAACTTGCTGTCAATACCTTAATGCAGCTAAGAATACCATTAGCCTTCTTGACAGCAAGTTTACAACTTAGTGTCCACCAGGACTCTTAGGTCCTTTTCTGCAGAGCTGCTTTCCAGCTGGGCAGCTCCCAGCATGAACTGGTTGTTCCTTCCCAGGTGCAGGACTTTGCACTTCCCCTATTCCCCTTTTTGAACTTCATGAGGTTCCTATCAGCCCACCTATCCAGCCTGTCTAGGTCCCTCCGAATGGCAGCATAACTGGTGAGTCAGCCACTTCTCCCAGTTTCATGCTATCTATTAATATACTGGGGGTGCACCCTTCCCATCGTCCCGATCATCCATGAAGGCATTAAGTAAGACTGGCCCCAGTACTGTCCCCAGGATACTCTGCTTGTTCCTGGCCTACAGCTAGACTTTGAACCTCTGACCACTGCTCTGGGCCCAGCTATTCTGACAGTTTTTGATCCAGCTCACTATCTTCTGGTACTGATATACATGAGTGGTTCTACTTTTATATTCCTTATGGTATTTGTACTAAATTGTTTTTTGATCCTTCTGTAATTTTTTTGTTCTTGCATAGTTTCCTTTTCTTTTTGGAAGTTTTTCTTTTGAAAACATGTTGACTTCTTGCTTGTATTGGGTTTACACCGCAAGGAGTTGGTGGTGGGGGCTGCAGGGACTCCCTCAGTGTGGAGAAGCTGGGGCTGTCCCATGTTAGGCACAGCTGTTCCAGCCAGCTCCAATGGCCTCACTGTAGAGCACAGCTGATCCCAGTAGCCAAGATGGTGGCGCCTTGAGGAAAGTCTAGAGTTAATTTTCTTCATAGAATCTCACATAGAAACCACTCTGGGAAAACCACTTAGATATATGAATTAGCCAATAACAAGCCTTTCATTATGTCTTAAATGAAACTGAATTTTAAACAGCATTTGAACAAAAGGGGAGAAAATAGAACAAAAACAATAAAATAAAATATACAGATATGTTTTTGTTTTTGTTTTAGTTTTCCCATAAAGCTAGAAATTTCTGTGAAGGATCACTTTCTCCAAAATCCCCTATGACCTCTATCTCTTCCCTGCTATGCATTTTACCCTTCACGCAGTGGTGATAAAGTGAATTAATTCCCTTTGGCTCTTCAGCATGTCTGTTAAACCTCAAAGTTCTCTTTCAATTTATACTCCTCCACTCTGGCAAAAATAAATAAATAAATAAATATTGCAGCCCACTGGAAACAGATCTAAACAAAATAAAGCTCACCTAAATCTATTTCTAGTTTTAAAAATGGTCTTGAGAATCTTCTAAAAAAATCACGTGTCATGGATGATATAGCAGAAAACTTCATTCAGTTACAACACTGCTATTCCTATGATGTTGTGCATCTCCTTTGACACTTGATTCCACATACAAAGTATTGGAATTTCTGAGCCGCATGGAACTCCCTGAAGGGAAAAGCAAAACAAAAACAAATAAAAACACCATTTTTATATTCCAAACCCCAGATCTGCACCAGATTTCTTCTTCTCATTATTGTAATTCTATTAACATCAGGAGAGTTGCTATTAACATATTCCACAATATGAGAAATGAGAGTCAGACTACTTGTCTGTGATTTTTTTTTTTAAATAGTAACTGAAAGAGAATAGTCCCTGTGGGTGACAGCAAAATTAACAAACCCTGATGCATACATGTGGAACAAATTCCTTGAGTGTCCTCAGAGTCATCATTATACAGGTTCTCAGTAGAGCGCTTTCTTTTAATCTTCTAGCAATCTAACAACGAGTTACACATCCTTTATCCTATCCTAAGGCATAAAAGCCATTGCTGGATGGGAAAATTAAAGCAGTTTTGTTTTGTTATACTTTTTTTTTTTTTTCCTCCACTGAGGGTTTGGTAACCTAAGTAGGAAATATGAATTTCAGGCTAGGAATTCAATCTAAAAAAGATCAAAACACCGTTATACTTTTTCAAGTTATAATTTGCATTCCAGAGTAACATACCAACAGAGCCTAATCTGTAAAACTAAAGCTGAGAATATATGTTTACAATATTTATATCATTAACTATACCAAATTTATTTGCAATAACCTTTCCCTAACAACCACCTTCATGCTTAAGCCCAAACATCTGTGATAAAAACATTTATATCCAGAAGACTTAGCATTTTGCTTCTTAAGTAATCCATTTCTCCTGGAATAGTCATTTGGCCAATGTTTGAAAGAGCTTTGTAAGATTTCAGCAAATGATTATTTTCAGTCTTTTCTGTCATAAAAAAAAAAAAAAAAAGAAGCTATAAAGAGAGCCAGGAATTATCTGAATTGAGTATCTACACAGAATGGATAATTCAACTTAAATCACAGAATCACAGAATCACAGAATGTCTAGGTTGGAAGAGACCTACAAGATCACCGAGTCCAACCTCTGACCTAACACTAACAAATCATCCCCTAAACCATATCCCTAAGCTCTACATCTAAACGTCTTTTAGAGACCTCCAGGGATGGGGACTCAACCACTTCCCTGGGCAGCCTATTCCAGTGCCTAACAACCCTTTCTGTAAAGAAGTTTTTCCTAATATCCAATCTAAACCTCCCCTGGTGCAACTTTAGCCCATTCCCCCTTGTCCTGTCACCAGGCACATGGGAGAACAGACCAACCGCCACCTTGAATCCATTTTTTGAACCAGAATACTCTCCATCTGTAGTCCACCTGCTATGTAAGGGCTTACATACTGACACGAATAAAATAGCCTGATAGCAGTCACGATTGTTTAGCACTGACTTATTTGCAGACATCTCATATGATTTTTGCCCTGGCATCTGTAAAGATTTTGAAAACAAAACTGCAAGCTGTTTGTTCAGAATGAAGAATGGGTAGAATATGAAGTCAAAGGTTAAGAAACAAATCTATATGGAGCAGGTAAATGCAGCCACTGAGTCTCAGTCATAAATTGGAAATGTTATGCCAGAGCTTAAAATAGTGGTTCACTCAAGAATATTTAAACCTTGGTTTCTCTACTGGCATAATGAATTAATGGCAGTTTTGCTAGTTTTATGATCTGTATGGAGAAATAGACTGATATTACCCATTCATTCCTCATTAATCACTGAAAGATAATTCCTTACAGTAGCTATCATGTGGACTGGGCTTGAACCAGTGTCTTCAAGGGTAAAAATGTGCATACTACCTAAACAAATACTATAAGATCAAAATTATCATTCGTTATTCATTATTTTTATAAGTTTGGGTTCTATTATGTATACAGCACTTGGGTAAAATCGTAATAATGCATTTTGAAACACGCAGATGAATGACAACTTATATGATGACTTCAATGATGACTTCTATGTCTTATGAGCATCCTCATAGACAAACTCAGGAAGTGTGGCCTAGATGAGGGGACAGTGAAGTGGACTGTTAATTGGCTGGACAGCAGAGCTCAAAGGGTTGCACTCAGAGGTGCAGAATCTAGTTGGAGGCAGTCTTGTTTAACTTATTCATCAACAACGTGGATGATGGAACAGAGTGCACCCTCAGCAAGTTTGCTGATGACAAAAAGCTCGGAGGAATGGCTGATATCCCATTGTGGTGGTTTTGCTCTGGTGGGCGGCCAAGCTCCACCACAACCGCTCTCTCACTCCCCCTCCTCACAGAGGAGCAGGGAGAAAATACGATGAAAAGTCTCAAGGGTTGAGATAAGGATGAGGAGATCACACAGTAATTATCGTGATGGGCAAAAGAGACTCAGCATAGAAAGACAGTAACATTTATTGCTTATTACTAACAAGCTAGAGAAGTGAGAAACAAAGGAAAGAAACTAAAAGCACCTCCCCCCTTCCCCATCCACCCTCTTCCACCTCCTCCCTCCAAGCGGCACAGGGGAATGGGGGAATGGGGGTTATGGTCAGTCTATAGCACTTCTTCTCTGCCGCTCCTTCTCGGTCACTCTTGTCCCCTGTGCTTTGGGGTCCCTCCCACAGGATGCAGTCCTTGCTGAACTGATCTGGAGTGGGCTACCCACAGGCAGCAGCTCTTCAAGAACTGCTCCTGATATGGGTCCGTACCACAGGTCTGTACCACGAAGCCTGCTTCACCATGGTCCTCACCACAGGCTGTAGGGGACTTCTGCTCCGGCGCCTGGAGCACCTCTCCCCCTCATTCCTCACTGACCTTGGCACCTGCGAGGCTGTTCCTCACTCCTCTCACTCTCCCAGCTGCTGAGTGGCACAGCATTTTTTTTCCCGGTCTTAAATATGCTCTCACAGAGGTGCAAAACAACATCACTTATTGGCTCAATTCTGGTCAGCAGTGGGACGCTTACAAACCATGGGGCAGCTTCTAGATCCTTCTCACAGAAGCCACCCCTATGGCCCCCTGCTACCAAAACCTTGCCATGTAAACCAACTACACCCAGAGGGCTGGGCTACCATTCAGAGAGACCTCAACAGGCTGGTGAGTTGGGCAGCAAGGAATTTCATTAAGTTCAAGGGCAAGTGCAGGGTCCTGCACCGAGGGAGGAAAAACCCCAAGCACAGTACAGGTTGGGGGGTGACCTGGTGGACAGCAGCTCTGCAGAGAGGGACCTGGGAGTCCTGGTGGACAGCAGGCTGACCATGAGTCAGCAATGTACCCTTGTGGCCAAAAAGGCCAAAGGTATCCTGGGGTGCATTTGGAATAGTGTTGCCAGCAGGTGGATGGAGGTAATCCCCCCCCTCTACTCAGCCGTTTTGAGGTCACACCTGGAGTATTGTGTCCAGTTCTGGGCTCCCCAGTTCAAGAGGGACATGGAGCTACTGGGGCGAGCTCAGAAGAGGGCTGTAAAGACGATTAGAGGACTCGAACACCTGTTGTACAAGGACAGGCAACAGAACTGGGCCTGTTTAGCCTGGAAAAGTGAAGACTGAGGGGACAACTCATTAATGTGTTTAAATATCTCAGGGGAGGGTGTTGAGAGGATGGAGCCAGTCTTTCCTCAGTTGAGCCCAGCGACAAAATGAGAGGCAATGGGCACAAACTGAAGCACAGGAAGTTCCGGCTGAGCATGAGAGGGCACTTCTTACTATGAGAGTGACAGAGCACTGGCACAGGTTGCCCAGAGTGGTTGTGGAGTCTCCTCTGGAGATATTCAAAACCTACTGGATGCCATCCTGTGCAACATCCCCTGCTCAGCAGGGGGGTTGGACTAGATGATCATCAGAGGTGACTTCCAACCTCAGCCATTCTCTGATTCTGTGAACAGATTGAAGGTTAAGATGCAAGTTTTAGTTATTAACAGAATGCTGAGTTTGTTGTTGTTTTTAACTTTACCAATGTCTTCATTTTTGGTCTGTAGAGGTAGATGGCTAATATATAACTATGTAAGCAGACTGTTAAAATTATTTATGGAATTACAGTCAAGAACGCACTTAACAAAAGACTGGCATTTTTTCCAAAAATCTATTTTAAAAGGTTTTGCAGTTTATTTTTGAATCAGTTTATTTTAATTGTTGAACTACTTGCCAATAAATATAGCAAGTCTCTCTCAATATATATATTAAAATGAAGATATGATACCAGAATTTTCTTGAAGTGAAAAACAGCACTTCTGAAATTTACCATAATCAAATTGATCATTATATTTAGTAAAATAAAGGGCAAATTCCACTCTAGAATGAAATGCTCAAATAATTCATTTAAAATAAGCTGTTCATAAACACAGCATAAAGAAGATAATATTTTTCTAACAAGGTGGCTGACTTTTTTTTAATTATTATTTATTTATTTATAATAATAAAAAAAAAGTAAATTGAATAAAATGAAGGCACAATTAAAATAGGTAAGTACTAGAAAATGCTATTCAGGAAAAGTCCTCAAATACTGTCATGGCAATTATATTCCTGAAAAATTTGCACTTGAGAAGAGATACAAGCTGGAAAATCATCAACTTTCAAATGACCTTTTTTTGTCTGAAAGACATTCCACTTTCAGTGTTATTTCCACACATATACTGCCCCAGGTAGCTACAGAAAATTGAAGATAGTATTTGTATAAAGAAATGCAGTGCCACCATATGCCCAGCAGGCTTGAAGCTGTTGAAAACTTGGCCTGTGGAATTCGTTAGAGTAAAAACTGTTTTAGACCATCCTAAATGAATAGCAGCAATAATAAAACAGCTATAGTCTCAAGATACAGAAGTGTAATTTTCTCTTTGTTGTGAACTATAGTTGGTGAATATATTAGTATGTGCAACTTGCAAGGAAAAAAAAGAATGCTTGCTATTGGCTTCACAAATATTTGAAACTGTTTTGCATCCTTAGCTTTCATGAAGAATATGATGCAAAAGTGCCCTGAACTAGAAGGAACGTAGTAATGCTCTTAAGACAGAAAACTAAATGTTCCCTTAGCAAGATGGGCTGCCACCAGGAATCTTTCCCAATGATAAAATTAGAGATACATATTCATTTATCTGTGAGAGGATTTGTATAAAGTCTACCTTTTCTCTATAGGTGGCACAGAATGCAAAAAAAAAAAAAATATATATATATATATATTAAAATGAGCATATTAAAATGAGCAACATTTATCCAGGAGATTAATAACAGCACACAAACTTGATGTATTGCCAAAGCTTGCTTCAGCTTGCTAATACACAACTGTGTAATGTACTAATACACAACCATTAGTAAAAAAAAAACATTAAACAAATTTCGTACAACAGTGAAAATTCTGTGTGCCAAATTGTTTATGTTTATGGGCAAATTCAAGGGTTGGATTTTTGTTTTGATTTATTATTATTATTATTATTTAAAATAGAGCATCAGTAGTATTACTGCTGTTTTCATTTTCATTTAAACATTTTACTGGTTGTTTTCTGCAATATGCTCTAAAAGTAATAAGGAAAAAATGCTGTAACTTTAATAATTGTTTTCATGATTTATGCAGCAGTTATTACATTAAAGTAGTGTTTTAAAACCATATTTTCCTTCTTTGCTTTCCTCTGTAAATTGGTAATAATATGTGGTACCATTTTTACATATTCTCTAGAACATTAGCAAAGGTACAGAAATTTGTTTTCGTCCAAATACTCAGCTGGCAACAGACTTAATGATTATGAAGCAAGCCCAAATCAAATGAAAATTGAGTCCCAGAAGAAAGCAAAAAAATCTCACTCTTCAAAATGTTAAGTCATGCGTGCACCTGTCCTATTCATTAAATTCATGAGGTTAAGTTGGTGAGAACAAAACATTCTAAATAAAATACAGCAACATTCATCTGCTCTATGTCCAGGTATTCCCCCATGCTCATTTTCTGCCAAGCCACAGATTGTAGAACCTATTCAACATTGATAAAATAAGTATGATATGAAACTCAGTTGCTCAGAGGCATCTTCTCTGCCCTAAAAACAGAAATATTACATGCCAGCAGTTCTGCCATGCTGCCTTCTTAGCCCCTGATTAAAAGATTCAAGTGAATCACAATTTCATATATGAAATTAAAAACTTCAGGTTTTGAATCCAAGGAAAATACTTCCGACTCCTTTTTTAGCTGAAAATACAAGAATCAAACAGATAGGAAAGCCTGAATTCTGGAGTTATGGATGGCATGAGTTTTCATCTTCAAATGGAATGCAAGAAGTACTGTTATGAAAGATATTTACCTTTTGTGATTATTTTTTTTTTCTTGCTCTCCTTTAGCCCTCTTCCCTCTACAAAAATGACCAACAAACCATGTTCTTTCCAAAGGTAAATGAGACATCTAGCATTTCTGCATGCAAGGGGTCTTTAGTGCTCTTACAGTTTATGAGTCTTGCCTTCATTTTTCATCATTTAAAGTTCTGTGTCTGTTCACAGTCTGTGAAGTCCACTCTTCATGGATATACTTCAGAGCCTGGTCTAGTGGATAGGTCAGAGTAAGGAGTTTAAAAGAATTATATTCTGTTTTCTGTTCTGCTATATCTTCTGATCATAGCCAAATGACCAGATCATTTGCCTCTCTTTCCCCTGTAATGAGAATTTCCTTTATTGTGATACCATTTTTGAAACTATTAGCTAAAATAAATGGTATCTTTAGTATGCATATAGCTTTACTGCCCTGACATTGTTTTTAATGCCTTTCTTAGTGAATTTCTTTATTTCTCCACTAGCCTATTAATTGTGCAACAGGTATTTAGGTCTGTTTTATAAATAAAAAAATAATTTAAAAAAAGTTCTTTTAAAACTTAAAGATTAGATAGATTCATGCTCCTTTGTATATCAGTGTAATAATATAACTCATGGAGAACATACCTGGAACAGCAGAAATACAAAGAGTAGAACTCAATGTTTCAGATACTTGCAAAGTCATTTCCTCAAAAATTCATATTTAACATTGTTTTAAAACTATTAAAAACATGCCACTATTACCTGTCCTGAAAAACTGTTTAATGATTTCTCTACAGAAGTAATATTTTTGTGTTTCTGATGTGATGACAGTGCACAGTAAAAAACCCATCTTTAGAATATAAAAGGATGGTGTTTTATTTTTGATTCTTTTAAGAGAATAAATGAATAGTTTTAAAAAATGAAAATCAACACACTATAATGTTTTATGTCTGAAAAATCAGTGTGACATGACATGGATTTAATTTTTATTTTTTGTAAAATATCTCTTATTTGGAATTATGATAATATCCTTTAGACTGCAAAGGGAAGG
Source organism: Nettapus auritus (assembly GCA_011076525.1). NCBI lineage: Eukaryota > Metazoa > Chordata > Aves > Anseriformes > Anatidae > Nettapus > Nettapus auritus. The sequence continues at coordinate 167,675,818 of CM021765.1, forward strand.
AAAAAAAAACAGAAGTTTTACATACATTAGTTATTCCTAACAGACTGTAACCCTAGCCATATATGCAACACAAAGTACACAAGAACTCAATACTGAGATTTTTTACTTCAGTTTACTGCTCTCAAATGCATGACACTTTCTGCGCTATTTTTTATTTCTGTATTCTTAACTACAAGGTTCTTCCTTCACAACCATATGCTGCCATATGTGCACCCAGCCACTTTCTCACTCCTCAATAGGGCAGGGCAGAAAACAGGATAAAAAAGCTCATAGGTCAAGATAAAGACAAGGTCACTTACCATTGTTGGCAAAACAGATTCAACTTGGGGAAAATTATTTATTTCCAGGTGGAATTGTTAAGGAAAGACAAAAGTAGTGACCTTCTCCAGCTGCTGTAGCCTAGGACTGCTCCTCCTAGGACTGCTACTGCTAGGGCCTAGCTCTGTACCCAGGGAAGTCTGGTCTCCGCTCAGGCTGGGGGACACATCTCCCACTTTCATCTTTGCAGGTTCAACCAGTAGTAAAGCTGAGCACATATCCCAGAGACATGCAGGGAGAACACTGACATGACTACTCACAGAGACTGCCACAGACTAGGGGCTGCCTTCAGCAGGACCCACACTCAGGGCTCACACACCACACCAGCACAGACATCCCAGCCCCCTCCACCCCCGGGCTGGCACAGACAACAGCTCCCTGGTTCGGGCATATACACACAAACACCTCCAGGCCCACCAGCACACGCACACTCACAGGTGACCGAGCACCAGCACAGACCCTCTGCCCACCCAGCACTCGTGTGCACATCCCAGCCCCTCTCACCTACTGCAAGACTCCCCTACTCAATGGCTGCTCCAGTGTGGGGTTTGACAGCAAATGCACACGCACACCCCATGTACACCTGGTTTGGGGCTGACACAGACACTGCCTCCAGCAGCCGGCACCAGGCACATACGCTGTGAGCCGTGGTGCCACTCCAGTCATCCGCGTGGAGCCCTTCTCTCACATTACTCACCCCCATCCCCCAGCAGCTGGTGTGGGGACACACAGCACTCTGGTCCTGGGGGGCTGAAGATTAAAAAGGCCTCTTCCCTCTCCAGGAGCTGACGCTCAGACCCCACCCACTCTAGCAGGCTGGGGCACCCAGACCCCGGCCTGACTCCAACAGCTGGCATCACTGTGCAGTACTACACATGGGTCAGGGAGTGGGATAACAGAGAGCATTTAGAAAAGATTTAACAACGAAGTAAGAAGGCAGGACAGACTATGATGATCAGGCACAGGACTCAGCCAATCAAGTGTACTGCCTGGCCCCTTTCATACCACTTTCTGCCTCTCTGTCTCTTTGTTCCTTCCTGCTCCTCTTTTCCCTGTGCCTCGTCACTTACTGTAAACTCTGACAAGTCCCAAAACTATATATACAGAATTAATAATAGTATTAATTGATACAAATCTTCATGGAATATACAGTCAATTCTGTAGTAGGACTTAAAACTTTTCAACATCACAGATCCAAACAATAAATTATGTAGTCATTAGATACAAACAAAACCATGTCCACATACATCTAAAATGAAAGTTTAACAAGAATAAATGTAAACATAGAAAATAAACAGAATGCTAAAGGCTAATATGGCTAATATTTACTACCAATATACGTAACCTCCTGGGAACTAGGCCTCTCTGCTATTAAAAGACAAAATGTGCAAAAGTGACAATTATTTGTCATGTAAACAGCAATCACTGAGGTCTGTCATTTGTCACTCTTCCACTGTCATTGCAAAGTTGGACTACTGGGGAATGGATAGACTGTAAATAAATAAAAATATAAATATAAATATAAATATAAATATGAATACATAAAATCAAAGCAGAAAACAGAAATACAATTTCAGATAATTCAAAATAAGTTAAATTTATGATAAAAGTAGAAGTAATGAGCCAAAATATGGATCACAAACAATCTTTTTACTCAGTGGGTCACTGTTAACCATTGCCTATTTTTGGTACAATATAGACTTTTTTTCCCCTATATGTACAGCTGTTTCTGAGAGACAGTAAAGTCCTTGTTCTAAACCTACTATTTGTGCATTAAAAGGACACTAAATAAGATATGCAATTGTGTTGTTGCTGTTTTGGTTTTTTTTTGTTGTTTTTTGTTTTTTAAACTGAGGACTCCCAGAGACCCTTATGTCTTCAGTGGGTAGTTAGGTTCTTCTTCCTTGTTCCTTTCTCCATCTTGCAAGCTTTGCATCCATTCTTTTGCATGATCACCTAACTTCATTAAGAATGTTCTAAAACAGCCCCATGACTGCTGGGTTTGGTGTCTAACTAATTCAACTCCATTTGATTTTACATTTCTGTATTCCCAGATCTCTCTTGTATCCTGGGAAAGTACTTCATCCAACAGGTTGTTACACAAATACTGTTGCTGCTACTTTCTCAGTGATATGATGTCCTCAGAAAAGATATTTGTATTTTAAGTTCCAAATGGGTGAAGTCAATCAGTATGCAATAAATCACCTGTCCAGAGGAAGTACTTTCTATTGCTAAAACACAGCTATCTAGTGTCTCTTGAGATGCCTGTGAGTATAATTTCTAGCCTCTAGCTATTACTTCTGTTGCAGAGCTCTTGGAAAAACAGTTTGTTTAATAATAATAATAATACCTCATAGTAATTATCTTTGGACAGGATGATTAGTAACTGGGTGGTGATAGTATTCTGCTTGCAATAACATCTTCACCTGGACCAAGTGAATGATACTTCCCAGAAACATTGTTCTAGTGAATTCCAGCTGCCCAATAGCTCCATCTTTTTTGTTTGTTTGTTTGTTTTCTTTGATTGTTCATGTGTGTGCGTCTTTTTTCTTGTTAGTTTGCTATCTTAAACATTGAAGAAAGCCTCTCCTTACTGAATTATGTACAGAATACTATGTACAGGAACATTCTTTCACTTTCTAACTATTTGTAAGGATCTTAAATATGTGATATAACCGAGTCTGGGACTGACAACTATGGGCTGAGCTGAAATGGACCCAGAGGCAGTTGTGGGGGGAGGACCCAGGAGGGAGCAGGCAGGGTCATAAAGGTCTTGTGGTGCCCTCAAAGTCCTGAAAAACAGCTACCTTCTCCACATTCCCTATTCAAAGTGAAAGGGAAAGCTTAGACTGCAAGCTCTTCGGAAGGGACAGACAACTAAGGAGGGGCAGCAGAGTGGCTTTTTATATTAGAAAGTTTTTTCGTGGTGTTGGGATCAGGTTTAGGAATGAACAGGTAGAGTCCCTGTAGAAAAGGATCAGGGGATTGGCCTACAAGGTAGACATCCTGGTGGGGGTCTGTTATAGACCAACAAACCAGGATGAAGAGACGGATGAGGCATTCTGTAAGCAGCTGGTGAAAGTCACTTAATCACCAGTGCTTGTTCTCATGGGGGACGTTAACTTCACAGACATATGCTGGAAAAACCATATAGCCCTGAGGAAGCAGTCTAGAAGTTTCCTGGAGTACATGGCAGAGAGCTTCCTGACTCAGCTGGTTGGTGAGCTTACCAGAGGGGGTGTCCCACTAGACCTGCTGTTCACAAATACAGAAAGACTGCGGGGAGATGTGGAGATAGGGAGTTGTCTTGAGCAGAATGACCCTGACATGGTAGAGTTCTCTATTTATGGTGAAGTCAGGAGGGGGTCAGTAAAACTGCTACTATGGCAGCCAGAGGGCAGACTTTGAATTGTTAAGTGCGCTGGTAGGGAAGGTTATTGGGAGACCATCCTGAAGGGCAGAGGAGTCCAGGAAGGCTGGACACTCCCCAGGAAGGAATTCTTAATGGTGCAGGAGCAGGCTGTCCCCGTATGCCATAAGATGAACTAGCAGGGAAGAACAAAATTTTGGTGTTATACTGTAAGCTTATTAGCATGATACACAAATGGTTTGAATGTGTTGCCATACACTTGTCATAGAATAAGTATGCTTGTACACATTTGTATATGTATTCTTATCAATTGCATGCTTCTCCTACCCTGATTTCTGTTTTTAAGCCATACAAGTTGGTTCATGAAAAGAGTGAGGTGAACCTAGTCCTAAGAATTTTATCTGGGATTATAAATTTCCTTCTGATTAGGTATATAATTATTGCTTTGTTAATCATTGTAAGGAATCTCTGGATACAGCCCATTGTCTTCTCAATCAATGCTATGAGTACCAAGAAGCATGAGACTAATAGACTAGTCTTTGAGGATTATGCCTAAATTAGCAAGTAAAAGATAACAAACAATCTCAGAGGCCTAGGAGCACAGCATGACTTGGAGGCCTAGGTGCACAGCATGACTTGGAGCACAGCTCAGCTCTCTTGCCCCATAAATTGCTTGCAACCAAATATCCTGTCAAAGATTAAAACAGTTTACTGGCATATAGTGTTCCCAAAACATGGGATTGTCTAGGTGCCAAACAGCAATAGTAAGTAATAGTACTAACAGATACACAGAACAAACAATAATAGATTGGTATTTGAGCTCATGCTTTGATATTGTTCTGGTCAATAGCTCAGAGACACAAGTTCTCCTCACAGTGACATTGCAAATTTTGCTTATTTTCTTTTAAGCCTCTTTAACAGTTAAAGTCATATATTTCAATACAGACTAGCTATGTGTGTCACAAGAAAAAAGACATGAAAACAAGGAGGTTGTCATTCTGATATGGATTTTTGATATAACCTAATTGTAGCTCTAAACTGGGAATTAAATTCTCAAACCTCAAAAGCTAAATAGAGCCTCCATGAGATTTAGACTTATTAACAATATCAACAACAACAGCAACAAGAAAGACAAAAAGAATTATTCACACATTTATTATGGGAATAAGTATACTAATGACTGTGAGGTATTATGCTGCTACGGTGATGACTGAGATAAGTCTATAAAGAGACAAATGCATAGAAAAAATATATCTAACAGGTTGCTTTTAATCTATTTCTGTGTAGTATTTCCCACTGCAAAGTTTAAAACATAGGTTACTCTTGATATTTTGTTGCGATTTAAAATATTTAAAAAACATTGGCTATAATGTTGATGGGAAAATATATATAGATAGATTTGCAATGGGATATTCATCATAATCATTAGGAATTTATTTCACCTCACTTTGAACATAAGGAGAGCCTACTTATTTGGTTTCAAAGTTAGGTCAGACACAAACATAACAAGGACCTTACATTATTTCACTCAATTAATGATTTCTCACCAAAATAATAGAAACAGGGGTGTGGAAAACAAAATAATAAAAAACTTTTGTTTCTTTAAAGTTTGCTTTATAATATGTCTCTAACAGCATGTATGATTAATACTATGTTAAAATCATTTAGTTTCACAAAATACTGCAACAATTGCAGTATTTACAAGAGTCTTCTGGTCTTCTCTCATTTATGTGCAGTTACCCTCTTAATTATAAACAGATACGTAAAGTGAAATAACATGGAAGTTGCTTTTTTATTTATCTTTAGCAGTTTTACACTTATCACTTGATTATTAATTAAATGAGCATACAATCCTGGAAATTACAAGTGTAAATTCTATAGTTTTCCCACGTTCATAGAAGAATGTTTTGGTTTTTTGTTTTTGTTTGTTTTTATTTGTGCAAGTTTATAATTAACAAAGACTCTTGTAAAATTGCTGCTTCCTGTTTTTATTTTACCATTAGATTGTTGTCTCTTTTATCTTCTTAGACTAGTGTATATCACCTAGAAGCACATATTGTAACCATAAAACTAATACATCATTAAATAATAAATGCTAATGGATAAGATATATTGTTACTCCTTTGGCTTAGTGCCTCCTGGAAATTCTTTTACAGGTGTTACAGTTTCAGGAGTTGTTGCTAAATCATCACAGCTTATTATGAAAAAAGGACCAATAATTTCTGAAATTATTGCCAGCTTTGCAAAGAACAATAAATCCTAATAAATGATACCCTCATTTTTTCTTGACATTATAACACCAATGGCACACTGAAGCTTTGATTTTAATACTATTTTAGAATATATATGTCTGGTCCAATGTGAGGGCATTTCAAAATATTCATCTGACTCTGATTGTCTCTAAATTTATAGGAAAATTTTAGATATCAGCCATCCCTCTATTAATTTCTGAATGTGCTTCCATACTTTTTATTCAATTAAAGGTAAATGAACAGAAAAATAAGAGAAGTAGAGAAATACTGTTTAACTCTGGTTGATACACACAATATTAGAATTAGATACAAGAAATTAAAAAAAAAAAAAAAAGTAATAACATATTCAAAGTAGTTCAGTAGAATAGTTAGTTAATCTATATCAAATAATTCATTAACATTAACATTAACATTACATAACATGCATTGCCTGCAAACTATTGTTATGTTGTTATTAACATAGCTGTCATTTTAGGTCTTAAAGTGATTATGTTTACATGAAGTTCTAATATCAGAATATTGGCCCAGGGTGAACAAGAGAGACTACTAAGCTGCTTTCTAGTCAAAGATATTAATAAAGACTTTCAGGTAATGGTACAAAATCTCACCAACAACAAATCAGTGTGCTTCTAAAGAAGTACAATTGAGATACATTTATTTACATAAGTTTGCAATTTTATTGTATATATTTGTTAAATTCATCTAGTTTTTTTTTATCTATTGGATAAAAATCTAACACATTTATACTAGTTAAGCTTAGTTTTTTAGGAATATGACAGTGTTTGTAAGCTCCCCCTTGAATTTAAGAGCTGTTTTAGTCTTGTACCCATCTATAGGTTTGGTTATGAATCCATATTGCTCGTATTTGGAGAAAAATGTCGCAGAATGATTCTCTTTATATGTTGTATAAGCACTTATTCCAAATGTCTTCATTCCTGATATTCTATGTCACCTTTTTACTTCCTGTCCTTTGAAAGATGAATTATGACATATAAGTTCCAATATTTCAGACTGGAAAATCCCAAGGAGTTTAATAAGCATCCATGAAACTATATTCCAGAATCTCATTAACTTATTTCTCTCACTGACCGTTAATTACATAAAGCAGGGCTTAGCAACATTATAGTCAGGAACTATGATTACAGCTTCCACAATCATATTCAAGTGGTATTAATAATCATCCTAGCAGTGTGACCACAGTCACAGTGAGAGCTGACTATGTCCTCTGTTTTATTCCTTCCCTTACTTCTCCCCTTTCTGCCAAAGGTGTTGGATGAGATTGGGTTTTACTAAACTATCCCTAACTATATAAAAATTGGAAATCTAAACCTGAGTTTATCAGGTTTAATCTGATTTATCTTTTTACAGCCATCAGAAAGAAACAGGTAACTGACAGTTACTAACAGGTAACAGGTAACTAATCAGTAACTGATTTATCTCACTATAAAATAAAAAATTATGTTGAAATCACTTCAGGAGGTTCTTATTTCTCACTAGCTAATAGAGAATCCCACAGTTATTATCTCAGACTTATAAATGTATATTTTAATACCTGATTTAGGACTGTTCAGTACCTGTTATTAGCATTATAGTAATGAAATTCAGAGTAGCTAGACGAAAAATTGGTTATCCTGTGTGAGCCACAGCCGAGTTTTCATCTACAAAGTGCACATAAATAGAAAATTGTCTTTAAAAGTATATACTGTAAATTATAATGGATTTTGACTTACACAAGTTTGTTTACTTAGCAGCAATTGTTGCATTGAATTTAACCTATGAGTAAAAATTAGATTACTGTTCTTAGACACTTTTACTAACTACATCTGATTCACTATTTGTGATTTAATATGAGGATTGAGTCATGTGGAATAGTTTGGGTTTTTTTTGGACTTCCAGAGTAAAAGTCTGTAAAAGGTACAATTCTTCATAAAGGTTTTCTCTCCCAAAGTAAGGGAAAAAAAAATAAAAATAAATTAAAAAAAAATATAATATGGATCTCTAAATGTAAATCTTTAATATTTTATGGTTACTGCATTCAGCTGCAATAAATATCAAAGGAAATTGTGTTCTGAGTGTAATTGAGTTTGAAATATGCACCAGTGTTTCAAAGAGAGTTTTTGGTCTGACTTTGGTCTGACTAAATGCAAATTATTTATATATTTCTTCTTTAAAAAAATAATAGAAAAAATAAATTCATATGAATGCTTTAGTGTAAGCTTCAATCCATGTCTAGGTATCTAAAGATCTGTTCTGTATTAATCTAGATATAGAAATCACAATCATGTTCCCTTAAATTGGTTGTAATTCAACACACTGTCTTTTGTTGCAGTGACTGTTGGTTTTGGTTTTTGGTTAGCTGGTGGTTGAAGTTTTTTATTTGTTTGCTTGTTTTGCTTTGTATATACAACTGTTCTCATAAATTGCCATCACTGATCTCTTTGCAAAATAACTATTTTTAGAAGCTGTACATATTACTGCTTATCCTCCCATAGTGTTTCTTCCCCTTCTGGTCTGCATGACTGAATGAAAGAAATCAGCACGATCTTCAGGACTGTACCCCACTTCTTCCTGTTATCTTGTAATCAGAGAAGAATTTGCAAACCATAATGCTATATCAGGAAATGCCTTTGTTGAGATCTATTTTTAAGAACTCATTATGTGAGAACTACTGTAATCATACAGCTCATGCTGCAAGTAATAGTAATGAGAAGCAAAGTTTATAACACTACCTAATTTATCTTACTCAGCTTTTGAAAAATGTGAGGGTAGTAGATTTGTAGAACACTGCTGTGGATCATTTTAACTTGCTGACTATCACTGGCTGTCAACTCATCTTTTTTCAAGTTTGTCCATATAGATTTGTCAGTTTTGGAGAACACCATAGCTTCTCCAGTTTTGTCGTCTACTATAGAAATGTTCAAAACATTTTTATTTGATTTTTTTTTTGGAGGGGGGAAGGGCATAGGTCTGGCCTATTACAAGTCAATTCTGTAACTACATGAGAAACATTTTACACTGTGGAATGCAATTTGAATCAAAATGCAATTTTCAGATTGTTTGTGATTGTCCCCAAATAGATTTTGCTTGCTAATACTACTAAATTTTAGATAGGACAGGAAAAGAAGGAAATGTGGTTTTGTTCTCTTTTACCCCAAAGCAGCTGTAAAATTTAATCCTATTGAGTCTTTTTGTCCAGTGACTGACTTAGATCTGCTTAATTAACCATAATGCAAAGACTAACAATGTAAAAACTAATCCCATATTCAATTTTGAAATGAAATTGTAATTAGGCAAGATGGTAATGTTCTAAATATTTGTCTCTCTTGAATATTTTTTCATGGATTTTTTTTCAGGATGTATTTTTAAATTTACAGTGGAAATACCATTCAGTCTTAGTTAACAGACACTGTCTTCTGCAGCATGCTGTTCATTTCACTTTCCTTAAACGTGGATGTTAGTTGTTTGTCCACTTAACTGCATTCCTCCAACCTTTTATCACTAAGTAATGAAAAACAAACTTGTAGAAAAGACTATTGTTTTCTGCTTGTCGAAGATGAGTGGTAATCTTCACATAAATATAAGTTTACACGGTATTTTAACAGCCACTAGCATTTGAGGCACAGAGACATTCTCTCCCATGAGGTCATTTTCCATTTTCAAATATTAAATTTCTATTCAAATCATAATTTTATAGTATATTAAGTCTACCCACATGGCAGGTGATTTTCCAGTGATAAAATATTTTGTTTCTAATGACATTCTCAATATTAGACAAAGATCAGCTAATCATCATGGGTTTCAATAAGACAGAAGTAGAAAAATTCTATTCAGCTGGTAAATAACATCATTTTATGTTAAAGATCTAGAGAAGCCAGCCATGTAAAGAAGTTATAAACAACTTTCTTTGCTTACATAGCCTTCATAGTATTGTGAAGTCCAAAAATCATCAGAGGAGCTTTGGAAAAAAAAAAAAAAAAAGGGGAAAATTTGTTTGTTTGTTGTTTGTTCTTTAGGGACTATCTGTACATGAACAAAGTATGGTTAAGATTTTTTTTTCCTTAACCCTTAACAACATTAAGAAGTGATAGACTGTTGCATGGTTCCATCACTTCCAAAAGTCCAGAACACCTGAATAGATTTCATGTTTCCAATGACTTTTTATTGATTTGTTTGTGTACGTGAGTGAACATATGTTCACTAAGAATATAAGTACACTTTAACCAAAAGAGAGAGAAAGCATAATCCTTAGCCTTGTCCTATGTATGACTTATTTTTAAGTTGCTCCTAAATTCCACTCAAATTCCAATTAACCACTGGATGGCTCCATTCCATTTAACTTTCTATAAGACAAAAATACAAAAATCCAAATACAGGACCTCTTCTAAAGGTCACTACGGTTAAGACCATATTGGATATTTTGACCATTGTTGGATATTTTTTCTTTAATCTATTTTATCAGAGTTCCTGAGAGTACAAGCACTGGATGGTAGCAGGGATCCATGGGCATGTAATCACAAACTCTATATAGTAATGCAGACTTGAGAGCTGGACAGAGTTGCTCTTAGGGCTGGGTGGGAAGGAAGGAAGGAAGGAAGGAAGGAAGGAAGGAAGGAAGGAAGGA
>CM021765.1:167696378-167771225 GCA_011076525.1 Nettapus auritus
TCTCTCCTCTCCTCTCCTCTCCTCTCCTCTCCTCTCCTCTCCTCTCCTCCTCTTCTTTTTGTCTTCTTGTTGATAACTAGCAATAGCACTAGAGGGAACGGCCTCAAGTTGCACCAGGGGAGGTTTACAGCTGAAATTAGAAGACATTTCTTCTCAAAAAGAGTAGTCAGGCATTGGAACGGGTTGCCCAGGGAAGTGGTGGAGTAACCATCCCTGGGGGTGCTCAAGGAAAGGTTGGATGTGGTGCTTAGGGACATGGTTTAGTGGGTGACATTGGTAGTAGGGTAATGATTGGACCAGATGATCTTGAAGGTCTTTTCCAACCTTAATAATTCTATGATTCTATGATTTAGAGCAGTAAAATTTTATTTATATCACTATCTTAAGGAATCATTTTTCTCCACTGTTGATACTGGAAATCTAGCAATAAATAACTTTTAATGTAAGCAGTTATTTACTTAAAGAAAATAGTGCAATTATTCTGTAGCATTCCTAGCCTAAGTCTTAACAGCTTCCAAAGTACTGTTCTATGTAATTTACAATAAGGTCTTTTTTGACCTTAATGATTCTATAATTTTATGATTCATGGAGACTTTATTTACTCAGTCATTTGCTGTGTTATCAAATACTTCAGATTCTAGACATTATTTTCTAGACATGATTTTCTATTCTATGTGTAGGATATCTTCACCTGTAGGATCTTCGTCTCTGGGATATTTTCATTGTGAGTTAATCATAGGGCATTTTATTTATTTATTTATTTATTTTATTTTAAAGCAAGAAGATGTAATGACCAAAACTAAGGAACATCTACCATTTTGTTTCGCGCACTGATATGAAACCCAGCCAGCCATGTTTACAATGCCTTGTAGTTATATTTAAAAAGATTAATTGCTAATGTCCATTAAGTCAGTTATCTACTAGCAAAAATAATACTAATTTTTCTCAGAGAACTTTACTAAATTGAATTAACCTTGGTACACTTCTGTGGTCTAGATGAAAAGTCTTTACTCTTCTGACACTCTTCAAATACTTCTAGAGTATTTTAAGTATTGACTCTGTGGTTACAGACTACAATTAAGCAACTCATCTGACATTGTCCCTACACCTACATTTAAACAATCAAATGCCCATAGTTTACTATTATTATTCCATAAAGCAATCACTTCCAAAATTTTCTTCTATTGATTGATATGTGGTAGTACAGTTTATGAAATATAAATAATAATGTTAATCTTGCCAAGTAAATTGTATCATAGAAGAAACAACAGCAGTGTCTTTTAGGCCCATAATGTTTTCTAGGTTAATACATTAAGTAATCATGAAAGAAAAAATCATGACATCATGGAAAATATCTTAGAATGTGATAAGTAGTAGTAATAATAATAATAGTACTATTAATTTGATGTCTCAAAGCATCTGTGCTCTCACAGATTTACACAAAGCACAGATTCTGAAATCATCTAGTGTTTCTAGGGTTATCTGTCCACTCTACATTATTTTTGTCCATCATCTTTACATCTCAATTAATTAATGGAACCTTCTTTTTCTTTTTTTTTTTCTTCTTGCAATGAAGCAAAAAGCAAGGCAACATGCAGATAACAAAACTCAAACCAATGAGATAAAAATTGTACTAAAAGTGGTTTTGTGTGGCTCTAGAATGCAAATAACAAGTGTCACAAGTTGGCAGATAAAACTTCCTATCTATGTTTAAGCATGTGATGGTTTTACTCGGGTGGGCAGCCAAGTTCCACCACAACCGCTCTCTCACTCCCCCTCCTCACAGAGGAGCAGGGAGAAAATACGATGAAAAGGGCTCAAGGGTTGAGATAAGGACGAGGAGATCACCCAGTAATTATCGTGACGGGCAAAACAGACTCAGCATAGAGAGAAAGTAAGATTTATTGCTTATTACTAACAAGCTAGAGAAGTGAGAAACAAAGGAAAGAAACCAAAAGCACCTTCCCCCCCATCCACCCTCTTCCACCTCCTCCCCCCGAGCGGCGCAGGGGAATGGGGGTTATGGTCAGTCTACAGCACTTCTTCTCTGCCACTCCTTCTCGGTCACTCTTGTCCCCTGTGCTGTGGGGTCCCACCCACGGGATGCAGTCCTTGCCGAACTGATCCAGCGTGGGCTGTCCACAGGCAGCAGCTCTTCAAGAACTGTTCCATATATGGGTCCGTACCACAGGGTCCATCCCTCAGGAGCAAACTGCTCCAACCTGGGTCCCCCACGGGCAGCAGCTCCTGCTGGGTCACCCCTCCTGCATGGTCTCCTCTCCACGGGCTGCAGGTCCGGCCCGGAATCTGCTCTGGCAGGGGTCTTCCACAGGCCACAGTCTCCTTCGGGGCACAGGCTCCACCGTGGTCTCCTCCACGGGCTGCAGCGTGGAACCCTGCTCCACCTTGGTACTCCGTGGGCTGCAGGGGGACATCCTGCTTCACCATGGTCCTCACCACAGGCCGCAGGGGACTTCTGCTCCGGTGCCTGGAGCACCTCTCCCCCTCCTTCTTCACTGACCTTGGCACCTGCAAGGCTGTTCCTCACTCCTCTCACCCTCCCAGCTGCTGAGTGGCGCAGCGGTTTTTTCCCTGACTTAAATATGCTCTCACAGAGGCGCAAAACAACATCGCTTATTGGCTCAGCTCTGGTCAGCAGTGGGGCCCTTACCAACCATGGGGCAGCTTCTAGATCCTTCTCACAGAAGCCACCCCTATGGCCCCCACAGCTACCAAAAATTTGCCACGTAAGCCCACTACAAAGCATTTTTACTATGTCCATGGCTATTAGATAATGGTATTTAACAGCGCATATGATAGATAGGGGTGTTGCAGCAGGGACATGTGAACCAAAGTTATTGTGGTAGACACTGAACTTCTGTTGATTCAATGCCATTGTGTTGCACTTTTTATATACCATTTGTCAAAGTTTCCTATGGGGAGTGGAATAAGAAGACAGAAACAGCTCATGTATCTTAATAGCCCCAAATATGCTTGGCTGCGTGAACTCAACAGTGATGTGAATGTCAGGAAAGCTAACAGTATGGGAGAACTTCTGCCAATACTTGGCAGTTACAATGACATAAAATTAGCATGAACAAACAAATTAGAAATATTCATGAAAACCTGTGCCCAACAATCTAAGCACCACCTAACAATTCAGAGTTGCATTATTTATTTTTTGATAACTACTTAGCTGTCATTTAGTGTTTAACCATCTTTTTATGCCTACAAGTAAGAAAGCATAAATTTAGTACTACAGAAAGTAGGACTGCTTATGTGCATACTCCAATTATATATCATTTTACTTGTCATATTTTCCATCTTAAATAAATAATTTATATCTATGTGTTTCCTCTGCTTAGTGACTATCAATATATATATATATATTTAATCAGTAATTTTTCATAGATAATTACATATGTTTTGTTGAGCTGAAGGGGAAAAAATGACTTAAATCTGCAGATTCAAATAAACTTATTTTGGAACTGTTAAAGTCACATGCTATTTCCTTGAAAAGAGAATACTGTAATTGGTGGGGAAACATGAAAGGAAAACATGAAATACCAATTACTATTTCCAAAGTATGAGTGGAAGAAGGAATATACAGCTGATCAGACTTTTTAGTTTTAAGCTGAGGACCTGGAGCTGACTTTCTGCATTTATCTATCTTATATTCATTTGTGATCTCTACCTACTGTGACTGTGGCTCTCCTTTACTGCTTACTGGCACAATCTCTTAACATCCTCGATTTTCTAGAATGCTGTCAGACTTTTAATTCACTTTTTCTTGTGCTGCAGCTCCAGGAATTATTCATTTTTGGTCATCTACTTCCTCAGTGCTTTAAAGGACCTGTTTCTTTTCCCTTTCCATCTCTTTGAAATGCCATTGCTCAGGTTTGGGGTGACACCTTAGGAGGTACATTCTGTATTTTGTATACATGAGGAAGCAGCAGAGAAGAAATTAGCATTATAGCTTTCATCTGAATTGTATGTGTGCTGCACTTTTGGAGGGTGGTTGTGAAATTTGCAGATGATTTGAAATAAAACATTATTAAGACCATTTTTTATTATGTATCTGTAATATATTTTTCCCTCTACTAGCTAATTTATTTGGGACTTATATTAAAGTCACATGGGAAAAAAAAAAAAAAAAAAAAAAAAAGTAAGAGGTGAAAAGAGGTGAAATAGAGATTTTTGAAATAAATATATTATTTTATTTCAATTTTTTAAAAAGCCCCAAATTATTTTGGTTTGGAATATATTAAAACCTCAAAGGTTTTATTTATAATAAAGCAAAATATGGGGCTGTATGAAAGCAAAAATAAGGAGAAAAAAAAGAAAGAGTGAGAAAAGGAGAAAAAAATCACTTGCATCAGATTCTGAGTAATGTATTAGTTGAGAAAACTGTTTTAACAGTAACCAACTACGCATATATTCATACATTTAGGAATCCACTGCATTGTTGTGAACCTAAATTAAAATGATTAAAATTAAAGTGAAATCAATAAATTAATGTTTTAAAATTATATTCCAAATGTTCTATTCATATATGAATCTTTCTATGTTGTTGTGTAAGGAATAAGAAGCTATTAAAAGGAATAAAAAGAAAAAAAAATATTTTCAGTATTACTTTTAAATGTATTTAGTAAAAACCAAAGTCAGTTTAAAACATTAAAGTAATACGCACTTTCCTCTAACTTTTTTTTTTTTTTAATAGATGAACTTCTTGAAATATGGAGTTATAGGGGAATTTTTAGTTCTTGCATTTGATTTTATAAACTGTAGGTGCTTTTAGTAGCATTTCCCCTTTTAATTGTAGCTCTATGGAAAATTTATTTTTGAATGAGCATCTTCCTTCACACTTTCAGTGGTCTTTAATTTTATTTGCATTGGAGTTCCATAAAAACTCCGTCCAATTAAACTACTTTGCTTGTTATCTTCTATTGACAGAATGACAGACAGATGGTAATGAAATAAGTGATGTTCTCTTTTGATATTTTGCTTGTACAGAAAGTATGATAGCTTTTGTTACTTGTAAATTGAATTTAGACTGTATTCATTATGTTGATGTGAATATCAATCTGCTTTGTAGATTTTAAATGATTTATTTGACAACATTGCCTGCATCAAATTTTCTGTTAAAATTATTAAATTGTTCCTTGGTAGTTTAGAAAGGCATAAATACAAATATGTTAAATAAATATTTAATACATACATAAAATATGAATAAATATAAAGTTTTAAAAAAATTACAAAAATACATAGATATAATTATTTTTTAATTTAAATTTGTAAATCTTAGAGGTCAGTACCTAATTAACAACTTAAAATGTTTTAACTCAATTTTGGCTTTGCAGTCAGATTGTTTAAAGTAAATACAGGAGAGACAAAGCTGTTAACTTTTAAAGAATTTCTACTACTTTTCTGTGTTGTTTTTTTTTTGTTGCATTTTTAGTTATACAGATCTAACTAATCAGACTAACCACAAGATCTTGGCTGTGTTTAAAAAGGGTATTCTCTTCCGCCTATAACAAGGTTTTAAGAGCATGAGACTCCTCTCTGACCAGTTTTTTATGGATTGACATACACAGGACCTTTCAAAGAATTCCATGGGAAAAAAAAAAAAAAAATCCACTCTATCAACAGCGTAGATGAGGCAGAAGGAAATTGTTCAGACTTCTACAGTCCTAAGTACTTCGTTGTTTTGTTCTTAAAAGGAAGTCTCTTGCTTCCTTGTTTTTAGAGCATATATACATATACATATATATACACATCAGAAACAAATAAGGTATGAGTATCTCTTATACTGCCTTCTCTTCCTGCCTAAGACCAGGCATGCATAAATCTAATGTGTAACCTTGGCTTGGGAAAGACTTAGAAGGCATAATTCTCCCAAGCTTCCTAGGGCAGGAAATGTTCAGATATATGTCTGTCCTTGTAGAAGTCATTGAGATAGACATCAAGCATGAGGTACCTTTTTGCAGCTGCTTCAGAAAACAATTGTTTAGAGCAAATTAAAAACATAGTCATTGATATTGGGAAGGCTTCTAGTGTGGATGAATAAACATGATGAAAACAATCCTCTGGACAGAAAACAACAATAATAATAATAATAATAAAATGCCGCCATAAAATGTAACTAGTTGCTGGGAGTATGATATCCATCTTAAGAATAGAGCTACATACTTATGTTTCATTTTCCCAAATGAAATTTCATGCTCATTTGCCATGACTTTGGCAAATACTGAATTGTCTGCCTAGCGGAGGTAGTATGTCCAAACCAGATTGAAATTTTTTAGCAGTTGTTTTAGTTGAAAAACTAATGATCGTCATTTAGTAATTCAGCAACAAACTCCAGGTAAAATTCTACCTGTCTTCAGATATGGCTTTGTATTTCTTCACGGATTTGCTTCACTGGTTAGATCGCTCTGGATGATTGATTAACTTTAGAGGGCCTCACACAGGTCAAATGTGTATCATGAGAGCAAACCTGTATTGGCAGAGTTTATAATCTTTAACTGTTATTAAAATGTGTTGTAACTGTTACTGAAGATTGGAGGGTATTATCTTATGCCCTGGAGCATTAATAAACCAAAATTATAATTGGTATCCGTAGTAATGAGTAAAAGAGAAACTAGGTTTCAATACTATTACCAGACATGCTAAACTTTTCAAGCTGCAGCTTGGTTCCAGACCTACTACTTTTATATGCATATGTATACATATATATATACATATAAAATATTATCTAAATTAGGAATCTATTCTCAGATTATAATTTTCAGTTAAGAAGTTATATTGGACTGCACTGTTAATAATGAAAGCATCCTTAAGCTTGAAAATATCTAATTTCACTGCCATATTTGTTTTCATGTAATAATTAGGTAATGAATCAGTGTACACTTTTCTCATGTTGATGTTAAACTGTGGTATGAAGGTGAAAATAGATTATTTTTTTTTCTTACAAGTTAGACTGAACAGTTTTGTATGGTCAAATAAAATTACTCAAATTTTATTATGTAATTAGATTTTTATTTTAATTTATTGGCAAATTATGAATTTCAATATATGTTAATTACCTAAACTCTGTAACATGGTTAACAAATGTCTTGAAGAAATTAATTCCACTGAAGTCCAGTTATGTATCAAAAGTAAGTGTTTAGGATGATAGTGATAATTTATTTATTTGTTTGTTTGATTGTTTATCTATTTATTTATTTATTTTGACTAGTTAGCAAGTTAAAATCTGCTCTTGAATTTCTGATTTGGTAAATTGAGAACAGATGTAAGAAATACACAAGCCAACAATTTGTGCTTGCAACCCAGAAAGCCAACCATATCCGGGGCTGTATCAAAAGAAGCATGGCCAGCAGGACAAGGGAGGTGATTGTCCCCCTCTGCTCTGCTCTCATGAGCCCCCATCTGTAGTGTTGCATTTAGCTATGGGGCCCCCAGCACAATAAGGACGTGGACCTATTAGAATGAATCCAGAGGTGGGCCTCAAAGAGGATCAAAGGGCTGGAGCACCTCTCCTACAAACACTTGCTGAGATAGTTGGGGTTGTTCAGCTTGGAGAAGAGAAGGTTCCAGTGAGACTTAAAGCAGCCTTCCAGTACACCTAAAGGGGGCCTATAGGACAGCTGGGGAGGGACCCTTTCTTGGGAAGTATAGTGATAGGACAAGGAGTAACGGTTTTAAACTAAAAAAAAAAAAAAAAAAAAAAAAAAGGTAGGTTTAGATTAGATATTCAGAATAAATTCTTTACTGAGAGGGTGGTAAGGCACTGGAATGGGTTGCCCAAAGAAGTTGTGGATGCCACATCCCTGAAAGTGTTCAAGGCCAGGTTGGATGGGGCCTTGATCAATGTGAGGTATTCCTGACTATGGCAGGAGGGTTGGAATTGGGTGTTGTTTAAGGTCCCTCACAACCCAAACCATTCTATGATCCTATCTTTCTACGGTTCTATGATTCTACAAAATAGATACTCTTAAAAATATGATGATAATGTTAATTCAATATTTGTCTTAGATCTTTCAATATTTTCTTTCAAAGAACATCTGATACTAAGGAAATGCAAAATCATTTTTTCAAGAAAAAAAAATCTTTTGTTTCTTTATTTGAGTTATGAGGAAAAGCTTATTAATACATAAACTAGACTTAGTAGGTTTGCTTTTTAGAAAGTCAAAATTTTATTCATTGACTAACAGTACTCAGTGTTAGAGGATGTGGAAGACTTAGAGCTCCTAATTAAGAAGTTAATGTTAATACTTTATCCGCTGTACAGCGTGGTTGAACCACTAGTGAATCAAGTCTCTTGATGGAAGGATGATATGGAAAAGCTAAATACTTTATCTCATCTCTTGTGAAATTTAGTGCCTTCTCTGTTGTTTGCAGCAGTCCTAATCTCCATAAAGAGATTTTATCTACCACATTATACATAACAAAATTATATTTATCTGTCTCTGTATATTTTACCTACATGCATTTACTTTAATACCTCCCGATACAGTTTTAACAAAGTAACAAAATTTCCTCCAGGAATTTGAATTTTGTGCTGACTATTTTAGATACCATATTTTACAAGTTTTGTCTTAAATGTTTTTTTGGTTTACTAAGAGGCTGAAAGCTGAAGAATTTGTCATATATCTTTACTGGAAAGACTCCTACTTTGTTCAGACCTGGAAGACAATTCAAAAGCAAAACAAACAAAAACAGACAGATCCAAGAGGCAGGTGTATAAACAAGGTTTAGGATGAGTTTATGTGTTTGAATTCAGTCTTCCATAAAATTCCAATCAGTGACCAGTTTACCTTGAAGCTATCTCAACGGAAGCTAGTTAGAAAGCCTGATTGATCAGGACAGTTAATTAGGTGAAGATGGTGTGCCTCTCAGCCTTATATTGACAAAATCTGAGCTGCAACCAGAGTGTGCACCAAAACCCCAAGGCTTGCTATTCCATGTTGAGCAGTACAGCAGTGTCTACTTTTGTCTACTTCACCCCAGACTCTTCACTAATTCTTGTCCTTGACTGTCTATACAGATCAGGAGAGTAATATTTAAATTGTGTTATTAACATTAAAGAACATAGATTTCATTAACAGTCTTGTATGTTTTTTATGTTCTTCTTGCTGATTTCATTCCATAGCTCTGTGGAGAGGTATAAGGACTAAAGGATTAATTGTACTAGATATTTTGACTGTTTCTACACCTTTGAATGAATTTACTTGTTACAATATATTTTAAAATACGTTACTTGTGAGAAGATGTCATAGGTAAATAGTACAGTAATATTTTGAAAACTGATTTAGAGGCTTATATCTAAACAACAGTGTGATAAAGTTCAAAATCTATAAAGGGGTTTAGATGAAATTTGGATACACTGATGCTTTTAACAGCCATAAGATCCTAAATGTTTCATCTGTTTGGGTTTTCACTAGTAAAGTTCTTCAGTAGTCTGGGACAAGACAATGTCCTCCGTCCCTGTGCTCCAAAGAAGCTGATCTGAAGGGTACATGAGTAATCAATATTTCTTCTCAAATTCAATCTTGTATTTGTTAAAATTTAAAAACTATGATCATGGAGTATTTCATTTTTATTTTTATTGGATATTTAGGATTCAATCTCTATTTTAAATCATTATCCTCATAGCTTAGGGAATTCATGGAACTGCACTAGTACACACTAGGAGTATGTTTTTAGCATGTTTTCCATGGCATTTGTTACACTCAAAATTACATGCCTTAAAAATAAAGCCAATAATTTAATATTAGTATAACTTAAATCTTAAATATCTAATCAAATAATTATTAGCACTGAGAATTTAACTATTACAGAAACAAAAATCAATAAATAAATAATTCTTACTGAAAAAAAAAAAAAAAAAGTCTCCACATCTTTTTGCTTTTCTCAGGGATTAAGATTCAACTGCAAGAAAAGATGTAAGAGACATTACAGTGTCTAAAAATAATTCATGGTTATCTTTCTGCAGTGGCAGGCATTATGGTGATGTTGTACATCACACAATACAGATATAATTCACACAGTGAAGACCTATCTACTTTTTAACCTCTGATAGAATTTGCAGCCTTGTTTCAAAATGTTCCCAGAGTGCGTGCATGTACTCTCGTAGCTTCCCATTACTTACTAGAAGGCTGTCGTGGTTTAACCCGGCCGGCAGCTAAACACCACACAGCCGTTCGCTCACCCTCCCCCCTCCCTCTCTGGGATGGGGGAGAGAAACGGAAAAGTGAAACGAGAGTTGAGATAGAGACAGTTTATTAAGATAGGAAATAATAATAATAATAATAATAATAATAATAATAATAATGTGTATGAAACAAGTGATGCACAATGCAATTGCTCACCACCCGCTGACCGATGCTCAGTCTATCCCGAGCAGCCGGCTCCCCCAACCCGGCTAGCTACCCCTATATATTGTTTAGCATGACGTCAGATGGTATGGAATACTCCTTTGGCCAGTTTGGGTCAGCTGTCCTGGGTCTGTCCCCTCCCAGCTCTTGCTGCATCCCGAGCCTGCCTGCTGGCAGGACAGAGCGAGGAGCTGAAAAGTCCTTGGTTTGGTACAAGCACTGCTCTGCAACAACCAAAACATCGACATGTTATCAGCATTCTTCCCATCCTAATCCAAAACACAGCATTCCACCAGCTACTAGGAGGAAAACTGTCCTAACTGAAACCAGGACAAAGGCATATCTGCTATACGTTGCTCAGTGAAGTCTGAATAGTTAAGTGCTATTAGGTGGATTGAACCGCTCACCTGAGAGAAGAACTATGGTTATTTCTTGCTCTCCACACTATTTTTTTCCCCTTGTGCCATATAGCGTAATTTCAATCTTAACGAAATAATAATAATAATAATAAACTTATCATCTATTTATTTATTTATTTGGGTTTCAGTTGCTGAAAAACCTTGAGAGAGTGAGCAAACATGCCTTTTAGGACTCAAAAAAAAAAAAAAAAAGTTACAAAGCAAAATCAAAGCAAAAGTGACATTATAGCCTATCCATCATCTCAATTTATTTAGTGATTTCTCATAAGCACAGAACTAAAAAGGTCACAGTGAAGGGCTCCTGAGTACTCCAAAGCTTCAGAGCTTTTTATACTGGACCTGCCACTAGTTCTGAGTTGCCTTGGCAGGACACAATGAATGATACAGCTTTATAAAGAACAGAAGCTTCTGTTAATATAAGGTTATTGCTTCTACAGTGTGGTTTTATTTGAAATGAAAATAACATGTTTCAAAGGAAAATTCCAGAAAAAAAAAAAAAGAAGCTTACTTTTAGTTTGATAGAAATCTTCTGCCTTGACAAGCATCCAAATGTCTCATTTTTAGCTGAATATATATATATATTATTTATTTATTTTAGTGAATATCACAGTAAATGGGTGTTTTCAAAATGAATAATCAAAAGAATATGTTCCATAACTGTACCACTATTATATCTCAACCTCATGAGAATTTTCTGAGGCTTGCTTCTAAATTAAATTTCACTGCCAGTGACCCAAATTTGTTCAGTACTTTGATTGCTGTGAAAGCCATATACACTCTGCCTTTGACTAACTATACTTTCATAGATATGTTATTCTGTTGATCTCCCCGGATCCGTAACACTGTAGAATCAAATTTCATTTTTTATTATTTTTTTTCTAGCATTTATTAGGTGCTTCGGGATGTTTGGGTATCTTATGCTTTTGTACTATGTTTCTATTGTTTTTAGAACTGGAAGGCATCATGACCTGTTTCCTAAGTGCTTCCCTTGAAACATGCATTACTCAGTTTTAAATTGAGCAATGCTATGTGGCTGCATATGTAGCAAGCTGTTCTTGAGTAAAGTCATTTAGTGCATCCATGAAAAAGATGCCAGTTTTGTTACTAGGTAAGACTAATTTCCTATAATGTAGGATTAATTTTCACAAAAGTTTCACCTTGAATTTTCATTTTACCTCCTCATCTTCTATAAACATTTACATTTTGCTTACTAAATAAGTGTATCTTATTAATATGAACAATTCAGTACTGAAGCACCTGTGGTTCTGCTATGATCATTATCAAAAGCATTTATATTTGACATTTGATTCTCAAATATAGGTAGGGATAGAAGCAGTGAGAATGTAAGTTTAATCATTAGACTTTAAGTTCTGTTCAAAGAGGTAGAAGACAGAAACATTTTTATTTGAAAATGGAACAAGCTTTTTGTGTAAGCCATTTAGTAGAAATTAGGTGGAACCTCAAAATATTATTCTTTGCATAATTTTTCTGGCTATAGCTTTACTTCAGATTTATACCTGTTCACATTTAGGTAATTTAAATCTCCCATTAGTGCTCTTTATCCTTTATCACAAACCCTTTTTATTTCATGGTCCATTTCCTCAACTTTGTGGTAATTTTGATCCGGTGGTCTATTACAAATTTCTAATATGAATTTGAATATATTACATACAAATTTTCTGCCAGAATAATTTTTAGTTACATCTGGTTATGTACACTTCTCTCAACCTAAGTATTTGTTGTCCTTCCTCTCTATATAAGCCAATGATTTCCTGAACTCTTTTGTTTCCCTGTATGTAAATTGATGCTAGCATGTCTGACATACCATTCACTATATTGCTTGAGATTAGAGGATGACTTTTCCTTGTATCCTGCTAAGCCTAGTAAAAATATTTCCACTTGCTTTAATTGGAAGTGGTTTAGACTCTAAATCCTCACTGGGAGGGACTGTAAGATTTCAGTTATCCTAAAAATATTGACAATTCTCTTAGAAAGTTTCATTTTCACAGCAAAAATAGTCTACATAGTCTAATATCTTTTCTCTAAATGTTGTGAAGAAAAATGTATATTTAATTTTAAATCATTTTTCTTGTTGCAGCTCAGTGGGCTCATACTTTAAATTGTCTTAAGGTAGGTTTCCTACCTTCTTACTGTTTTAAGACAAAACAAGCCTATTTTTCTAACTTGCTAAGGAACATTGCAGAGAATGATGATAATTTCTTGTCAATCTAAATGACATTATCCTGCCAGCTGTCTCAATGGCAAGCAAGACCATACATCTTAGGAAG
Source organism: Nettapus auritus (assembly GCA_011076525.1). Classification (NCBI taxonomy): domain Eukaryota; kingdom Metazoa; phylum Chordata; class Aves; order Anseriformes; family Anatidae; genus Nettapus; species Nettapus auritus. Next base: position 167,709,459 of record CM021765.1, read on the forward strand.
GAGAGAGAAGGATAGAGAATTTATTGGCAACAGTGCCACTTCTTTCCTACTTAGTAACTTTCACTAACACATTCCCCTTTACAAAAATAAAAGTCAATACAAAAGGTATTGACTATCTAAGTTACTGACTTTGTGTCTCTAAGATTATATTATAAGATAACTAGAAGTAAATATCCTTCTTGCCACAAACAGATTTGGACATCACTGGTAGTTATTACATTTCACATAAATAAGAAACAGTATTCTTGATTTCTAATTGAAATCCTATTATCATTAAAGCCAGGGGAAGAAAAAAAAAATAAAAAAAAAAAAAAAAAAAAAAAAAAAAAAAACACTATTAGTCCTAAAATTTATAAATAAAAGCATCATAATTTACAAATTAAAACACTAGACACAATTAAGTACACAAGAGTCTATGATCTGTCACTGATTTCAGTAAGATCTTAATCCAACCATCAGGAAGTTAAAAAAAAAATAAAATAAAAATGCAGATACTTTGAAAGCAAATTGAATGAAGGTCATATTACAGCAAAAAGGCCCGTGTGTCTGTTTAGAAGATTGTAGACAATTTGGTGCTCATGGTTGCTGTCTGTTTAAACAGTTGTGCTTTTGAAGCTAACCTTTGAGGACTATTAAAAGCTTTTTGTTTCCATTTTAATATTTTTTTCAAGATAAAGAATGAACACTAAAGACTGAAGACTGAACATTTATCTGAAGAAAGGAGAATGATACTCTTGGAAAGAAAAGTACTGAGAATATTTCTAGCACTAGCTAGTGAGAAAGTATTTTCACTGTGGTATTTACTTCCCTAACAAAGCTGACAAAACCAGAATAGTGTGATGACAAACATTCAAGTTATAGCATTTAAATTAATATCACTGTATCCTACCTAATTCATGGTTGCACTTTCAAATTCTAAATTCTAACTGTGCCTTACATTGTCATAAAAAATGAAAAGAAAATGGTAAGTTCTCAAATGCACTGTTCAGCAAAGTACGTAGTCAAAAGCAGAAAAAAATGACGAAAGGAAAGACTACTAAGTGTCCATAGTTTTAGCAGCACTTTATGTTCAGTCTAAGGCTCTACATTTAGATCTTTGGTATTCTAATTGATACGTTCAATGGCTTCTCAACACATCTAAGCAATATACATGCAATGGAAGAGTAATCTGCATTACTAAATTTACAATAATTTACTGTTGAATGTTTGTGATTGCTTATGAGTATGAACATTGAAACTTGAACACTGAATGTTCATAAAAAAAAGATTTCATCATCAACATAACAGGTATCTTTCTACTGTTGAGAATTAAGTCAATGGTAGAACAAGCAAGGTGAATATTTATGTTGAGAAACAGCTTACGAGTGCCTCCTTACAGATAAAAGATTAAAAATCACAACTAATATTAGCTTCTACTGGTGGCTGAAAGTTGATCTGGATCACAGGAGTGACTTTTTCCTCTGCTGGAATAATTTACTTACTTCAAAGAGGATTTAAATTGTTAGTTCACAATGAGCTATTTTATATTTTCTTAAGAAAAGCTAAAAAATATATATATATATATAGTTGTTGAATTAGCTGAGTTATTTTTTTAAAAGATTCCCTTCAGAGTGGAAAACTCAAGCTTCAAGTTTCTTTATTGCATAATGAGTATAATATAGGAAATAATATTTCCTATATATAATATAGGAATATATAATATTATATAATATATATTATTTATTATATATAATATAATAAAATATATAATATATAATAATATAAAAATAATATTTCCTATATTATACTCATTATGCATAATGAGTATAATATAGGAAAAATTGTGAATCTGAAAGTCTGATACCAGATACTTCATAAATCCCAAGAAGATACTGCAGTCCAGTAATCTTTCATGGTTTAAAGTCAACTTTTTACCTTGTTCATTGATAAACATAAGAAAACATACAGCCTATGTGACATGCTGACATATTTTTGACAGGATTTACCAGTACTTCTGTGTTTCTGAGGAACGTCATAGTTATATGATTTGAATTTCCTTGTGCCAGTGTCTAGGTTACTTCCTTCATGGTGATTGACAGGCAAGCATTTTTCTAGGCTTTCCGTCCTGACTTTGCTGCATTTTATCTCTAAGGATTTTTCTCTTTTTTAATTGGCTTGATTCCCTGATTTTAGGAAAACATATTGTTTTCAAATTTTGGCTTAGCTCCTATTTCTAGAGTGCTTTGATTTCCTTAGAGCATATACAGCTGAGCTCTAATTTAGAGTTCAAATTGACACCTTTCAGGGATATTGATCACAAATTTGATCACTTTAGCTACTACTCACACTTAAGAAGCAAAAACAAAAACAAAACCTTTTACTTACTTCTCAACCCTCACTGTGTTCTGAAAATAGGTTGCAGTGGGTTTACGCGGCAAGCTTTTGATAGCAGGGGGCCACAGGAGCGGCTTCTGTAAGAAGAATCTAGAAGCTGCCCCATGTTAGATAAGGGCACTGCTACTGGCCAGAGCCAAGCCAATAAGCAATGTTGAAGAAGGTGCATGGGGGGAAGGAGTGTTTTGTTTCTTTCCTTTTTTCTCACTTCATTAGCCTGTTAGTAATAGGCAATAAATCTTACTATCTCCCTACTCGGAATCTGTTTTGCCCGTCAAGATAATTGTTGAGTGATCTCCCCATTCTTATCTCAACCCTTAAGCCCTCCGCATCGTATTTGCTCCCCGTTCTCCTTTGAGGAGGGGGAGTGAGTGAGAGCGGCCCTGGTGGAACTCGGCTGCTCACCCCCGTAAAACCACCACATAGGTGAGAGAGAGAAAGAAAGCTGGGAGTCAGCTGATCTCCCCCATACAATAGGTTGAAGGGGGAGCGTCTAAGAAGCTCTCTCAAACTAATGGAACTTCTCTTTAAATGTCAAAATAAGGAGAAATAACAATGTACTTCACTCTGACTTCAGATCATTGAGCAACACTTTTGGAGCTTTCATATTGAGTCTGAATGTCATATTGTTTGATATGCAACTAAATAAATTGTATAGATCTGTCAGTTTCAAGTGGCTTGTTTTCATGTTTTCAAAGACATAAAGGTTGGCAGTGAATTCTGCTCACCAGATAAGCTATCAAGCAGTGAAAGGAGTAAATGCACACGCAGAAAGGAATAAATGCACACACAGACATGCAGAACTTAATTTTTATTTTGCGTGGTTTTTCATCCAGCCTCCAGATGTTGGCTTTTTTTACCTTGTATTGTTCTTGTTTTCTTGCTTTTTATGACGCATATCCTAAATATTATGGACTCATACCATTAGAATACAATTCAGAGTGAGATGAAAAAAGTGCTAGCATATATTCAAGATAATTGTTGCTGTGGCTGATACTAAACCAACTGGTATGTGAAACTCTTTCAGCATGGAGGTGGTCAAGTACCTATACAAATTAAGACTCCCAAATGGTCACCTCGTATACTTCTATATTACAAGCTGATTGTAGTGGGTTTATGTCGCAAGGTTTTGGTAGTGGGCGGACATAGGGGTGGCTTCTGTGAAAAGAATCCAGAAGATGCCCCATGTTAGATAAGGGCCCCAACACTGGTAAGAGCTGAGCCAATAAGGAATGTTGTTTGCACCTCTGTAAGAGCATATTTAAGAAAGGAAAAAAAAAAAAAAAAAAAAAAAGAAAAAAAGAAAAAAAGAAAAAAAAAAAAAAAGCTAATAAACAGCAGCTGGGAAAGTGAGGAGTGGGAAACAGCTTTGCAGGTGCCAAGGTCAGCAACGAAGGTAGGGGATAGGGGAGATGGTATTCCAGGGGCTGGAGCAGAAGTGCACTTTTGGCCTGTGGAGAGGACCATGGTGAAGCAGGCTGTCCCCCTACAGCCCATGCTGGAGCCGATCTCCATGCTGCAGTCCACAGAGGAGACCACAGTGGAGCAGGCGGACCTGCACTGGAGGAGACTGACGTGCGGAAACAGACTCCACAATCTGATAGATTGTAAAGTAGGTATGTTTATTCAGCGCTGGGCACACAGGGGATCGCTCCTCCTATTGTGTGCACCTGTTACAGCGCCGCTATCTCAATCTTATAGAGTAAATGATTACATATTCATAGTATTTCGCAATACGCCTATACATATGCATTACCTATCCCCGCTTCGTATTTAAATTAGCATTTCCATAATCTCCTCCCAGCTGAGTCTGCGCAGTGTCTTCTGGTGGTGGTCGTTGGGGTCTTTGGGGATGAAGTCATGCTCCTCTTCCTCCTGCCCGATTGTAACCTCAGAACTTCGCGCAAGCTCAGTTGTTTGCTGGCCCTTATCCAAACCGCAGACCTAGTTCTAGCTGGTTTTGTGTTGATAAGACCCAAAACCGTACATCCCAGCACCTCCTGTTATACATAGTATCTGCAAGGCAGGGACTCCTTATCTCAACTATTTCTTATTTATTACACTGTTCATTATTAACCCATCGCCCTTTCTTGTGTTCTGCATCAATTCCCCCCTTTTCTCTAGAATTAGTAAATTCCTTTACTATTTCGTCTTAGCTCAAAGTATTTATCAGTTTCCAATTTCCTCCGTAACTGATTCTTTTTCCATTCACTATAAGAGTCTTCGGTTCCCTTAAAACACCACAGGCTACAGCGAACTGAAACACATATTATTAACAGCAGCGGAATGGTGATCAAAACTATCGCAATCAACTGCCTCAGCCAAGGCAAGTTAGGGAGCCACGAGGTTAATTTGTCCCATACCTCGGAAAACCCCCAGGATGTATCATCCTTACTTATTTCGTGCAGTCCAAGAGGTATTTTCCCACAAATCAGACAGTGGTACATCCTTTGGTAAAGGAATCCCTATCAAGGACATCCCTTTGTTTCCATTTTCCGGCATATGGGTACATATCCAACAATCAGTTTTGTTTAAGGCTTGGGTAATATTCTGGATTCCTTGAATATACCAGTTCTCTCGCCAAGTTACAGCACTTGTCACCTGCAAAAGTAAAAGGATTGCTATATCTAGCCATTTCCACATCTTATCTTGTATGCTTAAGCTTTAATGGTCCTTGGATTTCAGATGTCCAAGGCTTTTGTGGAGCTTTCTTCACTCGTGTGTGATGAATCCAAGCGTTCTGTTCTTTGATTTTGACTGCCGTAAAAGAAGTGAGGAGTATTTGGTATGGTCCCTCCCACTGTGGTTCCAGATTCTTGTCTGTAAAAGATTTTACATATATATAATCTCCAGGTTGTATACCATGAATAGGTCCATCCAGACCTCTCCCTCGGGTACTAACTACTTGTTTTCTGATTTTATTGAGTTGTTTCCCCAATGCCACCATGTAGGAGCTTATTACTTCATCCCCGACTTGTGTAGATATTCCTTTCTGTACCCCGTAGGGTTGTCCATATAAAATTTCAAAGAGGCTTAGCCCTTCCTTCGCTCTTGGCCTTGTCCGTATACGCAAAAGGGCCAAGGGGAGGGATTGAGGCCATGTCAAATTTGCTTCTTGCCCCAGCTTTACAATTTGCTGTTTAATTAGGTGGTTCATCTTTTCCACTTGACCGCTCGACTGGGGGCGGTACGGGGTATGAAGCTGCCAATCTATACCTAAATGGCGGCTAATTTGCTGTACTATTTTTGAAATAAAATGCGGTCCTCTATCTGAGGATATAGTCGCAGGGACCCCAAACCGTGGTATTATTTCTTGTACCAATACTTTGGTTACCTCCCGAGCCTTAGCTGTCCTGGTAGGAAATGCTTCTGGCCAACCTGAAAAAGTATCAGTTAGTACCAATAAATATCGATACCCCCCTTTTCTTGGTAATTCCGTAAAATCTACCTGCCATTGTTGCCCAGGCCCATTGCCCTTCCCAATTTGGCCCATTTCTAGTTTGGGGGTGTTCTTGGGATTAGTCCGGAGGCAAATATCACATTGTCAGGTTACCTGTCTTACCGTAGTGTACATGTTCCTGGCTACGATCTCTTTTATCAAATGACTATACAAAGCTTCTGCTCCTCAATGTCTCTTCCTATGTTCCTCCCGTACTAAATGCCATAGTAAATGAGAGGGGATGACTATCTTCCCCTGTGGGGTATAAGCCCACCCTTCTTCATTATATGTCCCTTCTAGATCTGCAATAAGCTTCTGATCCTCCCTAGTATATTCTGGTTTATTTTCCAGGGAAATTTGCCTATCGGGAATGAGTGCGAGTGCTCCTTCCGTCTTTATCTCTATTTTGGCAACCCGTTTTGCCTCTCTATCCGCCAGCTCATTTCCTTTTTCCAATTCAGAGTTCGCCTTTTGGTGTGCTTTAATGTGCATAATTGCCACCTTCTCAGGAAGTTGGACAACCTCCAATAATTTTAAAATTTCCTCCGCATGTTTAATGTTTCTTCCCTGGGAATTTAATAGTCCCCTTTCTTTCCAGATTGCTCCATGTGCATGCACAACTCCAAAAGCGTATTTAGAGTCCGTGTATATATTTACGGTTTTACCCTGGGCTAATTCCAAGGCCCGAGTTAAAGCGATTATTTCCGCCTTTTGTGCAGAAGTATTTGCAGGCAAAGGTCCTGATTCTATTACCTCTCGGCTGGTGGTAATAGCATACCCCGCGTATCGATTACCGTTCAGGACATAGCTGCTTCCGTCGGTGAACCAGTTTTCTCCATCCTTCATGGGGCTTTCCTTTAGGTCAGGGCGGCTTGAGTATACTGCTTCAATCGTTTCCAAGCAATCATGTTGTACTGACTCTCCCGTGTTGCCGCTAAGGAAGGAAGCTGGATTAACAATATTAGTGACTATTATTTGTACATCATCCTGCTCTACCAATGCGGCTTGGTACTTCAGAAATCTCTGGGGAGAGAGCCAATGCCCTCCCTTTGCTTCCAAGACTGCCGATACCGCATGGGATACATAGGCAGTCATTTTCTGGCCCAGAGTGAACTTCCGAGCTTCCTGTATATTCAGTATCAAGGCGGCAACGGCTCGCAAACATCCAGGCCACCCTTTTGCAGTCGCATCTAATTGTTTCGAGAGGTAAGCGACAGCTCGCTGGTATGGGCCTAAGTCTTGTGCCAGTATTCCCAGGGCGATGCCCTGCTTCTCATGGGAAAAGAGAAGAAATGGTTTACTCACATCTGGGAGTCCTAGAGCCGGGGCCAACATCAAAGCCTTCTTCAATAGGTCAAAGGCTCGTTCAGCCTCTTTACCCTATTCAAGATGTGTCTGTACGGTGGTTGTCAGCGCATACAGGGGCTTAACAAGCAGTCCATAATTATAAATCCATAGCCTGCACCACCCCGTCATTCCCAAGAAAGTCCTTAGTTCCTTTACTGTCTGGGGTTTCGGGGTTTGGCATATGGCCTCCTTGCGGGACTGCCCCAAAGTCCTTTGCCCCGCAGTGATCTCATAGCCCAGATAGTTCACTTTGCGCTGTACTACTTGGGCTTTTTTCTTGGAGACCCGATACCCCTGTAGTCCCAAGAAATTTAGCAAGCTCACCGTCCACGTCGCACAGTCTTTCTCTGTTTCAGTAGCAATCAGGATGTCGTCGACATACTGCAGTAATTTTCCTTTTTCGGATGGGGTTTCCCAAGATTCCAAGTCCTTTGCAAGCTGGTTGCCAAAAATAGTAGGGCTATTCTTGAATCCTTGTGGCAGCACCGTCCAGGTGAGCTGGGTCCTTCAACCGCTTTTAGGATTTTCCCATTCAAATGCAAACAATTTTTGGCTGGCTTTATGGAGAGGAAGGCAAAAGAAGGCGTCCTTCAAATCCAAGACAGTAAACCAAATCAGTTCAGGTGTTAATACAGTTAACAGGGTATATGGGTTTGCTACCACTGGGTAGAGATCTTCAACTATTTTGTTCACTGCCCGTAGATCTTGAACCACCCTATACGACCCATCAGGTTTTCAAACGGGCAGTATAGGGGTATTAAACTCAGATTCACATTCCTCTAACAACCCTAGTTGTAGAAATTTTTCTATCACTGGCCGGATCCCTTCCCTGTCTTCCCTTTTTAAAGGATACTGCTTAATTCTTACCGGGCGTTGGCCTTCCTTGATCTTAACCTCAACCGGCAGGGCGTTCTTCGCCTTCCCGGATACATCGGTAGCCCAAACACCTGGATATACTTGATTTAGAATTTCTTCGCTAACTTCTCCTTCTGTCGAAAAACTGGTCAGAGTTAAACTCAATACTTGAATATATTGTTGATCTTTTACCTCCAGAGTAACCTCCCCTTTTTCAAAAGTGATTTTCACTTCCAGTTGTTCCAACAGATCTCTTCCCAAAAGAGCTTTTGGGGAGTTAGGCATATAAAGAAATTTATGTATTCCCCATTGCTTTCCCAATTTATACTCTAAGGGTTTAAAAAAATATGCCTTTTCAGATTGGCCAGTCGCTCCCTTTACCATTACATAATCGTCCCCTAGTGGTATTAGAGCTTGATTTAAAACAGAGTATGTTGCCCCTGTGTCTACCAGAAATTCTACCTCTTCTTGTTCCTTCCCCAGCATAAGCCTAACCAGCAGATCCACCAGGGTAGATCCCCCAGATCCCCATCAATCCTCTATTACTTCCTCTATTTTCACCGTCTTCAAAGCCTTCCCATTTCCTCTCCTGTTCTTTGGACATTCTCTTTTTCAATGTCCGAACCCCTTACACAACGCACACTGATCTCGTCCCAGTCGCGATGCCCCTCGTCGCCCATGATCCTGAGTCAGGGCGGCTACCAACTTTCTTTGTCCCTGGCGACTTTCCTCTTCCCTATTGCTAAACACTTGCCAAGCCTCCTCTAATAATGTCTCCAGATCTCTACTTTCCTTGGGTTGTAATTTTTGAAGTTTTCGTCTTATGTCTCCAGCAGATTGACCCAGGAATAAGTTTACCAGTTGTTGTATTCCCACCTCAGATCCCGGATCTAACGGTGTGTTCCGTCCTCACCAACATCGTATTACCTTCCGATAGTCATTCTTTGTCGAGTATGTGCAGATACCGGGCTATCGGGGGGGCCTATTGTTTCTTCCGAGTTGGCATCCCAATCCCGTGTACGGGGGGGGAGGTTTAAACAGATCATTATCATCTTGTTCTGAGGCTTGGTGCACCTTATCTACTTTTGTACATCTTTGTCCAATACTACATGACGAACAACATCTCTTTAACCTACCCCTATTTTCCTTACTCTCCCGTTCAAGTGCAAGCACCATAGGGTCTTGTGGGGGTATTAGCCCACAATCCCTCTGCCATTCTGGATGATTTCGCAAAGAAAAAAAACATATCTGCATACGACACTTCATCCCATTTCCCTTCCCTTCTCAAAAACAACATAAGCTGTAACAAAGTGTTATAATCCAATGTTCCATTAAGCGGCCATTTGGCACCATCGTCTAACTTATACAACGGCCACCACTGATTACAATATTTTATAAGGGTTCTTTTACTTTCCGTACCTCCGCTCCCGACGATATCCCGCCAATGGGCGAGTATACAGGCGAGAGGGCTCTTTTTTAGTACCCCTCCTTGAGTGTTACCCATCCTGTTTATAACAGCGTTTGTTTAGTTAACTTTCAGGCTTTCGTACTTGACACGATTTATGACACAGAAGTCGCTCACAGCCTCGCAGCACAAAAGCAGCTCATAGCTTCACAGCACAGAGATCACTCACAGTCTCGCAGCACAGAAATTACTCACAACTTCACGGTCATCCGCACACTTAACACTTACAACACTTCTGCCATAAAGCACAATAAAACAAGTAGAGATTTTAAGTTACCCTTACCCGTGGCCACCCCGTTTGGCCAACAGGTTCCTAACTGGAGCCCTAAAACCCAAACAGTCCCAGACTGTTAAACCTAACGACCGCTCTATCGGTCGGTGGCAAAATTGCCGCCTCGGGCTCACCCAACCTGCGAATTTGCGTCCTTACCTATCCCGGGACTATGCTGCACGCCAGACGTCTCTGCGCGATTTACCAGCTGCCCGTTCCGCGGAAATCCGAAAACATACCATTTAATCCGCTCCTTCAGGAGGTCTTTGTCTGCTCCCGTGGTGAGCGACTGGTGACGGAGGCTCCTCCGAGGAAAGAACACCCGGGGCGCGCCTAGGAGAGTCCGCCGTCCAGTCGGTCCCACAGCCGAGCAGATCACCTCCTGGCTGGCTCGCCAAAACTGACGTGCGGAAACAGACTCCACAATCTGATAGATTGTAAAGTAGGTATGTTTATTCAGCGCTGGGCACACAGGGGATCGCTCCTCCTATTGTGTGCACCTGTTACAGCGCCGCTATCTCAATCTTATAGAGTAAATGATGACATATTCATAGTATTTCGCAATACGCCTATACATATGCATTACCTATCCCCGCTTCGTATTTAAATTAGCATTTCCATAATCTCCTCCCAGCTGAGTCTGCGCAGTGTCTTCTGGTGGTGGTCGTTGGGGTCTTTGGGGATGAAGTCATGCTCCTCTTCCTCCTGTCCGATTGTAACCTCAGAACTTCGCGCAAGCTCAGTTGTTTGCTGGCCCTTATCCAAACCGCAGACCTAGTTCTAGCTGGTTTTGTGTTGATAAGACCCAAAACCGTACATCCCAGCACCTCCTGTTATACATAGTATCTGCAAGGCAAGGACTCCTTATCTCAACTATTTCTTATTTATTACACTGTTCATTATTAACCCATCGCCCTTTCTTGTGTTCTGCATCAAGACTGCGGCCTGTGGAGCAGATTCTGGGCCAGTCCTGTAGCCCGTGGAGATAGGACCACGAGGTAGCAGGTGATGTGGGGTTAGCTGCAGCCTATGGGGGACCCATGCTGGAGCTGTTTGCACCTGACGGATGGACCCTGTGGTATGGATCCATATTTGGAGCAGTTCTTAAAGAGCTACTGCCTAGGGGAAGCCCACGCAGGGTCAATTAAACAATGATTACCTTGTTTATGATAGAATTCGGTCAAGAAGTACTAACTTAACACAAAGTCACATAGAGAAAGCTGTAGAGAAAGTGTAGTGGATTTACATGGCAAGGTTTTGGTAGCCGAGGGGCTGCAGGGGAGACCCTTGTGAGAAGAATCCAGAAGCTGTCCCACATTAGATCAGAGACAATTCCAGACAGTTCCAAAGGGACCTGCCGCTGCCCAGAGCAGAGACAATAAGCAACGTTGGTTGAGCTTCTAGGAGAGCAGATTTAAGAAAGGGAAAAACAAAACAAACAAAAATGCTGTGCAACAGCAGCTGGGAGAGAGGAGTGAGCAACATCCCTGCAGACAGCAAGGTCAGTGTATAAGGAGGGGGAGGTGCTTCTGACACCGGAGCAGCAGCTCCCCTGTGCCCTGTGAAGAGGCCCCTGATGGAGCAGGCTGTCCCCCTGCAGCCCATGGGTTCACATGGTGTAGATCTCTACCCTACAACCCATGGAGGAGCCCCCAGTGGAGCAGGTGGGCGTTAGGGACTGGCCACAGCCTCCATTCTTTGTTCCCCTGTGAGGTTTGCGGGGAGGAGGTGGAAGAGGGTGTGTGGGGGGGGCGGAAGGTGTTTTTTGTTTGCTTTCTTTGTTTTTCACTTCTCTAGCTTGTTAGTAATAGGAACAAATTTCTCTTATCTGCCTGTGTTGAGTCTGTTTTGCCCATCTCAATAATTGTTGAGAAATCTTCCTGTCCTTATCTCAACCATTGAGCCCTTTCCATCCTATTTTCTCCCTCTTTTCCTTTGAGAAGAGGAAGTTAGAGAGTGGTTGCAGTGGAGCCTGGCTCCACCACAGTGATTTATTCACCTGTACCAAACTGTGCTTGTTCTAAGCAGTGACGTGTCTGAAACAATAAACATTTTATTTTCACACAGTATCTGAAACACATAATCTCAAACCATATTTGTTTCTTTGGTACTAAATAACACTACTATATCAGAAATATTAAACCAAGAGTTAACGCTGGTTAAGATGAACACTTATTTCTTCATTGCATTCTGTTTTCTTTGTTAAATGTCCAAAACATAAATTTAGCGTAGGAATAAGCTTATCATTCACTACATCTTCAATGTTATAAGTTAATTTCTCATAGAATCAAACTATTTCAAGATTTTTAATCATGTGAGAAAGCTTTATTAATTGAGTAATTAAGTAAGCAGACACAAACAAAACAGCGCTGGGCGGCCGGGGAGTCTCAGCTCCACCCACGATGCGCACAAAGTGACAAACTATTTCATATTTGCACAGCACAACACTGAATATTCAATTTACGCCTATACATATTCATTACCCAATCCTGCCTTCTCTCGCTTCGTATGCTGATTAGCTTATCAGTCCTTTGCGCTTGCGCAGATTCTTCCAAGAATTGTGGGCAGGGGTCTTCGGGACGTGGGCAGTGGTCTTTGGGAGGAAGGCCATAGGTCTTCCTCGCAATGTATTTTTCACCTTTGGCCTGGAATGTAGTGATTTGGCAGGCTTGCAGTTTCTTTATCAGTCTGAGCTAATTTATGTCCTTGTTGTCCACCTGTTTTCTGCCTGGGACGTGATGGTCTGGCAAGCCCCCGCAACCAGTCTCCACACATCCTTCGCCTCCTGGCCTCCAACAACACATCCTACAGATTCAGACAACCTCCTCCCCAGTCAACAGATAACCTTGAGTATATATTCTATTCCAATCTCAGTATGCAAACAACAGTTCATTCTATTGTCTAGTTAACTAAGCATTCTTTTACATTTAACTATTTACTTGCTTGTTTCAGAGTCCCAGTTATATAGTCTCGTAGTTCCGGGTATTCTGATAGGTTCGGGTATTATTCTGCGGTAAATTTGTTTCAGCATGAGATCACAAGGTCTCTGTACAAATCAGGAATTTTACTTAACCCTGTGATATCACAGTCTGTTTGCTTAACCGCATGTCTCAACCTTTGTTATTGTGTAACTTCACCCTTCTTACTCTACATAATGAACAAATATTCACAATTTATTACATTCAATGCAGTATTTTTTCTCATACACCACTGCTTTTCCTTTTCACTGTTAAATCTCATATTCTTTTGAAGCACAAGAATAAAAATACAACATCCTCCAAATACAATTAGTAACACACAATCAAATTTCTGAGGAAAGAAAACAGTTCTCATTTCATTTTGTAACTGATAAGAACTTTCCTGCCTAGAACCTTACCTTGTCTTTTACAGTTCTTTTATCTGTAAATTAACTTGTTTAAACACTGATGGGACAAAAGCCCATCATTTATATAACAAAGAGAAGCAGGTAAATTTCTGCAGTGCCCCACCTACTGTAAAGTATTAATAATTTGCTTCAGCAGTCTTAATTACTTTGGTGACCTTCTTAATTTAACAGATTTGACTTTCCCCATTTGTAATTTTGCAGCAATAATTGGATAACTAGGCAATCCATGTACCTAAACAAATTAGGGCTTTTTTAATAAAACTTGGTTATTCACAGTTCATTAGACAAAAAGCTGCATTTTAATATTAATTGCAATTACTACTGTAGAACGTAATTCAAAATTAAATATCATGCTCTATTTTTAAGTTAAATTTATTCAGAATAGAAAAGAGCTGTATATGACTGCATTTGTAAATGCATTTGAAATATATTCAAATTGTAAATACAAATGTATTTATATTTATACTTAGGCCTCAAATCTGCTTTCTAAACTAAACATTGAGAAATTTTGGTGGTATGGAATAAGTTGAAGACTTATTTTTAGAATTGAATCACTGAAAATCATAAGGTATTAATTAATATCAAGGTCAAAAATGATATGTTGATAAATGTATTAATGTATCAAACATTTCTTAAGCAGCTGGAATTTTAAAATATGTTTCAAATAATGCAGTATATTCCTGCCTATATCTCTGAAAATTATAACACACACTTTAATATGAAGAATAGGAGAATAAAGTATATTTCAGAAAATTTCTTTCTTTTATGATTTTAAGAGCTTGATTTCTGTCAGGTATTTTGTTATTTTACAGGTAATTGGCAAGGTCATTTTTAATTTTGATTAAAGGCCCATTCCCAAAATTTAAGCTCGAGCCAGCTTGTTATAACAGGACACAAAGTTAATGTGTCAAAAAGTTAGTGTTAGAATAGGGAAGGAAAAATGTGGAAAAACACCCTTCAAAAAATAATACTCTATTTCCTCATAAATCTGATAGTTTTCTGTTACTCAGGAGGTAGATTTTGTTAAAGTTATTCTCATTGTCTTAAGAGATTGCTGCATTAGAAGTAAGCTATATTGTTTTCTGTATATTTAAAGCATTTTTTTACATTCTTGAAAGCAAAGTCTGCATAGAAAAATCCCATACATAAAGCAGACATTACACTCAGAGAAAAATAAATAAATAAACATACCCTGTCACTTTACTCTTGAGAAATCACCAGTACATTTTTTCCCAACTTAACTGTGAACATTCATATTCATGAAGACAAAGGGTCAGCTGCATATATGACTTAACCACAGGACATTTTTATCCTAGATCCAGATCTAATTGAGGCAGCTGAAATGTGAGCATATCTTGCTTATCCCTGACCTACAATTTCTGTCTGTTCTAAAAGCGAGAATTAGTTTGGTCACCCTGCTGTCAGCCCAGGGCATCTTCTGACAAGAGATTTCTAATACACTGAACAGCACTTTACATTAAGTGGTACTAATTACTGGGGCTGGGTAATCAGTCTGACCAGAAGTCGGAAGCACGACTATTTGAGCATTCCAGCTGGAACTGCTGACAGAGCTCCTACTGCTTATTTTCTTATTTATGAATTCCATGGGAATGGGAATTCTTAAATCCTAAGTCTTCACCAAGGTGTATATGTGTATTCCTTTTAAAATCATCACAGCAATTACGATAAACAGTGCATTTGGCTTTATATTTGCTAAAAGATACTCAGAATTTAAAAACATTTAATAAATAAGAACTACAAAAATTTGGGAAAAAAATACATCAGGAAAGTTTCTGCTCCCTGAAACATTGCTTTGATGTATGGGAAAAAGGATACCCTTGATGGAGTGGTAAGAAGGTAACCTCATATCTGAATTACCTTTAACATACCATTTGGGAAATACATATATTTGTGTTGTGATTGCTTCTCCATAGATATACTAGGGATGGTAGTTCCCTACTTCAAAGGATATCGCAATAATTCTAAAGCTTCTTGACTTTGGATATAGAATACACTATTCTTTACTAATTCTAGTAGTACTGTTATATTAAATCTGTTTGTCTTGGGAAAATAGGGCTGGAAAAATTCAGTTTCTCTACATTTGCTGCCTATGAGTTGGGAACAGCTTCTCCCAGAGTATTTTCAGCTTTCTATTGCTTCTACCCTGCTCTACTATCTCTAATTTCCAACGTACTCCAAAAGAGGCTTCTAAGGGGTCCCTTGAAAGAAGTGAGGCTATTCATTTTATCAGGGTCTCTGAAAGTTTTTTTTAGAGGTTTATGAATTTGAAGGCATTAGTGTCTGTACAGAGTCCAAACTCTACAGGGAAACACTTTACAAAAGTGTTTACAAACCCACTCTGTGAAAGAAAGCTCCTTGGAGTTGATAGTTCCAGAAGTGCACAGTTATTTTAAAAGGTCTGTATGACAGTCCTGTGATTTCCTAATGCAGTTGCAGACTATACAGTTAAATTACCTGTCAGTAGACCCTACTGTTTTTCTATGTGTGCTTTCTGAATCCTATTTGTCCACTTTCATCTTTTCCACCTAACTTTTCTATGTAGTCTATGACACTTAGATCTCTCAGCTTATTTCTATCACTGATCCCTCTTTGTCTCTTATTACTGTGTAAATTAACAGTTGACTTGCATTCAATAGAATAACCTGTACATAATTTATTTTATAAATGCAGATTACTTCAGTGTCATGCCTGAGACATCCTAAACTGTCTTTAACTAATGAACTGAAATAAGAAATTCTATAATATTACTCCTTTAAACCTGAGATAAGCATTTACAACAAAATGCACCCTAAAGAAACTGGTTTCAGATTAGTTTACCTATGCTTTTACTGCAAGAGTGAAAAACAGTCTGTACAGGAAAAATGAAGGATACACTCTGTCTTTGACTGGATACTCCAAACCATCAAGCATTTCTAAATTACGAGCTACATTGTATACATTAATGTAAAATCTTGTTGAATATTAGAACAGAACATTTTTCAAAGACTAACATATTTCTGCAGTCACTATGTTCACTTCTAAAAAAATAATCGTTGTCTCTTTTTCTTTCATTTATAAAAATTGTCCGTTCCTATGTAATACAAGTGAAGACCTGTTTGGTTGGTTAGTTGGTTTTACACCTACATTGCCTGAAAGATTTGGAGCACAATTTTGTTTCCTAAAACTGGTAATCTGCTACGTGAGCTGGACTGATCAAACTGGTTAGCCTGCTACTCTGGAAGGACATGACTATTCTTTTTTAACTCCCTATGTGGTTCTTTTGAACATGTTTCAGCTTATCTAAAGACAGATACCTGTAACATCGTAGTTAATTCCATATGCATTAGATACATCTAAAAAACAGTTGAGGGGATTGCACCCTTCCTCTAGAGGGAGAAAAAAAAAAAAAAAAAAAAAAGTTATCTGCATAGATATACAGGTCTCTTGGCAATAGCAATCAGCTAAACTTGTACACATCCAGGCTTACAGAATTAAGAACTATTTTCCTTAGGAGTTTGGTACAGAGATTTTCAAAACATGCCTAAAAATTAAATCCCCCACAAAATGCAGTTATATAGTATTTGAGTTGTTACTGTTGCTGTTGTTGTTTTATAGTACCAGTATCATATGTGAAATTGTCCGTGCTTCAAATACTAATCATATGTACCTGATGTCATTGCTTCCAGCTTCTTTCACTTCTAGAAAGGAACAACAAACATTAGATTAAAAGCTGTTTTAATAAAAGAAAGTTAGTACAAAAGGAAAAAGGGATGGAGAGAGATGGGGTGTGCGCCAATACACAAAGTCATACACTTCAGTCAACACACAGTAATCAGATAACTACAATAGTGCAAGACATGCAGACTGGATGTTTTCAAAATGAATACATGCAGATCACAAACCCATTACTTACATAAGCTCATCCATTCCATTTTTTTTTTTCTCCAGGTAAATATATATACTTCTAGATCTCCCTGACTTTTTAATTTATTTCTAAATTGTTGCTACACATATTCAAAACTAATGATTGCACGTCTTTGCTAACTAGCCTCATCTTCTGATATCTTTGGAGCTAGAAAAATCTTTTTTTTTTTTTTTTTTTTTTTTTTTTTTTTTTCTTCTCATCTAGCCTGAGACTTTTGTTATATGAAGCATCTTCCTTCTCTGGTCATGAAGAACAGTTAACCACTGCCACTTCACAGTGAACTATATTTATATATATTACTCTTTTGTAATTCTCTATTTCAACTTTTCTGTTAGTAAATATTTTGCAAAGGTATAACATTTCAATGTAGGTATAACATTTCAAAGGTATAATATTTCAATTCAAAATATCTTCCAATAAAAACATTCATATTATTAATATATTTTTTAAAAAAATCAAGACAAACAACAACATTTAGACTCTTATTTCATTATGCTGTCTCTAAGTCCTTAGAAAATCTACAGCTGACTAAATTTTGAAAAATCTTTTGCAAGTACTGTGGAAAGAACGATTATGACTAGATTTAGTCAAGAAGTACTAACTTAACCCTAAGTCACATAGAGAAAGCTATCTGTAGTGGGTTTACATGGCAAGGTTTTGGTAGCTGGGGAGCTGCAGGGGTAGCCCTTGTGAGAAGAATCCAGAAGCTGCCCCGTGTTAGATCAGAGACAATTCCAGACAGTTCCAAAGGGACCTGCTGCTGCCCAGAGCACTGACAATAAGCAACATTGCCTGAGCCTCTGAGAGCAGATATAAGAAAGGAAAAAAAAAAAAAAAAAAAAAAAAAAAAAAAAAAAAAAAAGTAAATTAATAACTGCTAAGCAACAGAAGCTGGGAAAGAGGAGTGAGAACCAGCCCTGCAGACAGCGAGGTCAGTGTATAAGGAGGGGGGAGGTGCTTCCGACACCAGAGCAGAAGTTCCCCTGCAGCCTGTGGAGAGGCCCTTGGTAGAGCAGGCCGTCCCCCTGCAGCCCATGGGTCCCACATGGAACAGATCTCCATGCTGCAGCCCGTGGAGGAGCCCCCGGTGGAGCAGGTGGATGTGGCCGGGAGGAGGCTGCGGCCCATGGAGAGCCCCCGCAGGAGCAGGGGGCCTGGGGAGAGCTGCCGCCTGTGGGGGACCCGTGCTGGTGCAGTTTGCTCCTGGGGGATGGACCCCGTGGTACGGAGCCGTGTGGGAGCAGTTCTTGAAGAGCTGCTGCCTGTAGGCAGCCCCCGCAGGCTCAGTTCGGCAAGGACGGCATCCCGTGGGAGGGACCCCACGTGGAGCAGGGGCAGAGAGTGGCCGTGAAGGAGCCTTGGAGACGCGTTAGGGACTGACCGCAGCCTCCATTCCTTGTTCCCCTGTGCCGTTTGCGGGGAGGAGGTGGAAGAGGGTGAGGGGGGCAGAAGATGTTTTTTGTTTGTTTTCTTTGTTTTTCACTTCTCTAGATTGTTAGTAATAGGAACAAATTTCTCTCATCTGCCTGCGTTGAGTCTGTTTTGCCCATCACGATAATTGCTGTCTCTCAGTCCTTATCTTAACCCTTGAGCCCTTTCCATCCTATTTTCTCCCCCTTTCCCTTTGAGGAGGGGGAGAGAGGGAGTGGTTGTGGTGGAGCTCTGCTGCCCAGCTGAGCAAAAACACTACACTAAGAAATTGCTTTAGAACATTTTTATTATTATTATTATTTATTTATTTATTTATTTTGTACTACACTCTTGGAAAGCACAAAGGATAAGGTACATCTCCTCACTTTGATGGCTAGGAATTAATTTCAAGCTAATTGTAGGCACAGACTAAAAGTCATCCTGAGAAGAATACAATTAAATTTTGCGTAATTTTCAGTGAAATGTGAAAGGTTTTATTATACTCCATAGAGATATCATGTTCAACGCAGTTCTTTTGAATGCAGCTGTCATTTGGGAAGTTCTACGTTCCTACCCAGCTTCCAAAATGCCACTCCAAAAAGCATATGGTCCCACATCATGTACGTACATCACTGCACTTTAGCTTCTCTGCAGTATCTCAAATGTCTTTGAGATGACTGGTTTTATTCCTTAGTCTGAAGCTTCTTCAGAATTGTACCATTAAAGACTGGACAGACTGATGGTGAAAATACTCTTCTGGGATATGGGGCACTTGTTGATCTCCTTTCTTTTAACTTTCCCACTTTGGAGTAAGTTGGGAATAATCAAATTCTACATCTTTAAATTTATTTTCTCCCTTTTCTCTGTCAAGGATCTACAAAAGGTCTGTCATGCACCCATGCTGAATAAAGGTGAATGATTAGATTATTTTTTTATTATTATTTGATAAAACACTTTCCCAATCAATGTTATTAGAACTCAGAATTTGCTCAATACTTGAGTAAATTTATTACTAGACATTCATTAACTTTGTGTTTCTTGCCTTTCTCTTTTAATTAAAGAAGTGAAAACATACTTTTGCATTTATCTTAAAATCTTTTTGCGTGTCAACAATAACTTCAATATTTTGCATTCTGTAATGTAATAAATGCTGATGGAAGGAAAATACTTATGGAAGAAAATTTGTTATTGAAAAGCAGAATACTGCTGTGAGTGAAAAAGTAGAAAGCTGTTGGGGCTTACCTAAATATATGGACTTCAGTTAATTGTAATTAATTGAAATTTCCACAGTTTTTAGGATCGAAATATTTCAAGTACTTCCTATAATTAAAAGTATATAAATATATACATTCTTACATTATAGCCAACCAATTAAAAGATGATCTTTAAGGTGTCCATTCCAAACCAAACCATTCTATGATTCCATGATTCTAAAGGCAGTTAAAATATAAAGTGAGAGGAAAAAAAAAATGACAAATCACACTTATCCAATAGATTTTATAAAATATTATATTCCTTTGTAAGCCAAATGTGATAATCACATTTTCACATGAAAATCACATTCATGTTGGACTAGCCACACAAGGAGAAAGAAAGGATAGGACCGCGATAAAAACAATGACAGACCTGTCAGTGTGCGTACACCTGGAAACTGTAATTCGTTTCTAAGGAACAGAGTGCTTCAACAAATACACTGGCACTTGACAGACATGCTATGGCCTAAAGATAATTAAAGTTATTCTTGCATTCTCACCTGACAACTTGTTTGTATATCTGTTTCAGGGTCCAACTGAGCAAGTAGGTAAGTGCTTCCACAAGGCCACAAATGCTCTCAGATTCAAAGTACTCTCAAAAAGTACTCTGAAGCTAAATCCATGTGGGTCAGAGCTTACCTACTTCATATAAAAGGTGTGATAAAGCACTGCACTGAGGGAAAGGTAGCACTTATATAGCACTCATTCATATACATACAAATGTCTCTCTGCAAATCCTTTGCAAAGTAATGCTTATTAAATGCTTGTAGATGTTTGCAGCTCTGCTTATTAGAATTCCAGAAATGTCTTTGACCATTACAATATATGTATTTATATACATATTAAATAATATGTATGACACTGAAATGTCTGTTGTCAAGGATTTGTAACCCTTGAATGTTCAAAGCACAATATACGAGTTTTCTATATTTAATCTCAAGTAGGAAATTAAGATGATGTGCTTATGTAACCACACTTAAAATATTGTACACAATATTGAGAGAAAAAGTTAGTATATCTGATCTAATTTTGTTCTCAGTGAAGCATACAGGACATTCACCATGGTTAAGAGCAGGCTTAGTCTCAAGCAAATATCTCATTTTTTTTTTTGAACAAAGATTCACCTTATCTGTTAAAAAAATGCAATTTCATAAGCAATCAAGCAGCTAAAATTATTACTGTAGGAAACAAGCTTCTCAGAAGCATAGTTATCTTTGACAGTTTTATCATTAAAAAAAAAAAAAAAAAACTATTACAAAAATGTGGATACCAGAATAAATATAATTTTAATTCTATTAAAGTAAATAAGTAAATTAAATGAAGTTTTATTAAATAGAGGTTACGATGTCAATATTTACATAATAGTTTTTCTTTGAATTAAATAGTAATCAGGAAACCTTATAATCAGTTCCATTTACTTCTCTGTACTTTGCTACAATATACACAAAAGTGACAAATTTAAAAGAATGTTGTCTAACAAAGTTATTTAGGCAAAAAAACCGTCCAGCATCATCTTTACACTTGAGATATCTACTTACAATCCTGTTTCTCAAAGACTAAAACTCTTAGCCTATTACTAAGTCTTCCTATGCCCTTGCCAGTCTTGTATCTGTTCTGATGTAAATCTGATTATTATGCAGGTAAAGTCTAGGAAGGGCAAGCTTTCAGCAAGGATCTAAACTCATGCACCCACACCAAGGAAAAGCAGCTCACCAATAGCTGTTACCATATTAATAGAAGACCATGTAAAAGAATGAAAAGGAATTTTCCAAAAAGAATAAATAGTTTTGTTTTTAAATATGACTACTGAAAAAAGAAACCTGGATAATCTGTATTTATTGTCTGTTACCTGATTTATTTAATTTTCAGTGCAAAAAGTTGGCATCGGGTCTGCAGGGATAGTTTCTGTAAGTAGAGTCCAAAGTCTGCCTTGTGCTAACAATAGTGTAGCACTAGCTTCTGTGTTGCACAGAGTAGTTGAAACTGAACACATAAACAATTGTAAGGGGATTAGTCTGATAAAGCAGGTGACTAGTTCCATATGAGATACTCTTATTTACTCCTGCCCAAGAGGGCAGGACACATAAAGAGTGGCTGAAGTCACTTAGTTTGTTCAGCCTGGAAAAGAGAAGACTCGGTGGCCTGCAGCTCCCTCATGAGGGGAGTGGAGGGGCAGGTGCTGAGATCTCTGAGATCTCTGGGGACAGTGACAAGACCTGAGGGAACGGCATGGAGCTACAACAGGAGAGAGTCAGGCTGGATGTTAGGAAAAGGTTCTTCACCAAGAGGATGGCCGGCCACTGGAACATGATCCCCAGGGAAGTGGTCACAGCATAGAACCTGAAAGAATTTGAGAAGCATTTAGACAACATTCACATAAATCCAGTTCAATTTTTGGGTGGTCCTGTGTGGAAGCCAGGAGCTGGACTCGATGATCCATGTGGGTCTCTTCCAACTCAGGATATTCTATGGTTCTGTTATATTTGTGCAAGTCCAACTGAAATGATGTTAGACATCCAGGATTGTCAGGTGTTGCTGGAGGAGTTGCTGGAAGCTATACAAGAAGGCAGTGATTAAAATAGTATCAGCTGTCTGTGTCACAGGACACACATGTTTATGCTATCATTTATACTTCTAACTCCCTGCATGTTACGTGTTTAGTCTTATAATAGATAACAAATCCAATATGCAGAATTATAATTATTTTCAGAGATATATTTATCAGCACTCACATTTTAGTCTTTCTTTGAATATTCAGAACCTCTTTCAATGCCTCCTACTAGATGGATGGTACATACACATCCTCAATTCCAGGAAACAAACAAACAAACAAACAAACAAAAAAAAACCACTTCATGATATCTAGGAGTAAATTGAGATACAAAAGTGATTTTACAATTTAGCATTGTATATACAATTTTATAACACATGTAAGGAATATATAAAGGGTGTGCTCATTATTTGTTATCACACTTGCAGTAAAGTTGCTGTTATGCTAGTGTGTAAACTTGTAGAATGCTATTAAATCTTCTTTTACCTTCAAATAGGAATTCCAGTAATAAGAAAGGAAGGAGTAGTTTGTCATTGGCTTACACGGGCATTTGAAAAAGAAAGAAGCACTCTATCTCCCTTTTCACTCCATAACAAAAAGAACAGCAGTAAAAGGGCCAGTACAAGAATCCCCATAATTGGAATGATGAGATTTTGCACTTAAATTTTCTAGCTTTTTTCTACTATCAATTTGTGTTTCATTATTCTAAGTTAGTTAAAACACCAAGTCCTGAAGGACTTTACATAGTGATAGGCTTCATGTTAGACCTTTGCAGAGGGATACCTTACACCATGCACACTAACTGAGTTTCTGTCATGGCAAGCACAACAGACAATATTTTATCACCAATCTCCTTGTGGGTCTTTGTGCTAAGGGCTGTGCTTCCCATGGATACTTTTGTCTCAAGGAAAGGGAAAAAAAGCAATCAAGCAGTAAAGCAATTGTTAAAATGATGACATAAAAGAATGTAGTTATTTGATATGATCAGATGCAGTTGTTTCATGAAAGAGTAATAATGCTACTTTGTCAGATGACCAAGAACATAAATGGCATACTGGAAAGCACTAAAAGAGGTGGGCAGTACTGCTAGTTTTTGTACCTATCCCTTTCATTCATCCCAGGTTTTGCAAGTCTGCATGCCAATACTATATCATAATTCAGTAAATAACCATAGTATAAATTTAAAACAAAAACAACAACTAAAAGTCACCTCTGGGTTTATCTTAGCAGAAACAATAAATAGATTCACTGTTTTATTAAGAATTATTTCAGGACATTTAACAAATAGTTCTCGATATTTTACTAATTTTCATTGTCTCTCCCTATACTCATTGTTCTCCCCCCATATATTGGAAATACAGTAAAAATATGTTTGTACATACAGTGTTAAATTCTACATTAAAAAAAAAAAGAGTAGAATTTCATACAATCTGAGTGTTAAGAGGAAATGTAAAATTGGTTAACACGCACACTGATTTTCTTTTGTTTAAACTTTAATATATAAATAATATTTTCTTATGTCCTAGAACACACTGCAGGAAATATCTTGAGAGTATCTTAGATTTTTAAGTAACTTCTAGCTTTAAATGCCCAATTAGAAGGATTTTAAAATTTTTGTAAATGTAATAAATTTGGTTTCCATAAGCATGTTTAGACTTTATAATGGAGCAGATTTATGGAGCAGATTATCCTGGGCATCATCATGCGGCAGTTAAAGGGCAAGCAGGCAATGAGGCCTAGTCATCATGGGTTTATGAAGGGCAGGTCCTGCTTGACGAACCTGATCTCCTTCTATGACAAAGTGACACGCTTAGTGGATGAGGGAAAGGCTGTGGATGTGGTCTACCTTGACTTCAGCAAGGCATTTGACACCGTTCCCCACAGCATTCTCCTCAGGAAACTGGCTGCCCATGGCTTGGACTGGCGCACGCTTTGTTGGGTTAAGAGCTGGCTGGATGGCTGGGCCCAGAGGGTCTTAGTGAATGGAGTCAAATCCAGTTGGAGGCTGGTCACTAGTGGAGTCCCCCAGGGCTCGGTACTGGGGCCAGTCCTCTTTAACATCTTCATCGATGATCTGGATGGGGGGATCGAGTGCACCCTCAGTAAGTTTGCAGATGACACCAAGTTAGGTGCGTGTGTCGACCTGCTCGAGGGTAGGAAGGCTCTGCAAGATGATCTGGATATGCTGGACCGATGGGCCGAGGCCAACAGTACAAAGTTCAACAAGGCCAAGTGCCGGGTTCTGCACCTGGGGCACAACAACCCCAAACAGAGCTGCAGGCTGGGAGATGTGTGGATAGAAAGCTGCCTGTCAGAGAAGGATCTGGGAGTTTTGGTTGACAGTCGGCTGAATATGAGCCAGCAGTGTGCTCAGGTGGCCAAGAAGGCCAACAGCATCCTGGCTTGCATAAGAAACAGCGTGGCCAGCAGGTCCAGGGAAGTGATTGTCCCCCTGTACTAGGCTCTGGTGAGGCTGCACCTCGAGTACTGTGTTCAGTTTGGGGCTCCTCACTGCAAGAAGGACATGGAGGTACTCGAGAGAGTCCAGAGAAGGGCAACAAAGCTGGTGAGGGGTCTGGAGATCAAGTCTTACGAGGAGCAGCTGAGGGAACTGGGACGATTTAGCCTGGAGAAGAGGAGGCTCAGGGGTGACCTTATCGCACTCTACAGGTACCTGAAAGGAGGCTGTAGCGAGGTGGGGGTTGGTCTATTCTCCCATGTGCCTGGTGATAGGACGAGGGGGAATGGGCTAAAGTTGTGTCAGGGGAGGTTTAGATTGGATATTAGGAAAAACTTCTTTACAGAAAGGGTTGTTAGGCACTGGAATAGGCTGCCCAGGGAAGTGGTTGAGTCCCCATCCCTGGAGGTCTTTAAAAGACGTTTAGATGTAGAGCTTAGGGATATGGTTTAGGGGATGATTTGTTAGTGTTAGGTCAGAGGTTGGACTCGGCGATCTTGTAGGTCTCTTCCAACCTAGACATTCTGTGATTCTCTGATAATGTAAGCTAGTTGCACAGTATTCCAGGCTTAGAGATTATATTTCTTAGATTTCCTTTTTTTTCAGAGGTCACAAGTAGGTGAATTGAGTTTGCTTGTTCTACAGCTAATGTACATAACACAAATTGTTCAATTTAATGAGTTTTCACTCATAATACTAGATATTCACTGGAGAACTATGACTTTGAACTATAGCATAGTTACCTATGCTTTACTGACAATCCAAAAAAAAAAAAAAAAAAAAAAAAAAAAATAAATTAATTGTTGTTACAAGTATATTATAAAAAAAAATATACATACCACTGCTTTTTACATCTTAATGTTAAACATTGTTAATGGTGTGTGCAATATTATTAAGAGGTATTGCAATAACCTTTCCTAGCTTTGTGGTTGGTGTCTACTGCAGGTCAGCCAATCAAAGAATGTTGGTGAAGAGTTCATTCTTCAACTGCAGGAAACATAACTCTTGCAGGCCCTTCACCACAACTGCTCTCTCACTCCTCAAAGGTAAAGAGGGAGGAAATACAGTGGAAAGGGTTCAAGGGTTTAGGTAAGTACAGGGTGATCACTCAAAAATTATTACAGGCAAAACAGACTCAGCATAAGGAGATTAATATAATTCATTGCCTATCATGAGCAGACTAGAACAGAAAGAAAACAAAAGCAAACTAGTAACACCTTCCACATCATCCACCTTCTTCTACATCTTCCCCCTAAGTGGCATAGGGGGATGACAAATGAGGGCTGCAGTCAGTCAATGATGCTTCATATCTGCCGCTCCTTCAAGGCCACTCTCTGCCCCTGCTCCACGTGGGGTCCCTCCCACAGGATGCCGTCCTTGCCGAACTGAGCCTGTGGGGGCTGCCCACAGGCTGCAGCTCTTCAAGAACTGCTCCCACACGGCTCCGTACCACGGGGTCCATCCCCCAGGAGCAAACTGTTCCAACAGGTGTCCCCCACAGGCGGCAGCTCTCCCCAGGCCCCCTGCTCCTGCGTGGGCTCCTCTCCACGGGCTGCACCTCTGTCCCGGGGCCTGCTCCTGCGGGGGCTCTCCATGGGCCGCTGCCTCCTCCCAGCCACATCCACCTGCTCCACTGGGGGCTCCTCCATGGGCTGCAGCATGGAGATCTGCTCCATGTGGGACCCATGGGCTGCAGGGGGACAGCCTGCTCCCCCAGGGGCCTCTCCACAGGCCACATGGGAACTTCATTTCCAGCACCTGGAGCATATCCCAACCTCCTTCTGCACTGATCTTGGTATCTGCAGGGCTGGTTCTCACTCCTCTCTCCCAGCTGCTGTTGCACAGCAGTGTTTTTTTTTGTTGTTGTTGTTGTTTTTGTTTGTTTGTTTGTTTCCGTTCTTCAATCTGCTCTCACAGAGGCACAAACAACCAATGTCTTTTAACAGTTCAGCTCTGGCCAGTGGTGGGTACCTTTTGGAGCCATCTGGAACTGGCTCTGATCTAACATGGGGCAGCTACTGGACTCTTCTCTCAGAGTCAACCCCTGCAACCCCACTACCAAAACCTTGCCACATAAACCTAATACACTTGCTAGTACAGATGATAGAGAGCCCAGCCAGAAGAGAGGTGTTGCTGGACCTGTTGTCTCCACTAATACGGAAGAAACTATTGCAGAGGCCAAGACTGGATGTAGCCTGGTGTATAGTGGCCATGCCCTGATAGAATTCTCAATCTTGAGGGGTACAGGATGTTTAAAAAGTATAATCAAGACCCTAAACCTTGGAAAGGCAAACTTGCATCTCTTTTGGACATTAATACATGGGATCCCTATTGAAACTACCTTCAGAGATAATGGAGCAAATGTGAACTGGGACATATTTGAAGTGCTTATTTTAGGGCACAGTAGTTCTCAATCCCAACATGCAAGAAGTCAGGAAGGGGAGGCAGGAGACCAGCTTGACTAAGACCTCTTAGCCAAACTAAAACACAGAAACAAAGTGCATAAGCAGGGAGGCAGGCATATACATCCTGAGAAAATTATAAGGATATGGCCCAAGTGTGCAGGGAGGAAATCAGCAAAGCCAAGGTACAGCTAGAGCTGAACTTGGCTAGAGATGTAAAAAATAATGAGGGGTTCTTCAAGTACATAGTATAACAAAGTAAGAGTAAATGAACTGTACCCCCTGACTTGACCTTACACTGTCACTTAATTTAATGGTAGGGAAAAGATAATATGCCCTGGTGATTTTCCTGTATAATAAAAGCAGTTGGGCAGATTATTGTCCTTAAAGAAGTATTTTAAGGAGAACATTAAGTCCTACACTGCAACATCCCCTGCAAACTCCTTACTAGTAAAATACTTTGGAACTTGAATAGTATTATTTTCGTTATGTTTACTAGGCTGGAGAAAGGGTTGAAAGATACTTTAACATGGAAACAAGCTGAAGTTATTGCTTAAAACTACTTTAGTAACAAAGTATTACTGTTCATAATCAATTATTTTAAAAAGTAAAATTTCACTCTGTTTCTTTCTAAATTCAACTAGTATAATTCCTTCCTCACAAGGGGGAGTGGAGGGGCAGGTGTCTATCTATTCTCTTTAGTGGCAAGCAATAGGACCCAGGGGAATGGTGTCAAGCTGCAACAGGGGAAGTTCAGGCTGGATATCAGGAAAACATTCTTCACCGAGAAGGGTTGTTGCACACTG
Organism: Nettapus auritus; assembly: GCA_011076525.1. Lineage (NCBI taxonomy): Eukaryota > Metazoa > Chordata > Aves > Anseriformes > Anatidae > Nettapus > Nettapus auritus. The sequence goes on from CM021765.1 coordinate 167,737,399, forward strand.
GAACAGGCTTCCCAGGGACACAAGGCTCCAACAAGCCTGTCGGAGTTCAGGAAATGTTTGGACTGTGCACTTAGTCATATAGTCTGAATTTCTGGGTAGACCTGTGTGGAGCCAGGAGTTGTACTCAGTTATCCTTATGGGTCCCTTCCAACTCAGGATATTATATGATTCCATGGTTCTGATTAATAATATTCCTAAAAACTGACTGGAATCTGTAAAGTGAGTAGAACTAGTGCTTGCTTCTACTCCATCTGAAATCAGCCAATGTAGAGTAGGATGGATTATGAAATTCAAATGACCCAGACCATGAATGAATGGAAACTAAATGGAATTATTTCTGTTTCTGTGTTTTAAGTGCACCTTCATATTTTAAGCAGTGAACAGGAAACATATAACAGTAGTGTCCTCTAACTAATATAGTTGTATTTAGCTACATCATTTAAAAAAAAAAAAAATAAACCAACAAATTAAAAAAGAAAGAAAGAAAGAAAGAAAGAAAGAAAGAAAGAAAGAAAGAAAGAAAGAAAACAACCTTCCCCTATTACAGTGACTTGAGTGTTTTGGTTAGTCTTGTTATTATTTTCCAGTGGAATATCATATATATTGCAATTTGTCAGCGTTACTTCTAGTAAGACTCTGCTTAAATGTTGAGCACATAACAGTAATGCCAGTTTTACAGTTTGAAGTACACAGTAATTTAAGGTTAGTGCAAAACATACATAGGTTTTATGGTTTGTTTTTGTTTTTGTTTTTGTTTTTTTTTTGTTTTTTGTTTTTTTTTTTAATTCAGATAAATATACCATTTACTATGAAGCATTTTAAAATGAGTATCAGGCAGTATCTGAAGTCTGCCTAGCTTACAGAGCTATAATTCATGATCCTCGTAAGTGTCACAGAGAATTATCATAGAGAATTATGTTTATCTCCATGCTATCTAATAGTGTAACTAGTAACAGTATGCATGTCTAAATCATGTTTAAACCTTTATTTCACTGCTATCTTCATTCTGACCTAAAAAAAAAAAAATTATTTCAGCTGATAGAAGCAATGCACAGCTATGTTGTAGGAAGCAGATTTGAAAAAGGATCTGTTATAAAGACTTTTTCCCCCTAAAATTGCATTAAGTGCATTCTTATTAAGCATATGGAAAATAATGCCTAGTGAGGCACTCTTAATGGGTCTCACAAGTCTTGACTGTGTAAGAGAAAAATAATTATTCTATACTGATATTACACAGAATAACAAAATGTTTAATGATGAAAGGCACCTTTGGACGTCATCTGGTCCAACTCTTCTCCTCAAGCAGGGACATCTAGAGCAGATTGCCCAGAACCATGTTCAGACTGCTTTTGAAGTTCTCCAAGGAGGGGGACTTCACAACCCCTCTGGGCAACCTGTTTCAGTCCTCCGTCACCTGCACAGTATAAGAGTGCTTACTGATGTTCAGAAAGAACCTCCTGTGTTTCCAGTTTGTGCTCATTGCCTCTTGTCCTGTCATTGGGCAACACTGAAAAGAGAATGGCTCCATCTTTATTGCATCCTCCCTGGAGATATTGATAGATATAAGAGCCTTGAGCCTCTGCTTTTCCAAGCTTAGCGGTCCCAACTCTCTCAGCCTCTCCTCATTGGAGAGGTGCTCCAGTCCCTTCATCATCTTGGTGGAGTGTCTTCAGTATGTTCATGTCTCTCTTCTAGTGCAGGACCAAAAAGTGGACACATTACTCCAGGTAAGGCCTCATCAGTGCTGATTGGAATGGAAGGGTCTCTTGACCTGCTGGTGATACTTACCTAATTCAGCCAAGAATATAATTAGCTTAATTAGTGGCAAGGGCACATTGTTGACATTTCAACTCAGTGTCTGCCAGGATTCCTGGGTTATTTTTTTGCAGAGCTTCTTTGATGCTAAACAGGACTGGACCCAATATTGATCCATGGGCTACTCTGTGCATTACTGGTCTCCAACTAGATTTTGTGCCACTAACCGCTACCCTCTGGGACCAACTGTTCAGAAAGTTTTCAGTCCACTTCACAGTCTACTCATTCAGCTCATACTTCAATAACTTCTCTATGAGCATCTTAATAGAGGATAGAATCAAAGACCTTACTGAAGTTCAAGAAGACAATATCCAACACTCCCCTCTCATCCATTAGGCTGGTAATTTCATTATAGAAGCTTAACAGTTTGGCAAGGCAGAACTTTCCCTTGGTGAATCCTGATGATTTTCTTCTCCTTCATGTACCCGAAAATGTTTTCCAGGAGTATCTATTCCATCACTTTTCCAGGGATTGAGGTGAAGCTGACTAGCCTATAGTTCCTTGAGTTCTTCTTGCCATTTTTCAAGATAGGAGTGATGTTTGCTTTCCTCTAGTCTTTGGGCATTTCTTCCAGTTGCCACAATCAAAGACTATTGACAGTAGCCTCACAATCACATCTGCCAGCTCCCTCAGCACTCATGGGTGCATCCTGTCACGGCCCATTGACTGTACAGTTTGCTTAAGTATTCCCTGACCTGATCCTCTTCCACCAAATGTACATTTTCCTTGCTCCAGCCTTTCAGCCTGGCCTCTAGGACCTGGGATTCCCGAAGGCCAGTCTTGGTTTTAAAGACTGAGACAAAGAAGGCATTCAGTATCTTATTCACAGTCCTGGGTAACCAGGTCTCCCTTTTCATTCCAGAGATGGCCCAAATGTTCTCTAATCTTCCTTTTGTCACTGAGGTACTTGTAGGTGCCGGTCTTATTGCCTTTGATATCCTTGGCCAGATTCAGTTCTCTCTGGGCTTCAGCTTTCCTAACATGATCTGTGGCTGCTCAGACAATGTCTCTGTATTTCTCCCAGGCTACCTGTCCTTGCTTCCATGCTCTGTAGGATTCCTTCCTGAGTTTCATATTATTTCATGTCAGAAATCTGCTGTATGTTTATTTTTTAATCTAGTTTAAAAAGAGCATATAACTCTACAGAAATAGTAACTGTTATCTTTGCAAGCACAGATGTTCTTGTTATGTGTTTTGTTTTTGTTTTTGTGTGTGTGTGTTTTTTTGTTGTTCTCTTTTTAACCTCAGATATATTATCACTAAAAGTACTGAGAAAATCAGGAACCTGTACTGCAAAAACATTAATACCAGTACCAAAACCAAAAATACCATTTTGTTGTTGTTCTTTTACATCATAATACAAGACTTTGGAAAAAAATATCTATCTTTGGAAAAAAAAATAATAATAATAATAATCACAAAAGGTCCAATAACACAATGGTTAAGTATACCATGGGATAAAATATTTATAAATTTAATTCTTAGTCAGGAAAAAAGCAGGTTTTTAAAAGACCTAGTCTTTATTTAAAGAAAATGGCTTTACTAGTCTTTGAAGTATTTACTGAGACTAACTTTTCCTTTATTTTTTCAAGAGTTTTGACATTAATTCTTCTTAACACTGAAATGGAAATATTTATATCTGTCTTCTCTATATAATTTTTAAATGTCTTTCATCTTTATTATTTAGTTGTTTGTTGTTTTCTCTTGATGTCCTGATCTCATCCGTTTTGGACTTCAATTCCTGGTTATGGCTTTTGTCATTTTTTTCACTTTGCAATTGTTTATAACTGTCTTTTATTTACTTGCAAGTCATAATTTTCCATATTGAAACTCTTGATTTGTCCTTTCCCACCTGGCATCTTCTTCTGCCTTATTCCTATGTTCTTTTCTCTTTATGTGATTTTATATTTGAAGGCATTTACACATTTATGAACATTACATGCAAGACATCTTGTGTATTAAAAGACTGTAGATTTTAAAATTAAAGATTATGACTGTAGATCTTTATGCACTTTCTGCATCTAATTAATTTGATCATCTCCTCTGTCACAACAAGGGCTACCTCAACAGTCATTATTAACTCTATTCAAAAGGAAATGGATGAAAAAAATAATTCTAGGTTATCTTCCAAATTCTCACTTGTTCTGCTTTCAGTTCAGTCAGCTATTTACTGTTACTAACTAAATGAATCAGAATGTTGTAGAAGGGTTGTTTTAAAAGCTGATTTAAAAATTTTTTTTGTTACTAACTCCAACAAAGTGCACATGTATTTGTCTCTTGGAAAGACTGTATATGCTATGCACAATTTTTCTCCTATGTACATATTTTTTTTCTGCTTTCTTTTTCTTCTCTTGTCTCATTATCCAAAAGCCTTTAGGCAATGGAAAATTTAAATATTTATTTCACTATATTTTTTAGAGATGATTTTTTTAGGGAAGCCTTAGGCCCTTAGTTGTCCCTAACTTCTTACTGTGAAAAATTTAAGATGTATGCTGGTAACAATGAACCATATGAAAGTGAGATGGTTTGTGCTCTCAGGTGGTAGAATACATGCCCTGGAGAGCAAAGCAAATTTATGCAAAGCATGTACCAGTAGCTTGGGCTATCTCTTGTGACATAGTGACACATATAAGATCTTATATACAGAAAAATTCCTTATCTTCTTTCACTCAGCTGGAAAATGGAAAACAATTTTACAGCCTAAATGCACCATCTTCCTTAGTGTTACTCTGTTTATTCCAGCTTAGAATATGGTCACTTTTATGTTAAAATTCTGCCTGCAAGATCTAAAGCTTGAAGCTCCTGAGTTGAATTGCAAACGTTCTATCAGCTATTTAAACTTGCGATGAAAGAAATGTGTGAAGCCATCAACAGACTAGGAAATAGAGAAGCTTCCCAAGAGAAGAAAGATATCAAAATACAAATAGAGATTGCTTTTAAACAGATCACCTTCTGATGGACATTAGAGGAAATTACAAGCAATGGGTTTACGTTCATGTACCTAATATTTTCCAATTTCACAGCATTCCTTTGAAGTGTAGGAATTAAATTAAATAGCAGTCTCTTATCAATGAAATCTGAGCTACATTTAAATATTGGATGCACTGTTAAACTGTTCAGAAAGGTTGGAAATAATAAGGGTTATGCAAAGGTAATTGTATTTAAGAAATATTGTTATCTGTACAGAGGAAAAAATATATATATGAGACCTAAAGGGGTAATGAGCACTGAAACACTGCAAATGAGAGGACAGGAAAGGCAGCCTATCAAGAAGGCATAAACTAAATAGAAAGGCTTTTCAATGTCAGAAGGTGGGTCATCCTACCCTATCAGAGCACATATGTAAACTTAAAGAGTAAATTTATATATATGTAAAATTATATATTAAAGGGTTAAACCTTTTAAACTAAAGTATCTAAACCTATATGAAGAACAGGATCTGAAAACTGGCTTTCTGAGTAGCTATATTTTATCACTACTTTCAATAAAAATTGACTGTTGAAAGTAAAATGAAAAAAAGCAAAGTTTAATTGTGTAGACAGAAATCCCATCCTTGGATACCATCAAGATATAAATTTCCCATTTCTTAAGGAGATAGTTGTGATCATTATACAAAAAGAAGAGCTAAAGGGCTTAGTTACAGTCTTTTACTTGCATTAAGTAAAATATCCATAAAAGGACAGACCTGGGTAACAAAGACAAAGTGAATAAAAGTAATACAGAACTGATGCATGAATCTTTCCATTGCCTTTTTTAAGCATGGAATAAGATTCAAAGCAGATATAATACACATCCAATACACATCAAACACAGAATGTGAAAATCTCAGTTATTTTTTGAACGAATAAGACCTACTGTCTACCTGTCTTGTACTTAGTAGATGGGGATTTATTGGAAAAAGGGGAGATGTCCAGTGTACTCAAGACTAATAATCTCCTTATGACCTTAAGAAAGTTCTGAAATTTAAGTAATATATGAACTAAATATTTGGAATTCAGAAAAATATTATTGAAAAAATACCCACTGCCCTTTCAAAGAAATGCTTGGGCAAAATGTGAAGCTGGATCCAAATGACCTGCAAAGGCTCTTTGGAAAGCTCTTCATACAGAAACCTTTTGTAGAATCAAAGCTGAGAAACAGACTGTGTTATAAAACTTTTATAAAAGATTCATTTGAAATACTGTAGGAGCAATTGCTGACTCTGGGGAAGCAACTTTAAAGGAAAGTTAAAAGCACTAATCTATTTCTTCTTATTCTATATACAAAACAATGCATTACTGAAGTTACTCCATGTGGAATACAGAGCAATCTCTCTAATGGGAAAGTTAGACCAAAGTTTTATAATCCAATAAAGACTATAAACTCTCTTCTGTCTCTCGCACTCTATCTTCTGTACAGAAGTGGAAAAGAATTAACTTTCCTCTACCCATCAAAAACCCGGAACTTAAGAGTTATATTGACCCCTGAGCTTACTTAATTCCTTCATTAAAATAAACAATCATTACATCTTTCTGACACCTTCTGCTCTTTGGTCAAGTCTGTGCACTTCACCTCCCTTACTGTTTCCCATACTCTGTGAAAATATTTGAGATGTCCAACTCATACAAAGTCCTTTTTACCTAGATGAGGGTGAGACTGTTCTCAGACTTTAAACTCAAAAACAAAAACAAACCCAACACATTCTGTATTTAATTTATGTGCACTCACACAAGAAGACATTACAGCACAAGTTTCTACTTAATAGGCAAGTCTTACCTTTGTTTGTTTGTTTTTGTTTTTCAGAAAATGTATCAATGTATGTATCTGTTTTACTTAGAGTAAAATAAATATACATTAAAGTTTCTGGAGCTTATAAGGCAATTCTCATTTAAATAGTGAAATTGTGTGTAACGGTAGAATGGAATTATAATTAACCCCCCAAAACAAAATGAAACATAAGCTGTGAAAGAAAACAGATATTTATTTTATTTGAATCCATTTAAATTTACTACAAATTAGTATAAGCTATCTTTCTCTGAAAAACCTTAGCTCTTTACTGCACTTGAATCAAGTTCCTCTGATTACATACAAATTTGCTTTCCTCAAGTCCCAGAAAATAATTTGTATTTGGTAAACCATTATGATCTCCATTATGATCAGTATCAAGGCTTGAATCTTTATTTTAATTGGAACTGCTCTAGGCAGTATGACTGCCTTCAGAAAACTGATCATGATTTCCTTAATAGGCACAAAACAGAAACTGGACAAAATGTTAAAGGCAGTGAGCCCATGAAAGGTGTTCTTGGCGTTCAGGATAAAATGGTATTTCAGACAGATAATCATAGAGTGCACAGTATATTGGGAAGGCAGACAACAGACTGTACTGGAAGATAGACTATCAATTAAGGGTACATTCTTATCATCTCTAAAATATGCAAGTGAGTTTTTATAAACTGCTTGGCAAACATCAAGTCATGCAAACTGCTGAGCTTTCACCTGGAACCGTATTGTGACTAAGATCTTTAACTTGAGCAGTTTGTATCATTCAGTGTTATAGACTGTATCCGATAAAGGACATAGATGCTATTAATTTTCACCTAACACATAGAACACAGTTTGTCTTAAGCATTAACTCTAGATACAAATCTCTATGCAGAACTCTATACAGTTCCAGTTTCTGAACAGTTGTACTAACACATCTACACCAAAACTGCTTTGTTGTGAGAAACAGCTGGAAAGAGCATACAGAATACTGAACATTTTCAGAGGTCATCACTGAGCTAACCAATCTGCTGTACTCATGATTTAATGTCTCACCAAAAATGCGTCTTTTCTAAAGACACTTTTAATTTAATTTCCAATCCCATTATATTCCTAAAAGAATATTGCATACTGTAGCTATTACTGCAGCTACATAGAAGAGCTCAAACTGAAGGAAGAAGTTTACAGCATGTGGAAAAATGTACAGACCATATTGGAAGGGGAATATAGGGAGGAATATAGGAACACTGTCAGTGTATGCACGGATGCGACAAGGAAGGCCAAGGCCCATTTGGAATTAAATCTGGCAAGGGATGTCAAGGACAACAAGAAGGGCTTCTTCAAATACATCAGTAGAAAAAGGAAAACTAGGGAAAATGTTGGCCTGCTGCTGAACAGGACGTGTGTCCTCGTGACAAAGGATATGGAGAAGACAGAGTTGATTCAGTCTTTACTGCTAAGATCAGCAGTAAAAAAAAAAAAAGTTTGTGGGGAAAAAGAGAGGTGCCTGAGGATGGTCTTGGGAATCTGGAGAGGTCCAGTTGACTGGAAGCTGGCAAATGTTGTACCAGTTTCAAGAAGGGCAAGAAAGAAGACCCTGGTAAGTACAGGCCTGTTACTCTCACATCAGTACCTGGTAAAATTATGGAAAAGATTATCCTGGGAGTTACTGAAGTGCACCTGGGGGACAATGCAGTCATAGGTCACAGCCAACATGGGTTCACAAGGGTTAGGTCCTGTTTAAAAATTTTGATTTCCTTTTATGATAAGATCACCCATCTAGTCAATCAAGGGAAACCAGTTGATGTAAACTTTTTCAATTTCAGTAAAGCTTTCAGTGCAGTTTCCCATAGGATCCTGCTGGACAAAATGTTCAGCATACAGCTAGACAAAAATATCATACGATGGGTGAACAATTATCTGATGGGTAGGGCTCAAAGGGTTATGGTAAATGGGGCTTTATCAGGCTGGCAGCCAGTCAACTGTGGGGTCCCCCAGGGCTCCATTTTAAGGTCAGTTCTTTTCAACGTTTTCATAAATGATTTGGATGTAGGACTAGAAGGTGTTTTCAGTAAATTTGCTGATTATATTAAACTGGAAGGAACTGTTGACTCTATTTCAGGTGGAAAGGCCTTGCAGAGAGATCTGGACGTATTGGAGAGCTGGACAATCACCAACCATTTGAAGTTTAACAAGAGCAAGTGCTGGGTCATGCACCTGGGAAGGGGCAACCCTGGCTACATGCACAGACTGGGGGACAAGACACTGGAGAGCAGCCCTTCAGAAAGGGATCCAGGCAGTTTGATTGATGACAAGATGAGTATAACTCAACAGTGTGCCTCGGTGGCCAGTAGGGCCAATCGTATCCTGGGGTGCATCAAGCACGGCATTGCTGGCTAGTCAAGGGAAGTGGTTGTCCCACTCTACTCTGCACTAGTGCAGCCTCACCGCAAGTACTGTGTGCAGTTCTGGACACCACAATATAAAAAAAGATGTGAAACTATTGGACAGCGTCCAGAGAAGGGCTATAAAGATGGTGAAGGGCCTAGAGGGGAAGACGTATGAGAAATGGCTGAGGTTGCTTGGTCTGTTCAGCCTGAAAAAGAGGAGACTGAGGGGTGACCTCATTGCAGTCTACAGCTTCCTCACGAGGGGGAGTGGAGGTGCAGATGCCAATCTGTTCTCTTCAGTGACCAGTGATAACATCTTGGGAATGGTGTCAAGCTGCAACAGGAGAGGTTCAGGCTGGATATCAGGAATAGATCCTTCACCAAGAGGGTTGTCATGCACTGTAACAGGCTCCCCAGGGAACTCATTGAACTCATGAAGTTCAACAAGGGCAAGTGCTGGGTCCTGCACCGAGGGAGGAATATCCCCAAGCACCAGTACAGGCTGGGGGGAGAGGGCGGTGACGTGGTAGAGAGCAGCTCTGCAGAGAGGGACCTGGGAGTCCTGGTGGACAGCAGGCTGATTATGAGTCAGCAATGTACCCTTGTGGCCAAGAAGGCCAAAGGTATCCTGGGGTGCATTTGGAACAGTGTAGCCAGCAGGTGGAGGGAGGTGATCCTCCCCCTCTACTCATCCCTGGCGGGGTCACACCTGGAGTATTGTGTCCAGTTCTGGGCTCCCCAGTACACGAGGGACATAGAACTAGTGGAATGAGTCCAGAGGAGGGCTACAAAGATGATTAGAGCACCTGTCGTATGAGGACAGGCTGAGAGAACTGGGCCTGTTTAGCCTGGAAAATAGAAGACTGAGAGTGGACCTTATGAATGTATATAAATATCTGGAGGGAGGGTGTCAAGAGGATGGGGTCATACTCTTTTCAGTTGTACCCGGCAACAGGACAAGAGGCAATGGGCACAAACTGAAACACAGGAGGTTCTGGCTGAATATGAGAGGGCATTTCTTTACTGTGAAGGTGACAGAGCACTGGCACAGGTTGCCCAGAGAGGTTGTAGTCTCCTTCTCTGGAGATATTCAAAACCTACCTGGATGCCATCCTGCACAATGTGTTCTAGGTGGTTCTGCTCAGCAGGGAGATTGGACTAGGTGATCTTCAGAGGTCCCTTCTAACCTCGGCCATCTTGTGATTCTACCTCAGAAAGGAAGGGAAGACACTTCCAATGAGGGAGCTGTTGATGGGGATAGCACAAGCACTTCCTAGGAGTGTTTTGCATAGTTAAGTACAAAGTAGAAACTGATGAAGGACGAAGGGACATCTGGTGGCTCTACAACTATCTACATTTATCTTAATACTCTGTGTAGCTGTCAAAGAAAATCTAAGCTACAGAGAACGCTTTTTAAAAAAAAAAAAAAAAAAAAAAAAAAAAACATACCTGGAGCTGCCTGTTTAAATCAATTATGCAAAGATTCATATCACTGATCACATAAAATCAGATGCTGAATAAATGTCTTTTAATCAAATTCCATGACTGTGTTTCCAGAACAAAGAGCCACATTCACAGGTGTCTTGTCCAAAGAACATGAAGGAAATAGTTGTATTAGTGCTTCAGTCTGTGCCTCGGTACAGTATGGACATCTGTAAAACGTTTTCTTCACAAAAAATCTCTTGAATGTCACTTTCAAGAAACTCTTTCTTCTTCTGTATTGAGAAAGACACACTGTAGTTATATCTTAGATTCTGCTTAATAAAACTGACAGGACAATTACAGAATATCTACTTTCCATTCACTCTACTTCAGAAAAGAGAGAAAGAAAAAAAAAAAAAAAAGAAAAGAAAGAAATTTGCTGCTGTTGGGTTCTTTTAAAATTTTAAACTACTTTCTCTCCTCTATACACTAGGTTATATGTAAGTGATAGCTGAACTGACTTTTTTTTTTTTTTTTTTTTTTTTTTTTTTTTTCCCTTCAGTGCTCAAGAGATTGCAGATGTAAAAATCAATAAATTAAATCAGGTGCTGTTGAGAACCTGAAAAACAAAACAAAACAAAACAAAAAACCTTATTTGGAAACACTAGAATGCCATTTTCAGCACTGCAGCTTATTTTCTACTGTAGAAAATTTAAAATGCATGTAGACTGAAAATTTCTGACCACTGATGTAGGATAAACTTAACACATGAATTCTCCTCTTCATTCTCCCTCTTCTAAGTCTTCTGCTTATTAATGACTAACAATGAAGAGCTGCAGTTAGATGCAACAATGGAGCTGTGATCTCAGCTATTAATACTCATCAACAGTGATTACACAGTGCTAAGTATTGTCATTGCAACATGATTTTTTGTTGTTAGGTCACAAGATAGGCTGCAGACAATCTGTAAGAAGTCAAATGAATGAGACTATGGAAAAGTTTGATTTCTTTATTTCTCTTTAGATACTTAACAGAGCAAAATAATTTCTTACATAATATTTTAAATAAGAATTTTAGAGAAAGGTAACAAATGAACAAACTAGACAATGGGAAGGAAATCAGTGAAGTAATTCCACAGTATTTTTATATCTAAATGAGATTTATTAATTAAGTAAAATAAACTTTACATAACATTCATACATTTCAATTTATGCAAATTATTAATTAAATTCTCTATCTAGGTACACAACATTCAAACCATTGTTTTTAAGTTTTCCTTTGAAATCGGTGTAAACCCCTCTTCTGACTCTCCAGGTCTTCATTTTCTCTCTCTTGAAACCTAAATCAGGACCACTTCAAGAATGGAGACTTTCAAAACCAGGTAACTAGCCCATGATCAGTCCCCATACGCTTACTCTACCATATCTTCAGCACTTTCAAATAACTATATCTCTTCACAAATGCCCCACTATCCCGCTCACAGATTCTCTTGTTTATAAACCTGCTTAAAGAATACAATAAAGTTAAAATATAAAATGTATATTTCATTATATATATATGTATTTCTAAGGTCCAAAAACAGAAAGCATATGTGTGAAATAAGAAATACATAAGAAATATCCATATGTCATTCTCTGCCTCAGTTTTAATTTTTTGTCAGTTTCTATTTTAATGTCCTTTTCTTCCTTTCTTGAACCCAACATATTTATTATTATTATTGTTGTTGTTGTTGTTGTTGTTATTATTATTACAGATAAAGCTGATCTAAGTAGTTCTAGTGCTTTTCCAACATCTGCTCCTTTTTCTTATTTGGCCTTCTTGGTCAGCCACATGCCCTGTCTCTGTAAGTTCTTCCGTTCATTAGGAGATTCTTTGACCTATCAAATCTGATTCTCCCACAACAAGCTCTTTGTCTGTTGTTTCCTCATTTCAAAAAGAAGGTCACTGGCATTTAGTGACCCTATACTTTTAAACTTTTCCTAGTAATACAGTTTCATGCACTGGTAGTTGGAGATAGCTTCTGTAAAGGCAGGTCCCATGATCCCATCCATTGGCCTTTTACTCTGTTCCCATACTGTACAGACAGTTATTTTATCAAACAGTCAGCTCAGTGAGGAACAAATAGTTAGTAAAAAACAAAACATACCACACCTCCGAAGACACAGCAGAAACAAAATAAAATGAACTATTCAAGTCAAGGGATTGCATCAATGCTATCAGCCTACAACAGTGGATGTCCAGAAAGGAACTGTGAGAGGAAGGAAGAACTGTTTTTTAAATGATAGCATAGCCTTATATGCATGTGAAATTATAGCTCAAGTATTCTGCATTTCAGGTTATTATGGAAATTAATAACTGGGGGGGAGGGGGGGAAGCATAAAGGGCTGTATAATCAAATGATCTTTGGGAACAAAAGAAAGAGGTATGGGTGTATATTAATATATATACAGACACAATTTCTTTTGTGTCTTTTTGTGAATGCAGAACTGTTGTTTTAACAAAAAGAGAATTTGCATGGCAAAAAAAATATATATATTTTTAAATTATAATTCAATATATCATAATTTTAAAATAAATAATTTTATCTCAGGTGAAGTTATTATTTAATTGTATCATGATTAAAATATTTCAAAAAGTAAATGTGTTAATGGTGTTAAATCTGTTGTGCCAAATTTTTGTTTCTTGAAAGAGAAGGAAAGCGTGCATTGAGATTCTAGTTAGTGTTGTGATTTTCTGAGTTTCAGCAATATCAATAGAAACAAGACTGACAGATTTATTTTATTTATTTATTTATTTATTTTTAAGAGAAAACAGATGGTAACATGTTAAGGGGAGAATCATTTGGTCTTTGAACAAGAGATCATGCAGTAATAAATTGAATATTCATTAATATTGAATTATTTGATAGCACAAGAAGAGTACGGAAAGCAACTGTTCTTCAAAATGGAAGCAAATACACTTCCAGAACATGCAATATACTATAAAATCAGTGCAGCAACTTATTTTACAGAGAAAAAAAGGAGTTGTGCTCCCGTTCCATTCTGTTCTTCAGTGAAGGAACTGAAATTTTTTGAGGTAAAAAAAATACCAAGCAAGGACATGAAAAGCACTTAAAATAGCCGCAAAACTCTGATTTTTTGAAATCTCCACTTTTGGTAATATAGATAAAATAAGTATGATTTTCTAGAGGAAAGGAATGTTGACTCTAGAACAACATGAAATATCAGTCAACCCCCTTCTTAACTACAACAAGAGAAACTCTCTTTTGGATAGTGACATACTTCCACACAGTGGTTCCAATAACTCTGCAGAACTTAGCAGTAAGGACTGAATTTCTGCCATGCCTATGGAGAATTCCATTTCACAGAGAAAATCCTTAAGAATACACGAACTTGAAAAGAGGATTTTTATTTTTATTTTTTTAACATGCATTCACAAAATCAGAAGCTCAAGTTACAAATATATGTGTGAAATATGTCAAATGTATAACTACCATTTTTGACATGTGGGTGAGAGACATTTATCTTTACTTATCCACATACGAAATGATGATTTAGGAATATAGAAGTCTGAATATTTTAGTTGAAGATAATTATAAAGAAATCACATTAAATAAGAACATTAAAAAGCCCCCCTTATGTAAGTTGTTAACTCAAAAACAAACAAACAAAATTTGACAGCTAAGTATAAGTCCATATTGTTCAAAATTGTTTCTGTGTCATTTAGAAATTATTTCTAATGCCAAGGTCATTACAGTAAGGAGAATGGCTTTAAATAATCAAAGTGTAACAATAACTATTTTTGTAAGTTAAATTATTATAGTGAGAAATGATGACAATCAATGTCCCATGCCCTATAGGTAACACCTTGTTCACCATTCATATATTTTTAAAAGATAGAGATAAATAATAAAATAGGTCTGTCTAGACATCATTTCATTTACTGTTCTCTACTGCTGCAGCAGTTGCTTTTGCCCTTCTCCTTCTTGACTCCAGATACTGGATTTCAACACTGAACCTTACTCACTGTGCCAGTAGTACTAAATAACATCTACTAACATTAGAAAATTCAAGGACAAAATTGACAAATGACACATCACTTATCTAAGCAGAAACAACTGCTACAAAAACAGCCTTAAAATAAGAGTTAACCATAGGCTTTTTAATTTATTTATTTATTTATTTATTTATTTTTTACGCAGCAGATTCATTTGAGATGGAGAAATAAACTTATCAGTACATCACAGTAGCATAAGAGTATTCTTATTTAAAGAGGGTAATTGACCCCATACTCTGATTTTGTGGCTCTGGTTATTGACAGAAAAGAAAAAAATGGTTTTACCAAGTGTAACTACAAGCGCTTTAAGAATACCTGCCAGTTCTACAATTACTGTCATGTTTACTAACTAATCTTAACTCCACCACTCGGTGTAGGCACAGCTGCAGTCTGAATAGGGCTATCCTAGCACAAGAAAAATAAGTGTGCTGCCATATAGCCTCAACTTTATCATATAAATGGAAAGCATGCATCACCATCTGGTTCTAGCAAAAAAAAAAAAAAATATGCAAAAATATGCATTTTGCTTCTTCAGCAAACCTCTCCTTGTTTCTCTTGACCTTGGACAACTTATTTAATGTTGTTGTGACTCCATTTCCCTGTCAGTAGAAGAGGGATACAGTAGCTACACTATGTTCTTCTGATACTGTGAAGTTTACTTAATACAATTGAATCACAAATTTTCTTATCAGCGGTTATACGCCTCTCATCACCATGATATGAGAGATCTGTTCAATATTGAAGTTAAATTTGAAGCTTGCATTACTCTGCACATACTAAAAATACCAACTGAGCTAAAGTTATGATGTATAATGCCCTTGCCACATTGGAAGGCTGCTGTGATCAATACAAATTGAAGGTTGCATGTAGCACAAACTTGGCTGGGTTAAAAGATTTATTCTATATTTACTTCTTGATAGGTGCCTGAGATGAAAAACACTAGAGAAGTCCAGGTATGATATCAAATGCTGTGTATCTGTATCTTAGTCATTTGAATCTGAAAAATAGCTTCTTCAAAAACACAATATTTTGTTGTTGTTCTCTTCTATAAGTTCCAAAAGCCAGCAACTAACCTGATGCAGATCAGTTTCATCTTACTTAACCTCAAGGTAACATAAGGTTTATCAGTTCTTTTGGATGCATGAATATCATCAAATTCTTGGGATATTGCTCTTGGGATTTAGCATGCTTGAAAATCTGGAGAGATTTAGGTGAAGTTCGAATCTATCTCTAATTTTCAAAGATTTTCAAAGAAGATTGCAAAAGGATTTTCAAAGTCACAATTGTTCAGTCATTGTATAAAGCTAGATAAATGATTGATGCTTTCCTTATGGTATTGCATACTGCTTCTGCAGTAGTGTTAGGGACAAATATTATTTCCTCTGTGTAAAAATAAAAAAGGGCTGGCATTCTCAATATAAAACAACACCTTTTAGGTACCTTTGCTTTTCATACGTACTCTTCACAGAGATTATAAGTCGTTGCAGAATTGTATGTTTGGCAGCTAAAACCTTTTGGACACTGGTCATATGTAGTATGTCAGAGAGATGATAAAAACAGGATACATCCCTAAATATCTTCTCATAAACTTTAACTTTTCAAAAGAAATTCTACTGTTCTATTTTGAGATATACCAGGGGAAAACTGTTTGAGCAAGTAATATAGCTCAATAGATGTTTTAAATACTAGATCTTTTAACATTACTGCTGCAACCAACATCTAGACTCTGCACTAATAATATGTGAGACTGTCCTTACAATGGTGGGAGTATTGTTGCAGAGCTTTTATTTATTTATTTATTTGTTTGTTTGTTTGTTTATTTTTCATTTGAAAGCTTCTCTTAATTTTATGGTCTAAATGTAAATGGTAATTTCCTCCAACAGGGAGCACCTGTTGGAAGTTCCTTCTCTCCTGCTGTCTGTGCAATTAGGCTAGAGACAATTCAGTTTTTAGAGTTGTTTTTACATTGGAGGACGAAGCCAGGCTCTTCTTGGTGACATCCAATGATAGGACAAGGGGCAATGGGTGCAAGCTGGAACATAGGAGGTTCTACTGAAATATGAGACAATACCTTTGTATGGTGAGGGTGACAGAACACTGGAACAGGCTGCCCAGGGGTGTGGTTGTGGAGTCTCCTTCACTGGAGACTTTCAAAACCCGCCTGGACACGTTCCTGTGTGACCTGATCTAGGTGCTCCAGCAGGGGGATTGGACTAGGTGATCTTTCAAGGTCCCTTCCAATCCTTAACATTCTGTGATTCTGTGATTCTGTGATTTATTTTATTTTTTATTTTTTTTTACTGTTTTATTCTTGCTGTTTTTGGAGGAACAAAGTCTTGTATTGCATACAGACAAGTCTATTTAAAAAACCACCTTGTCTGCTATAAGTGATTGTCCTGCTCTACTCTGTGCTGGTGCGGCCTCACCTTGAGTACTGTGTGCAGTTCTGGGCACCACAGTACAAAAAGGACATTCAACTGTTGGAGAGTGTCCAGAGGAGGGAGACGAAGATGGTGAAGGGCCTGGAGAGGAAAACATATGAGGAGCAGCTGAGGTGACTGGGCCTGTTCAGCCTGGAGAAGAGGAGGCTTAGCAGGGACCTCATTGCAGTCTACCACTTCCTCACGAGGGGGAGTGGAGAGGCGGGTGACCTTTTCTCCATAAACACCAGTGATAGGACCCACGGGAATGGGGTGAAGCTGAGACAGGGGAAGTTTAGACTAGACGTCAGGAGGAGGTTCTTCACCGAGAGGGTGGTTGCGCACTGGAACAGGCTCCCCAGTGAAGTAGTCACTGCACCAAGCCTGTATAAATTTAAGAAACATTTGGACTGTGCACTTAGTCACATGGTCTAAAATTTTCGGTAGACCTGTGCGGTGCGAGGAGTTGGACTTGATGGTCCTTATGGGTCCCTTCCAACTCAGGATATTCTATGATTCTATGATAATCACACTGCTTATTATGTCAAGGTAGTGTATTGATTTAACGGAAGATTTTCTACAAGCGATATTGTAATTATTAGTAAAAACTAATAGCAAAGTGGTTAATGAGAGATGAAATTATTTGGGAAAGGGAAAAAATGCTTTTAACAATATTAATTTGGTTCTGTCCATCTGTATTTGTGCACTGAATATAACCATTTATTCAACTTCCCTTTGGATCAACATTGCCCACAATATGGACTGCATTATATGAGGCTTCATAGTTTGTATAGGTGTTGAACTTTTAGAGGAACTAAATGGTTAAATGCATTCAGTTATTAATACCTCTCAAAATAGCAGTACTTGACACTGTATAAATTTATGTCGAAATATATTGGTTACATTCTCTTGTTTGCCTTTATACCAAAATAAATTAACATGCATATGTGTGGAGCTCTAGCTGTTGACCTCTTCAAGTTAATAAAGCTTGACATTTTAATAGGATAAGCAAATGTTTTATTTGTATAATGTGGAATATTTTACCAATGATCAGATGTGAGTTTGTTAGATGTTTGTTCTTTATATACTGGAGGTAGAACTCATGTTTGCTAGATGACCTATTATTCTGCCGATTCATTGAATGTGTGTTATAATTTAAAGGTCAGGGCTATCCATTAAACTTATCAACATGGTGCAAGATACTTAAAGTCAAAAATGTTCCTGCATGAGCTTCATTAATTCTATGGCATGAATGCTAAAACTCTAGTGAGAAAAATTAATCCCCTAAACTGAAGCATTTCAGCCCATGACACACGACTGCAGTCCTTCACAGAATCACAGGTAGATCACAAAGATTGCTATTTATCATGATTCTGTTAAATGTCTAAATAAAATAAATGTTGAAAGTGTTGAAAGTGTTAAGCTGTTCCTATGACATTTTGTTTTCCTTTTTTTTGGGGGGGGGGATTTCTGAAAATGCAGGTGGAGTTCTAAGCAGCAGGCAAATGATAAAAAATGTATTGAAAATTTAGAGTCCTCTGACAATGTAAAGGATGACCTTTAAAAAGTATCTTCTGCCTTCAGGCACTCACATGCTATTTACGTTAATCCTCTTAAGTTTCCCTTATGGCTCCAATATGCTGCTACTTACCTCAACATCACCTTTTGCCTTTGGACATCATTTCTGTTTCACATATTTTTGGACTTCAAATAGAAAATACTACTGGAGCAATCTTTTCCTATAAGGTTTACTAGGAATGTGCAGATAATTTCATAAGGCTCAAGATTGGCCCTATGGTGTACCACCTGAGAATTAGAAGAAGCCATCCCTAAAATGGTTTTGCAAATTAGTTGCTTAGAGGTAGAGTGCAGACTGTAAAACAGCTAGAAAATCCTATCAAAAGTCATTAAGAGACTAAAAGAACATTTAGGCAAAAACAGATCTTTTTTGTTAATATTGTTTCTACTGTCTTATGTTAATGTTTTCAATATCACTCTACTATTAATAAGAAAATAACTTATTCAAAGCTGTAAATTAAGCAAGAAAAATGAATTTTTCATTGCCACCACTTTTAATTCCACGAGTACATTTTTCCCATTCTGTTTGCTTGTACAAAGTTTAAATCTCACTAGAATTAACTGGAAATAACATTGGTAAAAATCTTACGAGAAATATTGACTTGCTCTGGAAAATATTGTTAACAGAGAATTAATGACAGTCATTTAGTTACAAGTTTATAAAAGAGTACTGTTTGTTTCCTTTAGAATTATTACAAAATGTAATTTTTAGCCAAAAGTACAAATGTGCAATTCTTGCTGTATACTCTATCAAGCCTGTCAAACATGGAATTACCCTGCTATAGCAAAGCTCTGTTCCTACAGTTTTCTGTCTATACGTTGATAAATTAATTTAATTTTAGTAATTTTTTTTTTCAGTGATTTAGATTCAGTACAATAGATTGCAGCATTTTATTCTTTTTCAACAAAGAAATATGACTTTTTTTTTGACAGTATGAAACTGATTAGACTTAATTCCCAGAACTAGACACCCACTTGCAACTGTGAAACTTCTGGGACCTTTGATATTTCTACCATTCTGTTAAAACTGCTTTGAAACACTCAGAAAAAAATAAATAAATAAAAATAAAAAATAACTAAATAAAAAAAAAATATATTAGAAAGGAATTCACAGAAAGAAATGCAGATCAATTTTGACATTATTTGACAAAAATGAAGTGATACATAAGCACTTAAGCTACTACCATATTTTGTCTCCCACATAACATAGTGACAGTGTTCAAATGAAGCTTTTCCATAGTGGGCAAATTATATCACCAATGGGCTGGTGACACTTCTCTGTGTGAAGTAGTCTTGAATCATGAAGAGTAAAATAATCTCTTGGCAACTGGTATATGTCCTATCCTGTTTTCATTTCTATTTCCATGAATAGTGGATGTTCAGGTTTTGTCAATGGCCTAAAACTGAGAGCTGATCTATTTAAATCTGAGGGCTTAAATGTTGGCAGAAGTAAATGAGTTAGGATTCCTGGGGCTGGAAGTGCAAGGTGTCAACTGTCTAAGAACATGTGTAAGATGTTGAAGTCAATGAAGATTCACCAAAGCTACAAGGATGCCAGTTTCTGGGAAAGCTTTATTCCCATGTTACTGGTACTTGAAAAGTATGGAGATAAAAAAGGAAAAGATTACAAGAAATATAAAAGAGGGAACTAAGTTTTTATTTGGGGAATCAAGGTAGAAAGCATAGTACTTGAAGGTAGGAAGGTTTAAGCCGGAACATATGAATACAAATGAAAGTGGCTCCCCAAAAGTTAAACCTCTTCTGGTTTAAAAGTTCTGGCTCCTAAATTCACTCCCTTACAGTTAGTAAACTTAACTTTCAGGGTTGTTTTTCCTGGTTGTAAGGGCCTCCATTTTTCAATCTCATATTTTCAGAGCCTGAAAGAACAAATAAACTTAAAGGCCTCAGATCTCTGTCAAAAGTGGTTGAAATGGTAGTAGTTTCAAGAAAAAATAATGTTTATTATTAAATAAATAAATAAATAAATAAATAAATTGCTGTGTCAAAATAGGCTGAACAAGATTAATAATAATATTTTTTAAAGTTCCTGTCTCTGAAGTAAATGTTCCAGCTGTAAAGATGTTTAGCTAAACTCACTCCTTAGCATTCTTTCCAGCTTCATAAATCTTAAATTCTTTCCTACATATTGACATATATATCTTCAATAAGAGCATTGAAGAGTACTCCGAAATGCATGAATAACTTATAGCCTGACAGTTATGGCACTTAAAAGTAAGTGATAGTTTGTAAAGAGTCAGGTCCTGTCAGTGTGTGTTAGTCATGCTCCAACAACACCTCTGTGACTGAGTCTCTTCCTTTGTCAGATTCCTAGGTTCAATGCCCTTTCCAGATGAAAGCGACTTAAATGTTACCTCTGCTATCCTTGGAATGATTTTTCCAGGAAGAAGGTTTAAATATAAGATGAATATAAATTTGTAAACAGTTATTTGCTTATTTTTGGTACACAAGAAATAAAAAGACAAAACAAAACAAATAAACAAACAAACAAAAACAATGAGAAGAGAAGGAGATTACATAATCATAGAATCATTGAATCATAGAATGGTTTGTGTTGGAAGGGACATTAAAAATCTTATTAAAGTCTTATTCCAACCCCCCTGCCATTGTCAGGGACACCAGCCACTAGATCAGGTTGATCAAAGCCCCATCCAGCCTGGCCTTGAACACTTCCAGGAATGTGGAATCCACAACTTCTTTCTGAACTAACCATGGTACTAGCAGACGGTAGATATTATGATCTTTACTTTAAGTATATATAACAGAACTCAATATTTTGCTCCTGCACAAAATCTATAGTACAGATTTGTAAAATCCATTCATTGCTCAACATGTCTGAATGTTTTATTTATGTTAATTATTCACAATTCAGAAAAGCAAATAATTATTGTTTTTATTTGAATATTCATCTGCTTGCAAAATTAACTCAATAGTTATTCATAAGCATTATGTCTCGTGTGCAGAGCACAGCATCACTTTACAGGGTTCATTAATTTTTGTTATAATAATAATTGATTAAAAACTCTAATGATTTTCACATTTTAGGTACTCTAAAATTATGGATATGATTCTAATATTTTTAGAGTAAAAAACTGTTAAAACTTCATTTATGCATTTTCTAGCATGTAGATCAAACCCATTTACTCAAATTAAAATGCTGTCATCATGTCCCCCTCCCCTCACCGCAATGGGTAGACACATGGTACCACAATGAGTAGTCTTTAGAGGGACTCTTTTCTCAGCCTGAACTTCCCTATTAAGATAATTTTGTTCATTCTTTTAAGCTTTAAATATATATATGTGACTAAGGCAAAAATAATGTAATTGCTTTGTTCCTGTATATCTTTTAAACTCATCTTTTGAAGTCTGTATTAAAGAGGGAACTTCACTCTATTGTTAAAAAAAAAAAAAAAAAAAAACATTCCTTAATGTATCTACCCTTGGAACTATCACTTACAAATAAGAGATGAAATGGAGTTGTGGAAGCTTTTCTAATTAAATTAAAAACCTGTAGAAACTCTGCAATCCATGAATATATATGCTGATTCTATTTCATAACATAGATGTCATTGCCTTGTTTTGATGCACAGTTGCCTAACTCTGGTAACGATTCTTTGGTGCTCTGTCTCAGGTATTCTTTTTCAGACATATGCAGTAGAATGACCACAATCAATAACAGCTCTCTCAGTACTAATGTAATGCAAAAGTCTTGTAAGGTTCACTGTATGATAGTGCTTGCAACGTATCTTTCTCAGTTCACTGGGGAGCTATGAACAGATCTTGGAGAAATGATGGTGCAGAGATGGGTGACAATTGGCAATTTTTCTTTTCAGGAAAACATCATAGGTTTGAAAAACTGTCTCTAAGGTTTGGAGAGGAATTTTGATGAGAGAAAAAGATCATCAAAGTTATTGACCTACCTGTTTCAGAGAAGAAACATGAACCTCTCAGACATGTCAGGGTCAGTGATGCTTACTGTTCCAGGCATCTTATCTGTTATACTCTCTGTTTCAAAACTTTGTTGTTGTTGTTGTTTTTCTTTTTTTATTCTTTTTTTTTTCTCCCTGTAAGTAGTGAAAACAAATCTCAATATACTCAGAAAAAAATGATTATTTTTTTTCCTTTGTATGAGCCCATAGTACTAATGAATACCCAATGCCAAAAAAAAAAAAAAAAAAAAAAAAAAAAAAAAAAAAAAGTCTGAAATAACAATATTTGGATCAAAAATTATGTGAAAATTACTTATACCTTTAGAGGGCTGTTAAGTAGCATTCCAAGGGGTCGCAGTATTAGGGCAATCCTATACTAAATGTCAATCAGCTGTAGTTCTTCTAGTATTTGTTCTGTGCGTATGCTCTTCCAAATCTCAGTTTATGAAGAGAAGGGCAACACTGAAAGATCACTGTAGCTTTTCTGCTCTGGGATATTTTTTTAAGGGACCTAATATCTTTCCTCTTTCTTTCAGCCCTCTGGTTATATGTCCTATTATTGAGCAGTTGTCATGTTAAATCAAAGTAGTTAAAGAATGAATGGGCAACTATTAAAAAGACAAAACAAAACAACAACAACGAAAAGTGAATTTTATTGTTATTTCTAATACTAAATACCATTAGAGGATACAGTAGAGATATGAAAGTGGAATCTGAGCTAAATCCATATTCATATATGTCAATAGATAACACAGCTTGAACACTGATGCATGGAGTTCTGAAGAAAAGCTTACCTTGACCCCTCTTAACTTATCAAATTTTTGTTAAAGGCATATAATTTCAAGTTTCATAGTACTGAAAAATAGATTAAATGGAATAAACATACAGAAGCTAAAGCTTTTCTTATGAAGATCAGTACGAATTTAAAACCATACTGAAAAAAATGTATTCTTCAGCAAGTGGGAAAGTTATTGAAGCCATTGTGAGAAGTGGAACGATAGCATTTTAACTGTATTGAAAATAGATGTGATTCTGCTTATGCATTAAAATTGGTATTCCTGTGTAATATCTAATGCCTTCAGATATTACTGCTTAGAACAGAGACGCTGCACTGTAAAAGTATCTGGTTCATTTTCATAGAGGTATGATCAACTATCAAATGACTTTTTGCGTGTGTGTGTGTGTGTGTATCAGTCAAGCACAGTGACCTGTTCTCTTCAACACTTGCATGACTTGTCAGCATGTTACATAAATGAATGTAACAAATAACTTTTCTGCAAGGAGTATCATGAAAGAAATATTGTAATGGGATTACTTTCTCCAGGAAAAAAAAAAAAAAAAAAAAATTAAAAACCATAGACAGCAAGAATATCAATTCACATATTGTTTCTGACACATTCTACTTTTGATGACATACTTGGATGACTTGGATGGTGTTTGGTTTTCAAAGCCAATCTTCAGGAAAGATAGCTATATTTGAGGGAAAAATGGTAGTATCAAAATAATTTGCTGTAATTTTTTTTCTCTTTTGCAAATTTTCTTGTGGATCACAGGAAGATGAATATTCAGTTTCAGATCCAATGAGCTATTCAGTTTAGCTCAACTCTAGAAAATAAATTAATTAAAATGCTTCTAATCCAGCTGATAGCAATATATACAAAATGAACTCCAAAATATTCTGTGTTACCCAGCTATTAAAGATTACTGGATAATGCCAGAAACATATTATTTCACACTGAAACTCTGCCCTGAATAAATCCTTTAGAACTGCCCTCGGGTGGTCCACTCTTTCTGGGAATTCATGAATAAGAAATATGCTCCTATTAATTATCACCAAAAAAAAAAAAAAAGTAAGTTAAATCATTTGATTTAAAGATTAAATATATTTTAAAAGCTATGGAATCAAAGCAAGAAAGTAAGCAAATTAAAAATAATAATTATAATAATAATTAAAAAAAAAAAGCTGAACATGCTTTTTAAAAGGAGAGTCAAAGCAGTGAGATAATGGTTTCCTCAACTTCTAGAAGTGTGAAGAAACTTCATTGATGCTTCGTGTCTACATTCATGTTTGATTTAACTGGAATTTGATTTAGTCTTTTTTTTTTTTTTTTTTTCTCATCCAGTCTGGACTCCTGGATGAGAAAGACAGAAAAAGGCTGGAAAACAAATCTGTTCACTTCCCACTGTATTTCTATAGTTTGAAAATATTGCTTTCACTCCCTTGCATATATTTTACCTCTTTCTCTTGTGGTCTCTTCTGCAGGAGATTCCTTGATTACTATCTTTCTTCCCCATCTGTCCCTACCCTCTAGCACAAAAAGTCCTCATCAAATCATGCTCAGTTGTTTCTGTTGAAACAAATCTCCTTGTCTTTCCTATTTTCCTGAGGATTTAACCTGATAAAATGTGCTATTGAAAAGATGGCACAAAAAGACAGTCCTCCTCTTTGTTGCTCAGTCACAGTCTATGTAACTGAAAACTACATGCATGATCTATAAAACACCTGTGAACAGACTGCACACTTTTATTATTTATCATAGATTAGTACGTTTGTATTTTGATACATCTATTTGTTTTCTCATCTGTGTTTATCAACCATATTTTCTATCAGCTTCAATGGAAATGACAATTATAAGAAGAGTTTTGTTTTTTGACCTTGAAACAGAAACAGTTTAAAGTTTTGCAGCATTATCAAAATAAGGTGTTCTATTTTTTATTTTTTTTATATTCTCCATTGGGATCCTTGGTAGTATTCTCCACTAACTTACAGCATTGTGAGTTATTTTTTTCTGGTTTTATCACTGATCACTGAAGACGCTTTCTCTCCTGACCCCAATAACACTAGCTCTCAAATTGATTTATGAAGCTTTAGTGGATGTATAACTTGTTACCCTTTGGCCTCCTTGTGGAAATTGGTAGGAGTTCTGGGCTCTGTGTACAAATAAAGCAGTGACCTAGTTATATGGATCAGCACAACTTTGGTAAGGCATACTTTAGTTCTTTTGAAGCTACCATAACTTACAAGGTTATAGTAAAATACAAATAAAATGTTTATTTATATAATCTGATAAAGACAGTATAGTTACAGATGCTTATAAAAGACAAATGAAGGGAAATCAATTCTTAATTTACGCTAAGATGAAATACAAGGGATCTGTTTGTCTGCTCAGTATCTCACATTTCAAGCTGCATTTGTCAGGGACAAACACATCTTTACAAAGCCTCATGGCTTTTACAGACATTTTTGTTCTTGGAGTCCTCTCAGTATCCCACCCAGATTTAAATCTTTTCCGCCATCCTTCTCTTTATCCACCTGCTCCAATCCATCTACATTATTCATTATGCTATTTCCACATAAGACAGAAACTCTACAGAAAAGAACCAAGGTTCCCTATAAGGAATGTTCTAAAAATGCTGTATTTGTAATATAACATAGAACATGAGGATGTAAATATGTATTTTTAAAAAGTGATAACATACTTTTTTTTAATTTATTTTCTTTTTTTTTATTTTTTATTTTTTTTCCAGTGAAGTGGAAGAATTGTTTTCCTAAGGAGCCAATCTCACATATAAGCCCTAGACTGACACCAGTGATCTCCACCTCAAAAACTACTTCTCACAGCCAATGTTTATATATTGGCCAATGCGTAAGAGCATAGTCGTCTTCTGACTGTAATTAAGTTATTTGGTCCATTGTGGAACAACTCATCCCTAAGCATGTGGCACAGGGGAGTGTAAGTTGCTGAGCGGGGAAAAGAGGAAGAGGACCATAGAACTATGCAAGCTTTGAGACAACTCTGGCAGGACTGTAGCACAGCTGATGAAACTTTGCAGCTTGGCTTGTGCCCATGACACTTGCATCTGGAAAAGCTGTCTAAAGGGCAGCAGAGGAAGATGATGAAGTAATGACCCTCACTGAGCCGGTGCAGCCCCCAAATCAAATGGTGCACATACACAGTTGTAGACATGCTTATAGAACACCAAGGCGGAGCTTGGTGGCCCTTGAGACATGTGTTAGCCCCACATGTCAGAACAGCTACCGGGTAGGAAGGGATAAAACTGGGACGTCCCCAGAGGAGAGAGAGATGCACTACCAAAGACAATGTTGCCTCAATGGGAACGCCCATTCAAGCAGTGTGCCTGCCAACTCCTTCCTCCAGGAAACCAATGATTGGGAAAAGCACCATTCTCATCAGTACTTTTGCCATTGCCCTGGAATCAATACATACATAAATAGCTCATCATAAATCTTGCTTACAATTTATATATATATATACCTCTTGTCTGTCCATTGCTAAGCTGAACCAGTCAGCTTCAGCCCCTTGAATCTAACTAGAACAGCCAATTTGCCTGTATTTGCAATTGTATTTACATTTACTTTTTTGCTTATATTGGCTGATTGGCAGACTAGAGCAAATCCTTTTCTTTTCTTTTCTTTTCTTTTCTTTTCTTTTCTTTTCTTTTCTTTTTTCACAAGCTCTCTGTTTTACTATAGTGTAGTGTACTTAGGTTCTTGACTTGATAACACAGATTTCAGTTTGAGAGTAAATGGCTTTGCGGGTTTAACCTCATATCAGAGCATAATGTAAACTCCAGCCGACACAGTCATATCGCAGATGAAAGGTTAACTATTGTCTTTCCTGTGTTCTGTAAACAGACTTTTTATGGTTCAGTGACTCGATATTTTTAGCCTTTTAGCCAGATTTTTAGCAAGAAAGATGCTAACAATGAATTTTGATTGTACTTTCTATTCATAAATACAGTCAAACTGTGCTATTTTTCACTTCTTCTGCAAAGTTTTTTAAAAATAAAAAAATATAAAAAAATTGCTTTAACCAGAGAAAAGTAACAATTTTAAAAACAAAACATAAAATGAAAGATAGAACAACAACAATAAATACATAAATAAACATATGATAAATAAATAAAAAATAACACACCAAGAGGGAAAACAAAACAAAACAAAAAAGAAAGCATATTAAACAAAAATAACAATAATTTAAAAAAAAAAAAAAAAAAAAAAAAAAAAAAAAAAAAAAAAGAAAGACAAAGACCAAAACAAAACAAGTGCAGCTGTCTGGACAATGCACCATAGATCATTGCCAGTGTGTTACATTTATAGGAAACGGTCTTATATAAGAAAAGATAAGCAACAGCTTATCTTTTATCTGTATGTGCTTGTAAAGTTCCCAGAATGAGGGATTCTAGACTTAATGAGATATAATAAGAACACAATTATAAGAATAACATACTTAACTGAATTTAAGGGAAGAAGACTCCACAAAAACTCCAGTTTGCACATTTCTCTCTGTAGAGAGATTACTCAGTCCTTCTTACTTTAGTATAATATAAAGGATCAGAAACTTGTATATTTCTGATCAGAATGAGACATTAACTTGTGAAAGTTGATCAACTTGTGAAATACATAAGTTTAATAATAACAACAACAACAAAAAAATAAGATGGGCGATCAACATCTTTAAAAGTTGATATATTTGAAAATCTGCTTATAGATTAGATTTGCAGGCTTTTACGAAGCCTAGTACATAAACAATATAATTGAATCAGTGAACCTAATTATGATCTTAGCCACACAGCAAATACCTGCACTTCCATAAATATATGATTTAAAAGCAGAAAATTATCATCTCCCTAAGAAACTGATGGACCTACACCAAATTTATGCCAAGTAGACTTTTCAGAATTCTTTACCAGAAGGACATAATATGTCTATCTTTCTTTATGTAAAACAAATGTAACAAGTCACTGACAGAGCTTATAAACCTTGAGTATCATGAAAACCTTTGGTCACCAGTATATACAGTTCTATTCCTACAGCAAAATATTAAAAAGAATATGAAATACAAAATGTGATATAGAATATGATAATATAAATATAAAAATGAACTATAACTGGTACTATTAACAAATAAAATTTCCAATCACAAATCATTTCAAAAAAAAGCAAGAATGCTTATTTTTTATTTTTTTTTTTTTATACCCACTTTCTGACATTCTGCTTTAAGAAACTTAACAAAGAGGAAATACAAAAAGTAATGAACTTTTTGTGCATCATTACAACATGACTTTAATGGATTATAATTTAATACAAACAGATTAAAGATTGATACCATCATACATGGTATTTTCTTCATATTAAAAAAAAAAAGAGAGAAAAAAAAGAAAAAAAAAAAAAGACTATGGAGTACTATTTTGAAAGTCATTTTATTTAAAGATACATATTGATAAGAAATCTGGAGAAAGAAACCAAGAGAGTATAGTAAATAAATTACATGTTTTCAGCTTGGTTGCTAAACAGGAGAATAAGATTACAGGAATGGATAAAACCATTTGTATGCAAGCACAAGTAGAGGTTTTAGAAACGCCAAATCCTTAACCCAGATGATTATGGATAGCAGTTAAATGGCAAGTTATATTACTTACTTTCCTGTTTACCTCTATTCTGTCCTCCTCCCCTTCCCCCACTCCAAATTTCAGATAATTCAGACAGCTAATCCCATCTCAAATTTAACTGAAGAAATTCACATTGTCTTTTCTAATGGAGAATGTTTGAAAATATGTTAGATTTGTACCCAGCAACAATAAAATTAAATATAGGATTTGTACTTTGAAGCTAGCTGAAACTAGCTGAAACATCACAATCTTGTAACTATGTACTGGGTCTGAGTAGGATGGAGTTAACTTTTCCCATGGCAGCCCATGTATTGTTGTGCTCTGCACTTGTATCTAGAACACCATTGCTATCACACCAACGTTTTGTCTATTACTGAGCAGTGCTGGTGCAACATCAAGACTCTCTCCAAACTCCACCAAAGCCAGTAAACTGGGGTGGGTAAGAGATTGGGAGGGCGCATTGCTTGGGCAGCTGACCTAAACCCACCAAAGTGATACTCCATACCATACGATGTCACATGTTGTGATAAAAGATGGAAAAGGTGAAGAAGTGGAAAATTTCATTACAAAAAAAAAATATCTGTTCTCCTGAACAAATGCTAAGGGTATTGAGGCCGTCGTCCCAAGACATGGCTGAAGATCACCTGAGGAGAGGAAGTAGAGGATAATTGTTTTCTCTTTCTTTGCTTTCATATGGCCTTTGCTTGAATTTTTACTTTATTCTTTTTATTTTTTTTATTTAATTCAACCTATGAGCCTTTCCATCACCCCCCCAAGCCCCCCCATCATATTTTCTCCCCCTTCTTCCTTTGAGGAGGTGGAGTGAGAGAGCAACATGGGGGAGTTTAGTTCACCATCAATGTGAAAACTACCACAGTCCTTTATGGTACCTGTGTGGGACTCAAAAGGTTGAGATAACAATAGATTTTACCAGGGCACTTAGAATTTGTTTAAGAGTTGCTGATCGTGCTGATCGTCAACTGGCTTGCTCTTAATATTTTTCTATGAGATATTGTTTTATGTGATCCATGCCATGTTTTGTTTTTTTTGTTTGTTTGTTTGTTTTTGTTTGTTTGTTTGTTTGTTTGTTTTGCTATATATCAGATCTGAGAGCTTGTTAAATGCTGTTGTTTTTTGTTTTGGTTTGTTTATTTTCTTTAATTTTTATTTGCTTTTTTTTCAGTTCACTGTGCTGCAAAGCACTGTTTTTGCACCTGATCTGGTATTCAGGCCCTGCATTGCTATCATCTCTGTACTTCAGGAATCATCTCTTGGAGAATATTAAAAAAAAACAGTTTCTCTTTTTTCTCCTCTGGAAGTCAGTTGCTAGAGGGTATCAGGAATTGTACCTTCTCCTTCTTTCTATATGGGTTAATTACAATTGCTTTTGAGTATTTTGAATGGCTGTGGGTAACCAACATAATCCTATTGCTAGGTATCCAGAACGTGTTTCTGTTTTTTTCCTAAGGTTAAATAATTAGTTAAGAATACCACCCAGGAATCTGCCCCAACACAGTGTGCTGGTGGTGGCAAGGTGTTTGGGAGGATATGGGCAGGTACCTGTGACAGTTGTTTCCTACAATGGTTTTGAACTTGACTCTTGAACAAGTGTGGAATCCTAAAAAAAAAATTATAGAATGTTTCAAAGAAATATGCCCTGACTCCAGCAAGGTCAGAGAGTTACATCTCACTGCACTGTGCAGGGGCATGGCTTGCATCTATCAAACAATAGTTAAAACTCAAGGGGAAGAGAAGGCCTCTGAATCTGATGACCAGATAACAGACCCAATATCTAAACCAGAGAGTCAACTGACAGTGGTATTATTTGTCCCTGTAGTCAAGATGAAACAATGTAAGTGGAAGCCAGCTTGTTTAGCAAGGGAAGAAACTCCTGCTAAGAAGTTCTGGGAAAGAGAATTGGAAAGGGCAGGCTGTTCTAGAGCAGGACCACCACAAGAACAGGAGGAAGAAGAGCCAGAAATCATAGACAAGTCAGAAACCATCCAACCCCCTATCCCTGAGCAAACTGTCAGATATGCAAAAGGATTTCAGCTATCACCCAGGTGAGCACATTGCCACCTGGCTGGCCTGATGTTGGAATATGAAGGCCAGTAGCCAGGAATGAGAAGACAAGGAAGCCAAGCAGCTGGGATCCCTCTCTAGGGAAGATGAGCATCTAGGGAGATGGTTTATAGTGATCTGTACAATGACCAGGCACCCAAAGGTCCAGATGAAATATAGTGCAAGTAGTCCATGTGGCAGAAGTTTATACAGAGAGTACCATTATTGTATACCATAGCAAGTTATATTTTATGTGTTTTGCTTATAATTGGTTATAAACATTACAGTTGGTTAATGGTTGTTGCTCACAATGTTGATTTATTTTTTCACAATGTTGATTTATTTGCTACCAATGCTGTTTTTCTTAACAACTTTTATTGTTTTTCAACTCTGGGGGTTGGCCTAAGTTTTGTTTATGGCTTTGTCAGTTTGTATATAGCAAGCACTCATATTACACCAACTGTGAACTTAATCTGGTGTTTGTACTCAGTATTGCTGTCATTCTTGCACTTTAAAAACATTCTCATGGTAACTATTGACAAGTATACTCTTTACCTTTTCTCCTCCAGGCTAGTTTAAATAGCTCTTGAAATTTTTTTAGTATTTTTGGTATGTTGAAACCATCATGAACTTACTGCTCTGTCTCCTGCATGTATTTCTAGTTTTGTCTAAAGGTTAAACAAGTATTTAAGAATACCATCCAGAGATATGCCCTGAGGTGAAATGGTTATGGGTGGCTAGGTGTAGGGGGGGATATGAGCAAGTATTTTTCATGATTGTCACCTCCATTGGTGTTGGACTTCAAATAAAAGTGAAATCCTAAAACTGATAGAATGTTTTAAAAAGGTATGGCCTGACCCTGGCAATGCCAGAAAGTTACAATGTAACACAGTGCTGGGGTCTGGTCTATGCCTATCAAACAATAATCAACACCATTCAGCACCCTGAAGAGAAGAGAATCTCTCTGGATCTAATCCAATTCCCATGACAGTCACTGTGGATAATGCAAATCCCGTGACAGACACTGCATCTAATCCAGTTCCAATGACAATCACTGTAGCTGAACCAGAGAACCAACCTGTGCTGGTATCAGTCACCCCTATATTCAAGAGGAAAAATGGACATGGAAGCCAATTTAGTTAGGAAGAAAAGGAACTTACACAAGGAGGGGAAAGAAGGAAGAAGTGGATGAAGCAGGCAACTCCAAAGAAGGGTCATCATGAGAATAAGAGGAGGAAGATGCTGAATTCATAAGTGGTCAGCGTTCTATCTCTATACCAACTCATGGATGGTGACAAATGACCTATGGAGGTGGTTGCAGCAATGGAAGCAGAGCAACTGGCAGTGCACAGACAAAGCTATCTAGGCTACTGCATTGTGGCAATATATTACTCCATGGGTAGAGAATCTAATTGTAAAAGTATTTCACTTAGATGCTCACATACTCAAGAGTCAGGCCACTGGATAATACCAAAATAACCAGCAGGTGGATCAGGCTGCTAGAACTGAATTGGATCAGACAGATTTGGACTGGCAATATAAGTGTGAACTATTTATAGCTCTGCAGGTCCATGACACCTCAGGCCATCAAGAAATAGATGGAACATATAGATGGGCTCATGATCAATGGGTGGATTTGACCATGGACACCATTATACAGATTACCCACGAATGTAAAAAAAAGGAACAACAACCAATCAAGCAAAGTGGTTAAAGACTTTCTGGTATGAAGGACAAGGGCTGAAATATCAGTACGGGAAGGTCTAGCATATTGATTATATCGCACTACCACAAACCCAGCAAGGCTAGAGCCATGTGCTTACAGTGGTGGAAGCAACCACCAAATGGTTCGAAACATATCCCACGCTCCATGCTGTTGTCTGGAACACTATTCTGGGCCTTGAAAAACAAATGCTTTGGAAACATGGCACCCCTGAAATAATTGAATCAGACAACAGGACTTATTTCCAAAACAATCTCATAGACACCAGAGCCAAAGAACATGGCATCAAATGGATATATCACATCCCCTACCATGAGCCAACCTCTGGAAAAATTGGACAACATAATGGACTTTTAAAAACTGCACTGAAGGCAGTGGGTACTAGGACTTTCAAACATTGGGATACACCTTTAGCAAAAGCCAGCTGGTTAGTCAAATAATGGATCTGCCAATCAAGCTGGCCCTGCCCAATCAAAACTTTTACCTACTGTAGAAAGGGATAAAGTCCCTCTAGTGCATATACAAAAACATACTAGGGGAAACAGTCTGTTTTATTGCATCGGGCAAAAACAAACCATACATGGGATTGCTTTTGCTCAAGGACCAATGTGTACTTGCTGGGTAATGAAGGATGGGAAAGCCTGATGTGAAGGAGATTTGATTTTGGATGAGAATAGCCAAAGATTTGAATTGTGTGAGGTTAATTGCTATATAATGCTGTATGTAATCACTAGTATGGTTTCTATATCAATTGTATTACAGTAGGAGTCACCCAGATTAATGAAGAATGAATCTTGATGGAACTGGGCAAGTGCAGTTCTGATGCAGACAGAGTTGCCTTTGTCATTCAACAATATACCACCAACAACCATTTCTACTTTCCATAAGTACCATTAGGACAGAGGGAGCCCAAAATCATGGGGTGAAATGAACTCAACAGACATTTTAAGGGAATATTTGCATGAACATTTTAAGGGAATGGCATGCA
The DNA here is from genome assembly GCA_011076525.1 of Nettapus auritus. Lineage (NCBI taxonomy): Eukaryota > Metazoa > Chordata > Aves > Anseriformes > Anatidae > Nettapus > Nettapus auritus. The sequence continues at coordinate 167,770,953 of CM021765.1, forward strand.
GAACAAGGAAATTATATGTTTGCGTATATCAAATGATGGGAATGGTGGCAGTGGTCAATGAAGATGCACTGGAAAGTGGAAGACCTGAGTATGACATAGATGGTATAGACTAAGGGGTGGATATTGTCCTGGTTTTGGCTAGGATAGAGTTAATTTTCTTCCCAGTAGCTGGTGTGGTGTTGTGTTTTGGATTTAAAATAAAAATAATGTTGATAACAAAAATTTCCCTTCCCTTCCCTTCCCTTCCCTTCCCTTCCCTTCCCTTCCCTTCCC
>CM021765.1:167781853-167828206 GCA_011076525.1 Nettapus auritus
GGAAGGAAGGAAGGAAGGAAGGAAGGAAGGAAGGAAGGAAGGAAGGAAGGAAGGAAGGAAGGAAGGAAGGAAAGAAGGAAAGAAGGAAGGGAAAGAAAGCAAGAAAGCAAGAAAGCAAGCAAGCAAGCAAGAAAGAAAGGCTGTCATCCTGCTCTATAAGTAGATGTATGGGCTAGGTAACTTGCATTGTGTAGGTTATCAAATATGGACAGTCAGTGGAAAAACTGCAGCAAACACTGCAAAATTAACTATTCAGCCCTTGTTCTAAGCCTTTTTTGAACTCCTAGAAAATATCTACGTGAAACTTCGTATAATTAGGAGAAAAGTACCTGTCAGATTTTAAGGGTTTTTTTTCAAGGGACTGCTCCTGGATTCAGGTATTCAACATAACCTCTCTGAGACTTTGGATGAAATTCACAAGATGTAACTATGCCACTGATGTTTCATGTTGATAGCTTATAAAAATATATCTGTTTCCAGTAGCAGTTTACCATTCAGTATAGTCATTGTCTGGTGAGCCAAATACCCTCTGTAGACTATGTATTCTAGACACCTGGTACAGAATCATTCTGCTTTGGGACTGAGGGCAGTATTACTTATACATTTCATAACAATGAAACATTTATGTTCTTTGCAATATTAGCAAAGTCTAGCATATAACACATGACCTTTGGGAGAGGTGTTAATGATATATATATATTAGTATTGAAAATAAAATCAAAGATATCATATAGATTCAGCTTAACTTGTTGACTGGGTAAACAAAAATTTTTCTGGTTATTTCTAGCATGAAATTTTGGTATGGAACTTCTGGCATTTTCAAGCAAGTGGCATAATGTGTACAAAAGATTATTGATCTAATCAGACAAAGGTGGGACTGAATATATATATATAAATCACAACAATTTAAAATGTGCAATTTGATCAATAATATTGCTTTAACTGGTCAGTCTCTACTTGACCACTTATTACTTTCATTGATAAATTAAGATATTCTCTGATGTAAAAAGAAAGGTCAAGTTTTTTGTGTCATTGCAACATTTATGTATATGCACAGCTGGCAGCTCAACTTCTGTATTCATATTCCAAAACTTATGTGTGCTAGGCTGTTTGGGTATCATGTTAGAACTTTTCTTACTAACACAGTAATTTTCCATGCATCTATTGTCCTCAAATTATTCAGATTCCTAATTTCATTGTGTTTGGATTACTTTTTACAAAGCATATAAAAACCATAATTTAATTAATTAAAAAAAAAAAAAAAAGTCAGTGGCAACAGATATATGCAATATACCCACCTACTCCATTTATATTAGATTTTTATTATCTCTAAATATTCAGGTATCCTTCTTTTTGGTTAGTGATTTAACTTTTCTTAAAATTATATTAATTAGGCCAAGGTCTCAGAGATTCCTAACACTCTCAATAAAAGTTTGTCATTCAAAATAAAATTATTTTGAGATTAAGACAGCTAGATAGGTGGCTAACATTTTGCATCATGGGCTTTAATGTGGACCAGTTGAATTGCTTCTTTACTTTAAAAATATATAGTATTATATTGCTTTAGAATGTACCTTAGCACAACCAGGGCACAATTGTCTTACCAAGTCACCATAAGTAATCACCAATATTCTTTCTCTGGATTCAGGTAACTGATATACTGGACCTAGTCTTTCCTGAACTGCTCGACCCCATGAGCCCTCTCTGAGGTATTATTTATTATTATTATTATTATTATTATTATTAAAGAATAAATAATGTATAACAAGAAAATTGTTCCTGTCTGCAGTTTTCTAGTTTGATGTCAAGGCTATATTATATAGAACAATGTAGTATGCAAGGTATGTAGTGTGCAAGGCTACAAGGCTTTCTGGGATAGCAATGGAAAGAAGCTTGGACTGGGCAGCTGGAGTGAGAGTTGCTGAGGTCAAATTTACAGATAACACTAAATTGGGGGGGGGGGGGGGAAAATGGGTGATACAAAACAGGAATAGAAACAAATGTAGCAAATGTATTTCCAGCCCCACAGGTATTCTCTGAACAAAATATTTTATTTATTAATTTTTTAATTGAAAATAAGAAGCAGTTTGTATATGTTCTGCAAGTAGGGAAAATAAAGCCAAAATGTTCAGTGATAAAAAGAATAACAAAACACAAACAGAAATATATGTATTTTTACCTTCTTTAATACTTATTTGGTCCATCATGATAAGAAGCTTACTATTTTGGTGTTGTTGCTGTTGTTATGTTGTATTTTTTTAATATGTTTGTTTGTTTTATATTTTATTATTGCACACAAGGCAAAAACATACAGAGATAAAAACAAAAGAGCTATTTATATCCTTTAAAACTCATCATCTTATTTTCTCTATCACTGTAGTGGGTTTACGTGGCAAGGTTTTGGTAGCAGGGCACCATAGGGGTGGCTTTTGTGAGAAGAATCCATAAGCTGCCCCATGGTTGGTAAGGGCCCCACTGCTGACCAGAGCTGAGCCAATAAGTGATGTTGTTTTGTGCCTCTGTGAGAGCACATTTAAGGATGGGGAAAAAAAAAAAAAAAAAAAAAAAAAAAAAAAAGACCACGCACGTACAGGTGACCTGGCAGGAGTTGCTGCCCATGGGGGACCCAGGCTGGAGCAGTTTGCTCCTGAGGGTTGGACCCCGTGGTACGGACCCATATCTGGAGCGGTTCTTGAAGAGCTGCTGCCTGTGGAAAGCCCACACCAGATCAGTTCAGCAAGGACTGCATCCCGTAGGAGGGACCTCACAGCACAGGGGACAAGAGTGACCGAGAAGGAGTGGTGAAGAAGCGCTAGAGACTGACTATAACCCCCATTCCCCCGTTCCCCTGTGCCGCTTGGGGGGAGGAGGTGGAAGAGGGCAGTTGGGGGGGGGGAGGAAGGTGCTTTTGGTTTCTTTCCTTTGTTTCTCGCTTCTCTGGCTTGTTTGTTATAGGTAATAAACCTTATTATCTCCCTATGCTGAGTCTGTTTTGCCTGACACGATAATTGCTGTGCGATCTCCTTATTTCAACCCTTGAGCCCTTTTCATTGTATTTTCTCCCCATTCCTCTTTGAGGAGGGGGAGTGAGAGAGAGGTTGTGGTGGAGCTCGGATGCCCACCCGAGTAAAACCATCACGATCACCGGTTTAGAAATGAGAAAACATTTTAGAAGGCTGGAGTCACAAATGATTAGGAAATGCAATTCAAGCTTCTTTTTCCTTTATTCCTCACTCTTAGTTTGCATTTCTTCAGTACAGTTGGATAAAATAACGCATTAGAAAAGCTAGATATATAAAGATACAACTTTCTAACATCATGCTCATAGGCATACAAGATAGGTTTACTAATTATGAAATTTAATTAGAGTATCCATCTTTCATTTTATTCCTTGGGATTTAAGTGACAACATCACATAAGCTCATCCATCATGTCTTTCTGGCTCATCCTTCTTCCTGGCTTTTCTATATGGGATGAAAATTATTATTTTTTTCCTTTAGTCATTTTTTGACTAGATACCATTAATACACAATGAGGGGAATGGTAGAAATGTAGAAAGCTACCTGTTGATGATTTGAAGAACGAAGTCAGAAATTTTCTTAGTGATGAAGTATTCTTTATTGGCAGCGCTGGATGCACGGGGGATCTCTCCGCCTAACGTGCATACCTGAAGTGACAAACTATCTCATACTTATACAGCAGAACAATGAATATTCAAGTAACGCCTATACATATTCATTACCTAATCCCGCCTACTCTCGCTTCGTATGCTAATTAGCTTATCAGTCCTTTGTGCTTGCGCAGATTCTTCCAAGAATTGTGGGCAGGGGTCTTCGGGATGTGGGCAGTGGTCTTTGTGAGGAAGACCGTAGGTCTTCCTCGCAGTGCACTTTTCACCTTTTGCTTAAAGATGCTAAGTCAGCAGGGTTAGCTGTTTTCCAAGCTGTAGAACCAGTTTCGGCTGACAACCTGTTATCTGTCTTTCCCCATTTGGTGTGTTTTTATCTCAAGTTTCAGCCTCAGCCAGCATCCCGTTATCTGTCTTTCCCCCCTTTGGTGTGTTTCAGTTCAAGTTTCAACAAGATGCTAGCAGACACAATATACATGAGGATGTCTTATTCTCATTATATTTTAACTACAAGATTTATTCTATCCTAAAGTGAGTTCATACAATATCATTGACCAAACTCCAACTAAGACATGGACAAACAGAACAAGATAAACAAGAACACTGCAATGATGCTCATTACTTACTACTTTTGCAAGACAAAACTTTCCAAATGACATTAATGACTGAAAAAGTTGTAAGGATATGTAGAAAGAGAGTGTCTGCTCCTTTAAGGCTATCTGGTCAAGGGCCTTTTCCAGTGCAACAAGGGATAATAAGAAAGAGGGGCAGTCATGTGAACCAAGTCTGATCAAGTCACACTAATTCACGAGGGCATGTGAGTATATGGGATTCTTTATTCCAGCAGGGTTATCTGATCAAGGTCTTGAAAGCTCGGAGACCATGACCAGAAAAACCTGGTCAGTTGTACTATTTGAAAAGGAAAGAGATGGAATCTGGGAATGTTGATTCAAGCAAGGTTGTCTGAATGAGAATATCTGGTTCAGGATGATAAGAAAAATACTGAGAAGTAGATCTGGCAAAGCAAAAAGTGAGACAATGGCAAGAAGCATACCTCCCAGTCACACTAGTTGATGAGTAGCAAACTACAGGTGCCACTTCCAGAAAGATCAACCTGAACTTTGCATTTGATAAGACTCTGAACCTAGGAGGGGGGCTGGGCTGGGAGAGTGCAGAAACTGAAGAGATGTGCAAACCTATGGTGGGTGTACAGGGGGATGGCAGAGTAGGAGGAACAAAAAGAGAAGAGAGAAGGGTATAAAAGAGACAATCGCTTGTAAAACAGGGCCAGTCAGTGCTTGTCTGTCCAATGTTTGGACATGTTTGCAGTGAGCTTCAAACTGGACTAGACCAGGGAGTAGTTGATGTGCTAATTGGGTAAAGGGTCTGGGAACTAGGCATGAGTGCTGGATGGACAAAGGGGACATGCCAGGTACTCAAAGCATCTGCCAATGTATGTTTGAGAACCTAGAGAGTGCTGTGTGTGTGCCTGCACTAGCAAACTGGTATCTCTACCAGCCAGACGGAAGGGGATTTTGCTGTCTATGTCTAGGAGCTGTACTTGATGATCCTTATGGGTCCCTTCCAACTCGGGATATTCTGTGATTCTATGTTTTACTTGAGTCCAGTGTGTAAATGCTGTTGAAGGCTGCCCTTGGCTGGGGCAACCTGTGTGACCCATCCTATCAGCACCCCAACTCTCTTTGTGTCTGTGTTTCACTTAGATACCTGCTCAGCTTTGCTACCAGCTGAACCTGCAAAGGGGAAGAGGCAGACACATCCCCCCACCTGAGCAGAGACTCCAGGTCCCCACGCACCTACTCAGTGGCCCACCAGGAGCAGTGCTGGGTCAGTACAACTGCAGAAGGCAGCTGCACTCTTTGCTTTTTCCCTCACTTAATTATTTGCAGAATCTCCATAAAATAAATGAATGATATGTATTCTTAAAATATTAAGATAAGGTCACTTTATTATTTAAAGAACATCTGGAAAGCTTTTGTTTTGATTTCTGGCTTGAAATATATGTTGTAAAAATAATAGTTGCAGAAGTAATTGTTAAGTACAAAATAAAAGGGAATGAGAGAAATTCAGAAGGCAATAAAATATTTGCTATAAAGTTATTATGGTCTAAACAACAAAGCTAATTTATTTTGAATCAGTCCCATGGCTGTAGAAGCTTGCACTAATGGTGAAAAGAAACTGATTGAAGTTTATGCCTCAGTTTAGTGGGATAGTGGAGACAGATAGATGGCAGAAGAATTATTCCTGGGAATCTTCAAAACAAAACCTTATGCATCTTGATTAAATCTTAAAGTTGATGCTTCTCTGAGTGGAGAGTAAAAACAAATTAGTTCCTGAGGTACTTTCCAAACTGAATTATTCTATGAGTCTATGATAACCGACACAATTATTATATATAAGTATAATTTAATAAATGAGCAAATAATATGTTTAAAATGTTAAGAATCTCTACCCTTTTACATACTTTCATACATGTGCTTTCATTATTTTCTTAACTATTTTAGAGCTTCACCTAAAACATCATTTGTGACAGTAGAAAGACTGTAAGCATTTATCTGCAGCTTTAAGTACAGGGCTGTATTATATATATGTGTACACATATATGTATACACCAAACAAGATAGCACAGTACAGCACAAGGCAGCAAAACTAGCTTAAGTCCTAGAAACTAGTTTATGATGTGCTGCACCCATAAAAATTGATCTGCACTGCTTTGATGTATCTGTCCTGTTTCTAGCTGTAGAGCTTGCTCAGGTCGTAGTTCAGTGCATGGCACTGTTTCACAAAAGAGACGTACCTTCTATAGGTTGTGTATTTTGACCTTTTATTTGCTCAAGAGACAAGACAGCTTTATGCAGTTTTGAAATTTTAATGAGTAAAGCAATATAGAAGACATTATAGTTGCTGTTGTTATAATAAAATTGATTATTAGAAATTTTGCCCTTGACTTCAGTAGAATTAAGCTTTAATGAGAAATGAATTTATTAATGAAGAAGGGGTGATGTGAAGGGGAATGAATAGGAAAATCTCTACAAAATCTCCAATTGTCATTAAATATAGGCCTGACATTGACTTACAGTTTACTTTAAATACATCCAGGAACATTTCCAAGGCTAGATCCACAGGTCTAGATGGTGTAAAACAACAACAAAAAATAAGCCATTTCGAAAACTAAAGGGCAATGGTCTTCTTCAATATACTGCACAGTAATGTGGGATTCAAAGTAAATAAAACAAAATGTTTGAGACCCAAAAAATTCTTTTAAGAGAGAGTAAATCTAGAAGAGGGACAAATAGTGATAATATAATGGAACTATGTAAAATAAGTGTGATATATGGAGTATTAATTTGTATCAAGAAGATGGTTGATGTTAATAAAGAAGGGGGAGATGTGGGAGTGTGGCCATGGGGGTCGACAAGCCCCATGGTTGGTGATAACATCAGACTCTTAACGATGAGGCCATCAAGAATTGTAAAGAGTTTAGAGGGAACAAAGACGGGTGATTCAGGAGACGCCCTGCCGTCTCGTCTTGCTTGTTCTCCAGCCGTTAAGGCATGGAAGTTGCTGGGTGTTTGCGGTTGACGGCCAAAGCTGTTGACCAATGAATAGTGAGTGGGAAAGTACTGCTGTGGGGGAATAATATAAGAAGGGAGCCTGTCCTCAATATGTGGGTGCAACACGATATAATGAAGTTATGTCATCAATAAAGAAGTAGAAGAAAGGAATGAATAGGGACAGGCTAGCAGAAGAGGGACCAGGACAGGAACAGGGACATTGATCGCTTCGTGAAGATAGGTTCGGCCAAACTCAGCAAACCGCTCAAAGAAGCTCGTATTGAAAGTCTCTGAAAATAGGTGCACCGGAGCTGGAAAGAAGCTCAAGCTGAGAGAACCAGACCCGCGCACACAACTGCCCGTCGCTGGCCGAAGGTGAGCAGTTGCGCATTATGGGGAATCATACATCCTTAGAAACAAAGACTGTTCTGGTAAACTTACAGCTTATTACCTTTATTAACAATGAGACAGTTTATGATCCTGAAACATGGGAACAAATTGAGGTCATGGTGTGGGATTCTGCTACTAAAAACGACAAGGATGCGGTGGGATTGCTCGGCACCTGGCGAGCAGTCTCTGAGGCCTTAAAGAGCCATGTGGGACCACAACCAGAAACGTATGGTTTGCTAGATAGCGAGGGCTCGTCCATCGATCCCTCTGCTATACCATCGCCCCCCCCGCCGCTACTGCCATCGCAGGCCTTTGCTGTTACGCCCCCTGGTGACCTGGGCGTTCCTTTCGATCCAGGCCCTATCGGCCCTGAAAAGGAGCTGGATGTTTCCCTTCGATCCGGGAGGAATAGGATACATAGGCCGAGTTGCTTAACAACTTAAGGCAAGATATATTGTTCCCACGACTAGCCCTGGAATTCTCTGGTGTTTGTAATCAAGAAAAGGAATGGAAAATGGAGACTGTTACATGACCTGAGAAAAATTAATGAAGTCATGGAAGATACGGGAGTACTTCAACTAGGATTACCAACTCCAACTATGCTCCCCCAATCACGAACATTAATAGTAATAGACTTAAAGGATTGTTTGTTAAACACTTCAGAATTCGGAAAACTTTGCCATGTTTATGTTTCAGTTGATACCTTTTCTGATTGTACATATGTATAGGCGTACTCGGGTTTCTTATGAATATGTAAAAGCAATGTTCTATATATTTTGAAAGTTCAACGGTTGTGTGTGCATCTTGGTGGAGCAGAGACTTTCAGCACACCCAGCGTGTTTGCTTGCCTCTAAAGACAGAATGCTTGTTCAGAAAAGTTTATTGTTTCCTTTTATATTTAATAATATTTCTTAGAAATATTCTTGAAGTTCAGTCATAACAATAAGTTTTATATCTCATGAAAACAGATTGGAGCGCTATAAATGTGAAACTAAGAAATACATTTATGGTTGTGCAAAAAAAAAAAAAAAAAAAAAAAGCCATTCTATTTTGAGGTATACAATGATTTTTAATATTCAGTTAAATTCACATCATGTTCATTCTAGGACTATATGAGGAATTGTTATAAAATTGTTATAAAACCTTATTTTTTACATCACTTTATTGTTAGCAATTATTGTTCTCTTTGATTACATAATTCTTATGTTGCCTTCTTATGCTAAAATAAAATTCAATATTTTGAAACAAGACCTTTTAAAAATACTGGATTTCATATGCTTTCTTAAAAAAATCATAGTATATATTTTTTTTCATTATAGTAAGGCTGTATATAAGTTGTTACATTGTATAAAATCGGTAAGTAACATAAGATAGAGCTTAATTCAATGTAATTTGAAGTTTTGTTTGGAAATCTCTCTATATAATGTTTTCTCAATATCTGAGAAAAGTAATCACAAGATATACCCTGTAAAAAGCCTTCTGCATAGTATAGATTGTAGTAGACAAGTCAGTCCCAAAACATATATGCATATCTACAGACTAATTTGTTTGGGTCTGCTCTCTGGCAATGTGTCAACAGGCAGAGAATAGCTTGTGTAGTGAGTTAAATTCTCTTATTCTTACAGACAATGTGACTGCATCCAGACCTGCTGGGAATGGGTGCTGCTAAGTTGTTTATATTTGTTATAGATGCTCACTGAAAACAGCCAAAACATGGACAGCAGATGTTCTAGCAAACTAATATTTTAAGGAAATGTGTAGTAGAAAACTAATGTTAATGTCCCATTCTTGCAAGACCTATTTGCAGTTTGCAAGCTGACTGAATCTCACTATTTCACTTCTGAATCTCTGACACTGGCAAATGCTAAAAGGGAAAAAAAAAAAAAAAAAAAAAAAAAAAGTTGGAAGTAGATTGATGTCCTCTTAAAATCCTGACACAAGTAAAGAAGCAAACAAAACTATACCTGTTAATCTACTGTTGTAAAACTCCAAATCTACCTGCAAATGACTAAATCCCTGTGAGACTTTATTAGTTATTGAATGCTTAAAGAAATTATGATTTTATACTGATTTTTTTTGTTGGTATGAAATAATCACTTCTTCTTTGGGGATTTTATGAAACGGTTGGTAGTGGTTCTGGTTACTTCTTAGAACATCACCCTAGCTGCTTTTCAAAATGATTGGTAATTGCATTGTATATTATAGCATTTTGAATAGAATGGGTAAAAGATGATTCCAAACACTTTGTGTAATTGAATCAAAGGCAGCTCTACACATATTCCTAATTAATGTTTTGTGTAATTTGTGTCACTTATACAGACTATAGATCACCTTATTTTGCCTTGAATATTCAGTTTTTTATGTTTGTGCAATACATTTCTATTTTCTTCAAAATGCAAATAAAGAAAAAATACATAAGTAAGCAATGACAAAAAACATTCTTCCCAAATCTGTACTTGTGGAACATAAGGCTTTTTTTGAGAATTCCATTTCTATTTGTCTCATTTTTTATTAATTCAGAAAACAATATCCTTTGGATTTGTTGTGTACTTTCAGAATTACAGTCTAACTTATTTAGTGCCATCTCCAGTTATGGTTGACTTACAGAAATAAGGAATAGGAAACACAAAAAATATTAGTGCTGTCACACTGTAAACTACAAGAATAATGCAAAATATAAAGAAAATGTCATTTAAATGCAGTGTTTTGAAAGGACAGAAAGTGATTGATGGCAGTTATAAACTCTACAAGGCACGCAAGCAGCTGGGATTTTACTAGCAGTTCTGCAATTAATTAGCATACAAATATCAATGTTTCCTGGTGTATAACATGTGGTACAGATTGATGTATAAAAGATTCCACCTAATAATGCATGCATTTTAGGAGTTACGAGAAACAACTCAGTCTTCTTTCCACTTGGTACCTGCTAGCAAATCAAATGGGGGTGTACAAGAAGTTGTGAGTGGTTACAGCCAGAACGGCTGACCAAAACTGACCAAAGGGACATCGTATACCATATGATGTCATGCTCAGCAATAAAAGCTAGGGCAGAGAAGGAGGGTGGGGGTGGGGGGTGGAGTTTGGAATGACAACGATTGTCTTCCCAAGCAATTTCTTCTCAGAAAGAGTAGTTAGGCATGGGAACAGGTTGCTCAGGGAGGTGGTGGAGTCACTGTTCCCAGGGGGGGTTAAGGAAAGGTTAGATTTGGTACTTAGGGACATGGTTTGCTGTGTAATATTGGTGGTAGGGAGATGGTTGGACTAGATGATCTTGGAGGTCTTTTTCAACCCTAATAATTCTACAAGTAACCATTACATTTGATGAGCTCTGCTTTCCTGGAAATGGCTGAACACACCTGTCTGCCATTGGGAAGTAGCTAATTAATCCATTATTTTGCTTTGCTTGTGCATGCAGCTTTTTCTTTCACTAGTAAACTGTCTTTACCTCCACCCATGAGTTTTTGCACTTCTACCTTTCTAATTCTCTCCCTCATCCCACCTGGGGAAAGTGAGTGAGCAGCTGTGTGGGGTTGCCTGCCAGAGTTAAATCACAATGCATGGGCAGTAAGACCTGGTGGTGTCCTTAGGATGTTGACACTACCAAAAGGTTTATTGCACAATGACCCTAACACTAGAAGTTTTAACAAATATGATAAGTTTTTTGAATTGGTTTGAAGACTGAGGAGTCAGAAAGAGGGAATGTCATAATGCCATGAAACACTGAGCACAGAGTAGTCTGAACTTCATGACTTGGACCTTTCTCATGTGCTGAATTCCACTGAAATACCAATTAGCAATTTGCCATGATTTTAAGGAGTATTGCCATGAGGCAGTTAATGCCTGTCATCATATACTTATGACTTTGTACTGCCATACACTTTTAGAGTTCAACAAAGGTATTATTTAATGATGACAATTACACTGCCACTGGCTGTAATGTAGCTAGAAGCTAAAATAAATAATCTTACATTTCAGAGTGTTAAAAAGATATGAACAATTTCATTTAAATACTCCTACACTTTTCTCAGGTCTAATGTAAATACCTTGTAGGTTTATTAGAAACAGTGATAACTTGTTTTTCTTTCTATTTAACAAGTTTTCATTTGTGCTATTCACCTTCCTCTAATTTGCTCAAGTTAAGGTCAACTGTGTTGAAATCAGTCTTTTATCTGAGTCTTCTCAAGAAGGATAAAAGATTTGTTTAATTTGCAAGCTTCCATTTTACAGTATAAATATTGCATTTTGTTAACCAAGTAAAGATAAACGAAGCACTGTGAACTGTGCAGCAATTGAAAAGGTTTCCTTTTACCTTGTCCTGTCCAGTCTATTCTGGCTTAATGATAAAGTGTGTTGGAAAGGTAAAATTTCCTTATTCGCAAAAGCAATTGATTGTGTTCTGATTTTGCATTTGCAAATGTGCATATATATGTTTGGTGAAGGGATGTCTGAACTACCAGAGAGAGAACAGTGTAAGTGAAAAAGATTGCCTTGCAGCTTTGAAGATCCTCAAATGAGCACGAGTCTGCAATTAGAGAACAGACCAAAGACATACCTCAAAGGTAACAGGAAAGAAACTTTCCTACAAAACAAGAAGGGGAAATGTGTGAAGTTTGTTCAGCTCAGCAAGCTACTGGAAGTTGTTAGACTGGAAAAAGGAATAGAAGAAAAAAAATTCCAAAGTTATTGCAATGGCACACTGGGAAAAATAAATTTTCGTACATAATGATTCAATCAAAGAGTTATCCCTATTCATCTCATTCTATTTTATAGTATCTGTGTTCTGATAAAATATTCACTGTAGAAACTGAAAGTATTTTTATCCTTTTGCTGTCCTCAGTTCACCACAATGAAGTGTGAGTGTATGTAAGTGGTCATTCCGAAAAGAGGGAGGGAGACAGTTCTAGAAACAGTTTTAAGAGTGCAAGTTAGCAGTGTGTTATTTTTGTTAGTGACATAGTCTGTGACTACTCGTGAAATTAGTATAGAACAAAAGGATTGGATAGATAGAGCAAAATCAATATGGAGGATCCAATCATCACACTAAATACATTTAAAGACATTTCAACATTTTAAGAGTATGTTCAACGTGGTTCTATGGACTGAAAGCTCATTTGCAGCTGAAGCATATTAGGAACACACATGCAGCACATCATCCGCATTGTTTTCCTCTTAAAGAAACCTAGTTCCTCTTCAAAGACATTGCTCTACAACAAATTGAAATAGTTTAAATAGAGACAGCAAGGAGATTTGCTTCAAAACTCTACTGGTAAACTAAGGTAAATATTTAGTGCAGAAATGTTCATAATAGACAGTGCTATTCAGGACTTTTACTCTTTTTACTGCTGTATGACTCTGAAAGCTCTGTGAGTAATCTTCATCACAGTGTGTCAGCTTGATGGTCAGCTGAGATTCCATTTTATTACTTGCATGCTATGTAATGTGGTTTGGGACTGATGTATGAAGATGGTTATTAAGGTCCAAGAATCGTAAGTGATAGCATAGTTCTGCAAATATACTATGCATCATTTATATAACAGCTATTTCTCTTACTGATTTCCTGTTGTGGTCTGAGGAGTTCAATATTTATTTGTATATGTAATAACTTCAAGTATATAATCCACATCTGATACAATCATTCCTTTATGTACAGGCTCTGGCTGGAAATGAGATAATTTTCTTCATAGCAGCCTATATGGTGCTGTGTTTTAGAATGTGACGGCAGCCACTGATTAGAAACTGCCTGGGCATTGACCAGGAGGTAGTGTGTGATTCCCTTTGCATCACAGGTTTGTTTGCTTTTCCCTCTTTATTTCAGCTATTAAAGTGAGTTTATCTTGACCCATACGTTTTCTGTACTTCTGCTCTTCTGATTCTCTCTTCCATCCCTCTGGGGAAGATGGGGGAGAGGAAGGGAGATAAAGTGTCTGGTGGGTGCTTATTTGCTGGTTTGGGTCAACTCACTATGCTTCAAAACTGTTTGGGTCAACTCACTATGCTTCAAAAATGTTTAAAAATAAGCCCTAACATTGCCTATGCAGAAGAAAACAAATTTATGAAATGCTATTGAGATAAAAGAAACAAGGTTATAGATAGCATAAGTTGGTCGGGAAAGAAGAAACAACTTCTGCAGAACTGAAGGTGGAATTCTACTGGGGAAAGAGTTCTCATAATCTTTTAATAATGACAACTAAAAACACCCTTCCCCCCATCCACCTTCATCTACAACCTTCCCCTGTGTGGCAAAGGGGAAGAGGGAATGGAGACTGCGGTCAGTCTGTAAACTTTGTCTTTGCTGCTTCTTCACTGTCAGTCTCTGCTCCTGCTCCACGTGGGGTCCCTCCCACGGGATACTGTCCTTCCTGAACTGAGCCTGTGGAGGCTGCCCACAGGCAGCAGCTCTTCAAGAACTGCTCCAACATGGCTCCGTATCACAGGGTCCATCCCCCAGGAGCAAACTGCTCCAGGACGGGTCCCCCACGGGTGGCAGCTCCCCCCAGACTCCCTGTTCCTGCGTGGGCTCCTCTCCATGGGCTGCAGCTCTGGCCTGGGGCCTGCTCCTGCAGAGAGGCTCTCCATGGGCTGCAGCCTTCTCCCGGCCACATCCACCTGCTCCACCGGGGGCTCCTCCATGGGCTGCAGCATGGAGATCTGCTCCATGTGGGACCCATGGGCTGCAGGGGGACAGCCTGCTCCACCAGGGGCCTCTCCACAGGGTGCAAGGGAACTTCAGCTCTGGTGTCTGGAGCACCTCCTGCCCTCTTTCTGTAGTGACCTTGGTGTCTGTAGAGCTGGTTCTCACACCTCACTCTCCCAGAGGCTGTTGCACTTCAGTTTTTTTCCCTTTCTCAAATATGATATCACAGAGGCACAAACAACATTGCTTATTGGCTCAGCTCTGGCCTGCGGTGGGTCCCTTTGGAGTCAGCTGGAACAGGCTCTTATCAAACATGAGGCAGCTTCTCGATTCTTCTCACAGAGGCTACCCCTGCAGCCCTCAGCTATCAAAGCCTTGCCACATAAGCCCAATACAACAATATAAAAAGAAGTATATATGTATATTGAAATAATAATAAAAATGTGAAGGAATACCATCACCCTTTGACCAACTTTGGTTTGGATTAATAAAACCTATGTGTATTTTACCCACTGTTGTGGTTTAACCTGGCCAGCAGCTAAGTACCACACAGCTGTTCACTCACCCTCCCCCCTCCCTCTCTGGCATGGGGGAAGAGAATCAGGAAAGAATGAAGCCTGTGGGTTGAGATAAAAACAGTTTATTAGGACAGAAAATAAAGGATAATAATAATAATAACAGTAGTATTACTACTAATAATGTGTACAAAACAAGTGATGCACAATGCAGTTGCTCACCACCCACTGACTGATGCTCAGCTTATCCCCGAACAGCCTGTCCCCCAGCCCTGGCCAGCTACTTCATATTAATTGTTTAGCATGATGTCAGGTGGTATGGAATATCCCCTTGGCAATCTGGGGTCAGCTGTGCTGGTTCTGTCCCCTCCTAGCTCGTGCTGAACCCCCCAGTCTGCCTGCTCGCAAGACAGTGTGAGAAGCTGAAAAGTCCTTGGCTTAGTGTAAGCACTGCTCTGCAACAATCAAAACATCAGTGTGGTATCAACATTATTCTCATCCTAAATCCCAAACACAACACCCTACCAACTACTGGGAGAAAAATTAACTCCATCCTAGCTGAAACCAGGACACCCACCTATGAGAAAAGTAAATCAACCAATTCATCTTTATGGTGCTGACCCTAATTAAAAAACAAAAACAAAAACAAAACAACAACAACAACAACAACAAAAAAAACACTGTGCTTAATTAGCTCTCATTCTAGTACTTTCCTTATTTATTTTCTTCTTGGAAATTATTCTAAAAACAAACAACGTAAAATCTCACTACTAAGCTTTATATAGTTTATTTTACTTTCATAATAAGTGAAATGGCAAAGTTTTCAACTGCTTAGGGGAGGTGTTAAAAATTTACGTATCATTCTCAAGTTACCTCATTACATCAGCACTGTTGGCTACATGTTTGTCCTTCTCTTTCATTCAGGCAAAATACGCTGACAATATAACCTATGGTATCTTGCCTTTGGATGCCCTATTTAAACATTCAACAGAAGTTTTTAATTACATTTCACGTAAGGGAAATAGAATCTGAGTAAAAATGAAAATGAAGACATTCATGTGTATGGAAGTTAAACACCAATGGAGAGCTAAGCACCACCACACTGCTCTCTCAATCCCCCTCCTCAAAAGGACGGGAGGAGAAAATATGTTGTCTAAATATGGACTGCTCCAGCACAGGTTCCCTGTGGGCAGCACCTCCTACCAGATCCACCATAATCTCTTCATGGGCTGCAGTTTCAGCCCGGAGTCTGCTCCTGCATGGATTGTCCATGTGCTGAAGTTTCCTTCAGGCCATATTCACCTGCTGGCTGAAGAAATTCACATCAAGAATAATAAAGAACACTAACAAATGAAAAAGCAGTAGAAATGGTGGATTAGACTTGTGGAAGACATACAATTATATTTGGAAATGCTGTCTTGTTCCCTATTGCTACTCATACTGAGTATCTAGGGCTCTGGAATTTGGTTCAGAGATTGTCATCCTCAGTTAGAATTATGAAAAGTAGGCCTTTCCATTAAAAATAATAACAATAGTAATAATAAAAATATCTATTTCTAGGACTAAAAGGAGGAGTTATGGAGTAGTTTTTAAAAAGAGATTCCTGGATTCCTATTCATTGGTGTTAGTTTGAGCTGGATGTCATATATATCTACCTTTTAACAATTAATAAAAGCACAGGTACTGTATCATATAGTTCTAAATCAACTCCTCCTTACTGTTAAAAGTAATATAGCAAGAGTGCTTCAAATTCCCCAAGCTACTCCAATCTTTTTGCTTTCTCCCCTTCTGCAGAAATGTGCCCCTGCTCACTGTTTGGGAAACTGACTTGTCTGCGGACTTGCTAAAAGCTGTGCTCCTTCATAGCACCAGCTTGAAAGTCAGCTACTATAAATGAATACTTCCACAGGTTCTTCAGATTTCATACAGCCTTCGCCAGCTACTGTATTCTCTTTGGTCTACATTTTGCTCAATTCCTCCTTTTCTTCAACATCCCACATGCAGCTATAACCTTTTTACTCATCACAATTACCATTTGCTACTCTTTATCTTCTATAGTTGGCAAAGGTTTTGTTTGTTTGTTTTCCTGTGCTTTGCTATCCTCTCTTTGACTTTTTTTTTTTTTTTTTTTTTTTTTAATTCTTTCCCAGTGTAAAGGTTCATTAAACACCATCCCTTGGTAAATGCTTCTGTTCACAATTGCTTATTGTAAAGTATAGCTGATAGAATCCCATGTCCAAACTGATATCTTCCTCCACAAATATATTCATTTGTATTTTTATATACAGCTACCCTATTTAAACACATTTCAAGCATGCAATGTCAAACTTCATCTCTTACCTTTTTTTTTTTTTTTTTTTCCTCCACTTTTCTGACAGAATTTCCCTTATGCTTATCTTTGTTATTGGAGTTTCATCTCAAATTGAGAATAATTTTTAATCTTTGCAATGATGCATACATTTTTGTGGTTGCATATTGAATGACCAAGTCTTGATCTTATGTGACACTAGATAAGCTGGAAAGCAGTCTGCTGAAATAAAACATCAATTTCTAAATATAGGGTGTTGAACATTATTTTTTCTTTATTAGATTTTCTCAGAAGTTTGTGAAATTTATGTATTTTCTCATAACACAAAATTTCACAGACTTCTCAGTGTGATAAAAGCCCAATCTTGGATAAGCTTGCAAAGAACTTCAAATTTTTGCTTATACCAAGCCCCAGTAAGAATTTGTGGAGTCTTCAGGAGTCTGTAATACACTAATCTATGGTATTCAAGAACTTAAAACTATTTTTATGATAAATTTTCAGATAAATCTGTTCTCTTTGAATATGAATTACATTAAGAATGATTGGAAGGTATGTCCCAGGGAAAATTAAGCAACTACAAGCAAAATAAGATACTTCAGAAATTCCTGTTAAATTAATCACAGAATCACAGAATGTCTAGGTTGGAAGAGACCTACAAGATCGCCGAGTCCAACCTCTGACCTAACACTAACAAATCATCCCCTAAACCATATCCCTAAGATCTACATCTAAACATCTTTTAAAGACCTCCAGGGATGGGGACTCAACCACTTCCCTGGGCAGCCTATTCCAGTGCCTAACAACCCTTTCTGTAAAGAAGTTTTTCCTAATATCCAACCTAAACCTCCCCTGACACAACTTTAGCCCATTCCTCCTCGTCCTGTCACCAGGCACGTGGGAGAACAGACCAACCTCCGCCTCGCTACAGCCTCCTTTCAGGTACCTGTAGAGTGCGATAAGGTCGCCCCTGAGCCTCCTCTTCTCCAGGCTAAATCGTCCCAGCTCCCTCAGCTGCTCCTCGTAAGACTTGATCTCCAGACCCCTCACCAGCTTTGTTGCCCTTCTCTGGACTCTCTCGAGTACCTCCATGTCCTTCTTGCAGTGAGGAGCCCCAAACTGAACACAGTACTCGAGGTGCAGCCTCACCAGAGCCGAGTACAGGGGGACAATCACTTCCCTGGACCTGCTGGCCACGCTGTTTCTTATGCAAGCCAGGATGCTGTTGGCCTTCTTGGCCACCTGAGCACACTGCTGGCTCATATTCAGCTGACTGTCAATCAATACTCCCAGGTCCTTCTGACAGGCAGCTTTCTATCCACACATCTCCCAGCCTGCAGCTCTGTTTGGGGTTGTTGTGCCCCAGGTGCAGAACCCGGCACTTGGCCTTGTTGAACTTTGTACTGTTGGCCTCGGCCCATCGGTCCAGCCTGTCCAGATCATCTTGCAGAGTCTTCCTACCCTCGAGCAGGTCGACACACGCACCTAACTTGGTGTCATCTGCAAACTTACCGAGGGTGCACTCGGTCCCCTCATCCAGATCATCGATGAAGATGTTAAAGAGGACTGGTCCCAGTACCGAGCCCTGGGGGACTCCACTAGTGACCGGCCTCCAACTGGATTTGACTCCATTCACTAAGACCCTCTGGGCCCGACCATCCAGCCAGTTCTTAACCCAACGAAGCGTGCACCAGTCCAAGCCATGGGCAGCCAGTTTCCTGAGGAGAATGCTGTGGGGAACGGTGTCAAATGCCTTGCTGAAGTCAAGGTAGACCACATCCACAGCCTTTCCCTCATCCACTAAGTGTGTCATCTTGTCATAGAAGATCAGGTTCGTCAAGCAGGACCTACCCTTCATAAACCCATGCTGACTAGGCCTGATCGCCTGCTTGCCCTGTAACTGCCGCATGAATAATATATATATATATATTAGCTTTATGTAGGAAAATATGTTCCAGAATACTTAGTTAGCCTCAACACACTTAATTCATTAATTTTGCTAGTTTCCCCCACTGAGAAATGAATCAGTATTCATGCTATTCCTTATATTAAGCTTTTGTAAACCTCAACTTCATGCCCCCCTGATCCTTCTTTACTCTGTGGAAATAAATTACTTTCCCTCAATATGCAGATCAGCTCATCAACTGAAAGGCTGACATCATCTTTTTAATCTTTTACTTCAGGACTTCATTTCTGCCCTTCAAAAAAGGAAAAATATTCCTAACAAATTACAGTGAGTAGCTCTGATGAGAAACTAGACTATCAAGTAAAACAACAACAACAAAAAACTCATTCTGTTCTCAGGGAAGTGAGTATGAAGTTTGTAATTACCTTCAGTGATAGCAGAATTCTGCTTTCTTTAGAAAATTATATGCATACATACATTAAAATTGTTAAATATATATTAAGTTTTCTGGTGTTTCAACATATGTGTATTCAATAATACTTATTATAGAGAATGGTGCAAAAATGGAGGCAGCTTTCATTATTTAAACAGTACTTAGACAACTTGCATGTATATGGATAATAAAAGTTTGTTGATGTAAGTTCTGTCTTCTCATGATGACTGCTCATGAATACCTCTCCATGAGAAGTCATTGCTCATACCAATATACAGTTCATGCAAACACTGTAATACATACAATCAACTGACCTGTCTCAGACAGTGATTCTAATCTCCTATACCAGAGTGGTTGACTATGCTTGAAATTGATGAGGAGAATATGACTTGGTGGGGTTGCAGGCTCTTCTACTGATATGACTGGACACAAAAAGATGTCTGCAATTTGTGATCATTGGCTAG
This sequence comes from Nettapus auritus, assembly GCA_011076525.1. Lineage (NCBI taxonomy): Eukaryota > Metazoa > Chordata > Aves > Anseriformes > Anatidae > Nettapus > Nettapus auritus. The sequence goes on from CM021765.1 coordinate 167,801,704, forward strand.
ACAGAAATAAAACCAATTTTGATTAAATAAAAAAAATACATTAAATTTTTCTGTTATGCTCTTTGATGTAAAAGCTCTAATAAAGATTGTGAACTGTCCTACATCAGTTTACCCAATCCAATTATTTATCTTTAAAACATTCCCATTTATTTTAAAATGATCAAATTTAAGATTTGCTCAATTATTGTACTTCAGGGACACTGCACAAAATTCTGGCACAGGATTATCTGCAAAGGCTTAAAGAGGCTCAGAGTAATATATAACCTATCAGGACCCAGAATGTATGTTCCTCACCATGAGGGTTTGTCTGTGGGAACTTTGGCCCAGACCCTCACTGCTGCTGACCCTAGGAGAGGTTCCCGAAGCAGCATGGTGGACAGGGTTGTCTCTGGCCATACCAACCCTGGCCCTGTCTCCTGTTTCACAGAATCACAGAATCACAGAATTTCTAGGTTGGAAAAGACCTCAAGATCATCGAGTCCAACCTCTGACCTAACACTAACAGTCCCCACTAAACCATATCCCTAAGCTCTACATCTAAACGACTTTAGTCTGTGATAATTCACCAAGGCCTGGCTCCAGTTACAGCCCCAACACCTTATGGACCTGACAGCTAACAGCACCAGGCTCTTGCTCCATCCCCATGGTCCTGAATGACCATCCTGGGGCTGGATCTGAACCTGGACCTCACCTACCCATTTATCCACATCTCAGATCAGCCTTGGCTTGTTCCCATCCCCAGGGAGGTGCCTGATGCCCAGGGCTGCCCTGATATCCGAGCTGCTCTCTTCCTGGCTGGGGCAGTGGGATAGGCCCTAGCTGTCAGGCCCTGCTCTGATGAACCCTGGGGATCCTTCGTCACTCCCAGTGTCCTGGCCTACATGGAGCTGTCAATCTACATAGTTCTTTTGCAGGAAGGAGCCATGTTTTCATGGAAAGTTGGATTTTTTGTGCACATACTAGATAGATACTGTCTTCATCAGTAGCATTGAATGCCACCATATTCAACATACGTCATACCTATTCTGCACTTGCAACACAGGACTGATGTTTTCAGGACTTGTTTTCTGTAACTTTGACAACACTGGATTCATACAGCAGACATATTTCTGTTTGGTATCACAGGTAGCTCAGCTGTTGAAACAAGGAAAATCTCTGCAGAATTGTGGGTTAATTCCATCTGACAGGTAAACCCCCACCCATTCAATCACTCAGTCCCCCTCAGAAGGACAGGGGAGAGATAACTGGAAAGGCAAAAGTAAGAAAAATATGTGGATCAAGAGTTTAGTAAATGAAGCAGAGCTGCATATGCAAGCAAAGAAAATTTAGGAATTCATAAACTTTGCATGGCACATAGTGGGGGATGGAGGTTGCAGTCAGTCCATAACACTTCATCTCTGTCGTTTCTTCAACTTCACTCTCTTTTGCTGCTCCACTGTGGGGTCCCTCCCTCAGGATGCTATCCTTCCCAAACTGGTCCTACATGGTCTTCCCACAGACTGCAGCTCTTCAAGAACTGCTTCCGTATTGGATCATACAAGGGAGTGCAGCCCTTCTGGAATGAACTGCTCCAGCATTGCTCCCCCACAGGTATCAGGTCCTGCCACACCTCCTGCTCCACTGTGGGCTCCTCTCCTCAGGCTGCAGCTCTGGCCCAGAGCCTCTTCCTGTATGGGCTCCCCGTGGGCTGCAACCTCCCTCCCTCAGCCCATATCCACCTGCTCCACCACGGGCTCCTCCATGGGCAGAAGAGTGGATTTCTGCTTCACCATGTTACACTATAGGGGCTGCAAGAGGACAGCCTCCTCTGCCATTTTCCTCTCTGCAGGATTCAGAAAAACTGCTCTCGTGCCTGGAGCACTTCCTTCCCCTCCTTCTTCACTGATGTTGAAACCTTCACCATTGTTTCTCTCTCTATTTTTTCATTTCTCTCTCCCCGCTTCTGTTGTGCAGCAGTTTTTCCCTTTCTTAAATCTGCTCTCGCAGTGGTGCAACCAGTACAGGTAATAGGCTCAGCTTTGGCTGGTGGTGGGTCCTTTCTGGAGCTTGCTGAAACTGGTTTTAGTCTAACATGGGCAGCTTCTGGACTTTTCTCACAGAGGCCACCTCTGCAGTCCCCCCACTACCAAAGCCTTTGACACGTAAACAGAATGCAGTTGTTTCATATAATGTAATTATAGGCCATCATAATATGCAGAGAAAACTGCTAGGTATGGCATAGTTTAAGTAGAAGGTTTGAAAGAAAATGTACATTTTTCTTACTTTACAAAATAGGTCCTTTTCTCCAAACTGCCAGGTTCCAGTGAATTCTCGGGGTGATAAAGCCCTTCCAGACTCTTACTAGATCACTGTGAGACTTGATTATGAGTCTGTTGCAAGCTATACCCCTTCATCTGCCACCTTCTTCTCCTGATACAGTCATTTCCTTTCTGTTTCACTGACTGCTTCACCCATCCTTCACAAGCTTCTTTAAGCATCCCAGTGAAGGTACAATACTTTCCTCTCTTTAAAGGGTTGCTACTGATCTGAGGTGTGTTAGCCAATGCAAGGTCCTTACTGTCTAGCTTCACCTTTGTTATGGAAAATACAAAACCCATCAGAAGAACTGTAATAAACAGATTTAATAGTTTTATCAGCCATCATGCTCTGTATCAACTGTCATTCTCTGAAGATGGCATTAAACTGCACTGAGCTGTGGTGCAATCGCTCTCTGATGAAACAACTATTTTGTTTTGCATTCTTGGAACAATTTATTTATAGCCAGTAGGTCTGCAATGTGTAAGGAACACAGTTTTTTCTGGGGGTTCCTGTTGGAAGCTTTATATGATCCCAAAGGGTATCTGTTCCTCTTTTAAGTTCAACCTCCTAAGAATAATAAAGAAGGAAAATAAAATGTACTAACAAAACTTTTCTATGAGCTGAGTTCTTGTTTCCCCCAGCACACAATATATATCTTAAAGTCTGTTCAATGACGCTATGGTCATACTATTTTTTTTTCTGTCTTCTCTCATGTTTTATGTGGTTTTGGTTTGTTTGTTTGTCTGTTTTCTAAGAAAATGAGACTTAAGCTGTCACACTACATTTTTATTTCTGTCTCTGCTAATAAACCTTTCATGTATTTGTATTTCCAGAGGAAACTGTATGAAACTGTTAATTTACAGATCTAAAATATATACTTTTTTTTTTTTTTTAAATGCTTCTAGTGAAAATCTGCTTTCTTGTAGGAGTATGAGAATGCCCCTAATAGTGTCTTGCAGAAGGGCAAGTTGGGCAAGTTGCACAATTATGCTCTTTAAACATCAGAGATTCTAAGCATGAAATGCAATGGTCTTAATTTATCAAGTGAGATACACTGTTTATGTGTTAATGTTTTAATCCATCACAGAACTACTTGCAAACCACAGAATTAACATATTAAAAGTCTGATTTAACACAAATTAAATTGTGCTTGATTTTCACATGCAAACCACCAGTTCACATTTTCCTACAGTTACATTGAAGTTATTTTGTAAGAAGAAGGCCCCAGTAATTAGTGATAGGGTTGCATCAAATTAGTACCAAATTACAGGGTCAAATTTAAATAGAACAGTTTACTTTGTGCTAGACTTTCTCGGTTGTCTTATTAGGTAAATGCTCCATTTAAGATATGCAAACACCTTTCAAAAGTGTAAGCAAAACAGCATTCAATTTAAAATGAAGTGATTAAGATTTTCTTTCTAAATTTCTTCATCTTTCTGAAGCTTTTTAGTGCTTAAGTGGTTAAACAATTAGTTCCCCCTCTCCTGAAAAAAATCTCATATACCCCTCTGCTAAACTCACAGCAAACAATGGTTAAAGAACTCTGAAAATACCTATGAAGAAATAGTACACATATTTGATCTGCATACATGTCTACCAGAAAAAAAAAAAATAATAATAATAAAAAAATTAATTAGTGGATATCTTGCTTACATCTTGGAACCCTGGAAACATATACATATGTGCTGATTAAAAACAAAACAAAACACTGAAATAAAGAAAATAGAGCTAATATCTTAGTGAAATCAACAACAAAATATTTCTCACTTTACTGAAGAAGGGATTCACACTACTAAGAGGAATTTTTATATAGACGGGGATGACACTTATTCTCTAAATTTCACAGTTATGAAGGTGTCTATTCTAGTGGGGATACTGTTAAGGAGTTCACTCCAGGTATTCCTAGATTGTGGAGATAATTCAGACAGACTTGTAGACTAAGCAACGGGTTCACTGTCTTCAGCTGAGTTGCAGTGGTGAGATACTGAGCCAGAGACAGATTGTCACATTTGCACTTACTGCTTGCATTTTTATCTCCTTTGTTGATCATTCCCATTATGACATTTACTAGCCCTCCAAAAGAAGTGGCAGACCTTCATTTATATTTTCCCTTTAGCTCTAGTTCACTGTCAGACACTCTTATTTGGTAGCAGTGATACAGCTGTCTTGAAAACTCTTTGATGGTGATCTTCCTTTGCTTGGTGCTTCCCCTTTACTACGTATACTGCTATTTGTACAGTTCCAGTTTCCTCATCACTTCTTTCAGTTTCCTCTTTCTCATTTCAGTGCCTGGTAAAACTGTGAAGATGATTATTCTAGATGCTGGAGAGTAATCCCACAGAAAGGGATCTGAGGGTTTTGGTTGACAGCAAGCTGAACATGAGGCAGCAGTGTTCCATGGCAGCCAGAAGGGCCAACAGTATCCTGGGGTGCATCAAGAACTGCATTGCTAGCTCGTGAATGAAAGGGATTGTCCTTCACTACTCTACACTGGTGCAGCCTCACCTTGAGTTCTGTGTGCAGATTTGGGCACCATAATATAAGAAAGGTATAAAGTTGCTAGAGAGTGTCCAAAGGAGGGCAACAAAGACAATTAGCGGTCTAGAGGGGAAAATGTATGAGGAGTGGCTGGAGTCACTTGGATTGTTCAGCCTGGAGAAGAGGAGACTGAAGGGAGACCTCATGGCAGTTTACAAATTCTTCAAAAGGGGGAACAGAGAGGCAGGCACTGATCTCTCTGCTAACTAGTGATAGGACCCAAGGAAATGGCTTGAAGCTGCGACAGGGTTCAGACCGGATATCAGGAAAAGGTTCTTCACCAAGAGGGTGGTCAGGCACTGGAACAGGCTCCCCAGGGAAGTGGTCATGGCACTGAGCCTACCAGAGTTAAATCATCATTTGCACAATACTCTCAGACACATGGTCTGATTTTTTGGATGGTCCTTTGGGGATCCAGGAATTGGACTCCATGATCCTTGTATGTCCCTTCCAACTCATATATTCGATGATTCCTCCACTAACCTTTTTGGTTGCAATGGGTCACTGTTAGTCACATGTACGCTTTCCCCTATCAGTATTCTGTAAGAATGAGAAATCATTTTGCAGGATTTAAAACTGATTTTTTTAATGTAATGCTTAAAATAGAAGAAACTTCTGAATATTGTAAGGGCTTTATTAGATAAACGTGTGCCTTTTAGTTTAACTCCAGAAAAAGAAAAACAAAAACAAAAAAAAAGAAAGAAAAAAATTAGCCTTACTTCTTATCAAGTGTAAAATTCTGTTTTTCCTTTCTCACTATATTTTTTTTCATCAAATGTACTCATTTCTTTTTATATACCGTGAATCACTAAGAGCTTATAGATATCAGTAGTTATGTGTGGGTTTTTGTTGTTGTTGTTGCTGTTTTTTTTTTTTTTTTTTTTTTTTCCAAAACATTTATCAAAATATATATCAAGATGAGGTAAACCAGCATAGTCATTAAAAAGTAATAAGCGGCTGAAGAATTATTTGAAATTGCTTTTTGCTATCCCTGACTTAGTGCCAAAATTGTGCATCAAGAGATGCAGTTTTCTAGCTTACAACATTTTAACAGTATCATTACTTCAACTAAAACAAAATGAAAAACCTAAAATCACATTTATATAATATTAAGAAACTTTGGTGTCTTGGTCTTACAAAGTATTTCAGGTCATAATCTACCTAAAAATCTTTAAGAAAATGACATAACTAAGCATGAAATCTTAAAGGCAACACCCTATCTGACTTCAGCTCTTCACATCACTCAGCACTTCACCTGCTTCAACTCAAAAAAGCAGTTCTGAAATATGTATATTTTATTTCTAGTTTTCATGGGTGAACTTATCGCAAACATTCAGATTTTCAAAGCTGTCTGAGTGCTTGCCAAGCATATGTCATCTCTAATACTTTTCAGACACTGTGGATGTTGTTATTGCTCTGTTATTGCTCAATCTAGGTCACCTTTTGGTATCAGCTTTTTTAAAATGTGCCCTTAACTTGACAAAGACCTTGCAGATGAACATCTACCTTATAAACTTTTTTTTCTGCAAGCAGGTATTAACCAACTGTCACCATGCATCTAGAAAATCGACTTGGCAAGTAATCTCAATGTTTGGCTTGTATACTAAAGATTCAAATGCAGTAGCTGTGGGTTGTTAGTTTGTTGTTGTTCTTTTATTTGTTTTTGTTACTTAATTCTTATTTGTTTTTTTTTTTTTCATAATGGTACAAAATATATGATGGGAAATTATCAGCTTATCAGCAAGAGCATATCTTGGACAGATTTAAAACCAGAAAGGGCATGAATAGTGACAACTGTTGGTGAGGCCACACCACAAATGCATTGTTCAGTTTTGGGCCTATCAGTACATGAAGGACATTGAGGTGCTGGAGCATGTCCAAAGACAGGCAACGAAGCTGGTGAAGGGTCTAAACAAGTCTTAAGAGGAGCAGCTGAAGGAGTTGGGGTTGTTTAGATTGGAGAAAAGAAAGCTCAGAGAAGACCTTATTGAACTCTACAATTACCTTAAAAGAAGCTATAGCAAGGTTGGTAGCACATGTGACAAGACAAAATGACCTTAAGTTGCACCAGGGGAGGTTTAGGTTGGATATTAGGAAAAAAGTCTTCACTGAAAGGGTAGTGAAGTACTGGAACAGACTGCCCAGGGAAGTAGTTGAGTCATCAATCCTGAAGGTCTACCAAAAAGTGTAGATGTAGTGCTTAGATCATATGGTTTAATGGTGGACTTGGCACTGAGCAATCTGATTTAGAGGGCGGTATCCCTGCCTATGGCAGGGGGGTTGGAACTAAATGATCTTTAAGGTCCCTTCCAAACCCAGCCATTCTATGATTCTATGATTCTGTGATCCTATGATTCTGTGATTCTATGATTCTGAGACTTCTGGGTAAGACTGGATGGCCTCCAGAGGTCCCTTCAAACATCAGTCATTTTGTGATTCTAGGCAGTATTACTAACTTCTATATACCAAAATATTGATGGATCCTGTTACAGTGGCAATGAGTATATTTTCTATTTATATTTCATTGGAAGACTATTTCTTTAAAGAAGAACTACAAAATCATAAGCTCTGGGATACATTTTGCAGCTGAGAGGTTTTAGAAAGAATAAGTCACACCTGATTGTCAGCTAATGGAGCCGGTTTCTGTGAAGTATGGCAACATATGGCTTATGACATCAGCCATAACAGAAACAGGATACTAGACCAGCTGGGTTATTTCTGTAATCCAGTCTGCTAGTTCCTATGCTACCAAGAAGTTTTAGCTCAGATTCAGTACAATGTTTCTATTCTGTCTTCAGCATATTATTAGAAAATGCTGTTGACCCATTTCGAAGTGCTTGTACCCAACAACTAAAGATAGTAAACTCCCATTTAATCTTACAACTGTCTAGTAAACTGATCTCTCTTTAAAAAGATTCCTAAAAAATACAAAAAGGCTTAACAAATTAGATTCAATTACCTAAATAAGTTCCAAATGTCAGTAATACAGAAAATAATACAATACCATTGGAATAGCAAAGCCAGTAACAGTGGTATTCAAGAAGGGTGGATGACACAAAGCAGAACTGTGAAATTAATGTTATAGCCAGTTGTCCTGGTTTTAGTTAGGATAGAGTTAATTTTCCTCCCAGGTGGTAGGGTGCTATGTTTTGGATTTAGGATGAGACTAATGTTGATAACACACGTTTTAATTGTTGCAGAGCAATGCTTACACTAAGCCAAGGACTTTTCAGCTTCTCTCTCTGTCTTGACAGCGAGCAGGCTAGGGGTGCAGCAAGAGCTGGGAGAGGACAGACCCAGGACAGCTGACCCAAACTGGCCAAAGGGGTATTCCATACCATCTTGTTAGCGTAGCAGACACATAACCACAAGGTGATTATATGAAGGTGCTTTATTTAGCGCTGGAAACCAGGGGCAGGCGCCCAAATCTGGCTTCCCTCCCGTTACATCCCGGTCGCTATTAATATCCTAAAAGTTACATATTCATCAGTATTCATTAATATTTACAATATCAGCCTGTACTGGGTCTGGCTGGGATGTTAACTTTCCCTGCAGCAGCCCATACAGTGCCATGCTCTGCACTTGTAGCTAGAAGAGCAGTGTTATCACACTAGTTTTGTGTCTGCTGCTGAGAAGTGCTGACACAGTATCAGGACTTTCTCTAACCCTCCTGGGGGGTGGGCAAAAAGTGAGAAAGAAACATCACCAGGGCAGCTGACCTAAACCAACCAAAGAGATATTCCATAACATATGATGTCACACTCAGTAATAAAAGGTGGAAGAAGGAGGAAGAGGGAAGGGGTGGGCTTTCGTTGCGAAAACATCTGTCCTCCTCGCGAACACCGGCTACGTGCGTTGAGGCCCTGCTTCAAGGACGTGGTCAGGCATCACTCATTTGCAGGAAGTAGAGAATAATTTCTTTCCCCTGCACTTCCATATAGCCTTTACTTGTTTTGTTTTGCTGTTCCCTTTCCCCCTCCCTTTCCCTTTTTCCCTTTTTCCCTTTTTCCCTTTAGTTGAATTGTTAATTAATAGTATTTCCTTAATATATATATATATTTCCATTTAATTAAATTATCCTTATCTCAACCCGTGAGTTGTTCTTTCCTTTACTTCTTCCCCTCCTCATCTGAGGAGGGGTAGTGAGATAGCAGTTGTAGTGTTCGGCTGCCTAGCAGGGTAAAACCACCACACAGCCTCGCTTCGTATGCTAATTATCTCTCCTCCCATTCACGCATGTGTGGTGTTCTCTGGTGGTTGTCCCGGGGGTCGTCTAGATGAAGTAAGGAGTCATCCTCAGGGTTAAACTTTTCACCTTTTCTCCTTGGCGCATGCTCCTTTTCAGTTCTTGACTTTAATTAGTTCTTGGCTTCGGTCCTAACCCACCTTATCCATCTTTTTAACAAGGCTCAAGTTGTGCCTGTTCTATCTCTCAAGGCCCGTCTTGTCTCTGCTCCACCCTTCTAACATTTATTTATGCCTTCCTTTATTATATACAAGATAGCATTTGGCTATGAATCTGTCATCCCATTACCATGAAATGTTTCTTAACCCTAACAATCTGACGTCATGCTAAACAATATATAGGGGTGGCTATGGGGGGGGGGGGGGGGCCGGCTGCGGGGGGATAGGCTGGGGATCGGTCAGTGGGTGGTGAGCAATTGCATTGTGCATCACTTGTTTTGTACACATTATCAGTACTACTACTACTGTTATTATTATTATTATTATTATATTTTCTGTCCTAATAAACAGTTTTTCTCTCAACCCACAGGCTTCAGTTTTTCTCGTTTCTCTCCCCCATGCCAGAGAGGGAGGGGGGAGGGTGAGCGAATGAATGAATGGCTGTGTGGTGTTTAGCTGCCGGCCGGGTTAAACCACAACACCAGTCAAATCCGTCTTCCCGTAAGTAATTCTGTCAGTTGGTTATAAAGTTTTAGTTGCAGATCTGTAGAACATTCTTATGCTAGTAACAATGGCCAGTTTATTATACACTTTATGCAAAGCCACATTGTAAATCTTCCATTTCATACCAAGGAACTCAATCAAGAGGAGACTGTAAATAGTAAAAAATATTCTTTGATTGTTATTAATTGAAAATATCTGTCTGGAAGCAACTTTTCAAGCATCACTGCTGTGGAAGAACCAGCTGGCTTCAGAAGAACAAAGATTAGTTCAAGATCTGGTGCAATGTACAATGATATATAGCATAGGTAATGACACTGACAGTTACAAATACCCAAATTTTTGCATTACAATTTTATTTCCAGTTGCTTCATGTTATTGCTCACAACCCTCCCCCCACCTACTGGGTCTGTAAGTATTTTGCTCTTGATGAGGGGTCTGATTTTTCTTGGAGACTTTCATCTGAAACCAGTCTGTTGTTTCACATTTATATTAAAAGAACATAAGTCTTTTAAATATATATTAATCATCTGTTTTAAAAGAGCTCATCTTCTTCAGAAGCACAGGTCGATATTTGGTCGATACTTTGCCAATATATCAATAAAATAATTTAACTATTTCATATTAAAAAAAAAAAAAAAAAAAATAAAATAAAGTGATCTATTCAGGTAACCCTAGGATTTAATTCATACTTGTTCACTAGAGATTAATTATAGTATAGAATTACATTATCTGAAAGATAATTCAAAGATTATATTCAGCCAAGACCATGGGCTGTGCATAATTTTTTTCCTGTAATTGTTACTCCATGATGAAGTTGTATATGATTCCCAGAGCATCCAAGCAAGCGGGTATTTTGTATTCTTACCTTGCAGACCAAATTATTTTAATTTAGCATGACTATATTTTTTTTGTTTATTTGTTTTGTTTTGTTTTCTCTAGAGTTCTTCAGTTTATTGTTTTTAATTGCAAGTTTTCTAAAAAGAAAACACCAGGAGTACAGGGAACTGTAGTGGAAGGGCATTATGTGCACAATGTGTTATACTGTTGTTAAATTCATTCGTGTAGATAGCTAGGAAAAAAGCTTCTGAAGAGATCTGACCATGTGAAGTTCTGTGAGTGAAGTACCATTTACTCTATTTCACATATAGCCCTCTGATAATATATTCCTTACTATTTTGACTAACTACTGCTTTCTAGTTGGGTGATTATTTAGATACTCAGAGATCTATGCTGCTGTAGTATTGAATAACTTTCAAAATTGTCCCCTCACATGTTATCAGTGTGTTGTAGTCAAGGCTAATAAATTATGGTTTAAATAAAGTTTTCTTTATCAAAAAAATGGGAATGAAATGGAAAACACCTATAGATATACAAACTGGAATACTATTATTGATTTAATACTGCTACAATGTGATAGTCCAGATGTTCATTATCCTGAAAAGATAAAAATAACATATTTATTAATATATCATTGCTCCTTGCTTCACACAGTGCTATTTTTCCTTGTAATAAATTGATCTTAAAAAAAAAATATATATATATATAATCATAATGCATCAAAGAAATTGCTTGCAGATCTCATATATAATTTGTCAGTTTGGAGTACTAGAATAGATAGATGTAATCATTAATAAAGTAATTTTAATTTTAAAAGACTATGTGCAGTAAGTATATCATTATTACTTCACAATCTTAAAATTAAAATGTATTTTATGTTATCTCTTCCTAATTTGCATTTAAAATTAGATAACATGCTATGCATAGTTAAGATAGAGGAACATAATTAACCTCTATATACTCAATGTCTTCCTCTGCATTCTAATCTAAACACATTTGAGGTATATAATTACATGGAATTATAAAATAATTAAATAGCTGTTTTTTATTATATATTGATTACAACATATGTCTATATGGTTTCTCAACAACTACAGAGCATATTTGCTCCTAAGTGAGAATTTTCAAGCTTGCTGCATTCTGCACTAACAATTATTAAAAGAGATTAACTTAATAGCAGATCATGTTCATCCTATTACTAAATGCAAATAATCTGGAAACATTGCAAAAGAATATTGTGGATTCTAAATGAATGCCCTTTAAAAATTCGTTATTTCAAACAGTAGAAGGTATGTAGAGGTATGTATGTAAAACATTAGCATTTGATAATGTCATAAGTAATAAATAAAGAAAAAATAAACCTAGAGCGTATAGCTATCCCATTTAAAACATATATATAAATTTTTCACAGCTGTGTTATTATGGTGAAGTATAAATTGTGGGGTTGTTTTTGTTGTTGTTTGTTCTTTTGTTTTTCCTAGAATATTAATATGATTCATACAAACATAGTATATTCTAAACATTAGTTTAAACTCTCCCATGAACTCAGTGGGATTTCTTTAAAAATGACTCTGATCATCCAGAATATATAGATGACTATGATGATATGTATCTGATCATTTGTTTTCATTAAGCTTCCATTAAGCTTTAAACAAAAAAATAGTAATGTGTATAAGGTAAAGAATATACACTTAATATTTGCCAATGGAATGAAAAGACCTTATAATCTCAATGTATTTCTAAAACACCAATTGTTTATTATAATATCCATCTTCACAGGAGTCCAAGACCTTCCTGATTAATGGTCACTGCTGGTTCTTCATCAGAACCCTTTTAACTTCACATTTATTTTAGACTATGCTCTGATTCAGTTGTTTCTGCTCTCACTTTTTTATTTTCTGCTTGAAGGTTATAGGCCATGTTGGTCACAACAAGGCGCAGTCATTTTGTTCTGACATAGGCACTAAAAATGGCTCTCAACTGATCTGTACATGTTTGCAAAACTGAATTTCCTTTCCAGTTTCAGTGTCAAAAATGAAAAAGAAACATCCTGGTATATAAGCCACACATTGGATACGGTCAACACCAACATAATATCTCTTTTTCTAAGCAAAATTCAATTTTGATTTATTAGGAAAGAGAAACTTATATATATATTTTTTGCTTGTTTTTTTTTTTTTGTTGTTGTTTGTTTGTTTGTTTGTTTGTTTGTTTCATGCAAGAAAGAAAGCAATTGTGAAAAATAAACTTAATCTCTATCTAAAGAATTATCGCACCCCTTGTCAGTAAGGAGGGAATAGAAAGCCATAGTTATTGAGACAGGACTTCTTCCTTTCCAGAAGCAGTCTGTTTTTTTGTGCATTGTCACATTTGCTTGGTGGCAGCAGGAGTTAATGAGAAAAAACTACAGTGGAGTTAGGGAACTCCTGCAATAGCAGTAAGAGAAGCAAACATAATATATAAGGCTTGACTATTACAGACATGCCTACTTGTAAGACTTGTGGGGAAAAGTATAGCTCTAGCTGCATAATTATGTTATCATACACAGAGACTTGTGTGATGATGACTAAAAAGTGGCACATGTATGGGGGTTGTTTTTTTTTTTTTTTTTCTTTTCTTCTTTGCCTTTTTTGTTTGTTTGTTTTTCCCTGACTGTTTCAGAAAATATTATTTAAAAGGTGAACAAAGATACCTAGATTTTCCTGAGCTTCAAACAGGTGGCTGTTAAATCCAGGGACATGTGGAAGTGACTATGTCCTTGGACAAATTCCAATCAACAGTAATTAATCATTTCAATTGTGCAATAAAGTCTTGAGAAGATGAAGCTCTGCCACCAAAATGTGACATCAATTTCCATTCAATAATGAAACAGTTACTGCCACAGTAAACCTGCAAACCATTGCCAAATAATAGTGAGTAAGGTTGATCCTTCTATCATCTTGTGTTAGCGCATTTTACTGAAGTACTTGAAACATTGAAAATTAGAAAATTATTTACTCAGTTTACATATTTACTTGCATTTGATCATTTTGTGAATAGGGAAATGGTTACCAAAGTACCTGCAATTTATTGTTTTAAGGACTGCTCTGAAAAACCTGGTAGAAACTATGGATTATATATATACTACTCTGCACACTAAGGCATATGAAGGAATTAATTAGGAAAAAAAAAAAAAAAAAAGAAAAAAAAAAAGAAAAAGAAAAAGAAAAAAACAAGGTCTGAAGGTCTGAAAACCTCTGGAAAAAAAAAATAAAGGAAATGGAAGAACAAAAATTCAGTAATGTCTTTGAAGTTCTGTAACAATCTTTCATGTATATCATTTATCTGTCATAGGCATTTATCTTTCTATCTTCCCCTTTTAATTCCTACTATCTCACAGATATTAATGGAATCATAATGCTTAGTATTCAATGCCATTTTCTCCATTTGCATGCTTTTTGTAGTTTTGGTTTTGTAAACTTGAGTCAGTTGTTGAGTGAAAAAATTTCTCTCATCTAACTTGGAATAATCCTCAGGGTAAATGTCTATGTCCCAGCTAATCACATTTTATACCCTGTAATCAGAAATAGCTACTTTCAAGTCTTGATTCACCCAATCTTTTTTAGGTGTTTGCTTCAGAATGAGATGAATAATGTCATGGAAGCACATATTCTTTCCATTAGCTAAGAAGGGACTTTAAATTATTTGTTCAGATGTAGACATCAACACTACGAATATCTAAATTTGATTAAATGAATACCAGTTACTGTAGCACGGTTCTTTCTTATCTCTTATTATCTCATGAGTTCCATCCTCTAAAATATAATGCCTATTGATGTCTTAAATATTCAGCACAGTTACAGGACTTGAACCATAGGCCTCCTTAATCACCAAGTAAAAACACCAGAGTGGGAACCTGAGACAGAGACTAAAACCTAAGTCAACAAACACACTTACTCATTTTATGATCTTTTTTGATCAAAAACTAAATCTGAGAGATTTCATATACAAAATAGACATGTATGATTTAAAAACACAAATCTAAAGTAGAAAACAGTCTTGGGTAACGTAATAATTTCCCATCTGAATAAAATGGTAGATAGAAAAGCTATATATTTAACTTTTATGATTTTTTTTTGTTATTGTTGTCATTCTGGAGGATATTAACAACATAACATTTTCTGAAGAAGTTAATGTTTCTGTAGTTTATTAGTGTATTTTATAGTTTCTAAATAAATAGCAGCTAAAACTGGACCTACAGTTTTGAAAGGACAGATTATTAACAACACTATAAAATCCAAGAGAAAACCTCCTAGCAACTAAAAAGGCAATACTAATTACGTTTATTATTAAGATCTTGGGTGAGAGATTTTTGACGGTGTTTCATTACTGAATGTGAAAAAGACTAATGAGAAGAAAATAAGAACTATTTCTGTCTTCTAGCAACAGAAATGAACAAAAAACTTTAAGAAAGACTTTAAGATCAGTTAGGAAGGAAATGAAATGGAAAACAGTTTAACATCTTATATATCTTTCTTGGTACATCTGTCTTTTTAGCTATCACTTTATGACCAAACTGAATGACATTTTAAATACACATCTCTAATATAATTCTTTATGATAAATGATTGAAAGTGACAAAGATCTTTGATTTTCTCCACTTGTTATACACTATGTAACAGGGGATGCAGATATACAGAGCCTGTAATTAAATGGTGATGTAACACCTCTTAACGAACAGGAAGGGTATGATTTAGATCTTATTTTTATTTTTGTTAGCTAAAGTATTGTCAGTTGCCAAATAAAAAAAAAAAAAAAAAAAAAGAGAGATGAAAAAGCAAACACAATGTCTATTTGTTACTGACAGGTTCTAGTTAATCCATGGCTCCAAAAGCAGATAATTAAAGGATTTTAGATGTGTTGCTGGTGAATTCAATTTGACACATTAGAGTTTATAATCCCTGTGACCTCAATTATTGAGTATGAATGATGGCAAACACTACTAATCCAAATGACTGGTGTCTTAATTTCTTTATAAAATCCAATACTTAGTTAACTAGCTGTGAATGAAGGTTATCTGAATCACAAAACACCCCACCCTTCATCTTTTGAAAAGAAAAAAAATGTTCTGTCTGTGAAGGTCACTGCTTTAACAGCATGCATTACCTATGTACAGAGATATACAGAAAAGAAGATGCAATGTTTGTTGTTGTTCTTAACCTTTATCTAAAAAAGAGCAATTGAAAAAATGTTTTGTTTATATACTATTTTTAACATATTTTCTGTTTTAAAAACTTCACTAATCCTATATCAAATGGGAGTCAGACTCTGAACAAGTATCAGTTCTACATTTCAGTTAAAGTAAGTACTCCAATAGATTTATGTGATGGTTTTGTCTGGGATAACTAATTTTCTCCATGGTAGCTGGTATGCTACTATGTTTTGGATTCATAGTGATAACAGTGTTGATAACACACTGGTGTTTTAGTTGTTGCTGAGCAGTGCTTACAGTAAGTGAAGGTCCTTTCTTATTCTCATGCTGCCCTGCCAGCAAAGATGCTGGGAGTGCACAAGAAGATGGGAGAGGACACAGCCAGGGAAGCTGACCCAAACTGAACAAAAGGATATTCCATAATATTCCATACCATATGATATCATGCTCAGCGATAAAAACTGCAGGAGAAGTTTGCCAGGGGTGCCATTGCTCAGAGACTAGATAGGCATTGGTGAGCTGGTGGTAAGTAACTGTTTTTTGCATCACCTTGTTTTTTGTTTTGTTCTGGTTTCATTTTTGGTTATGTTTCCTCCTCTCTCTTTTTTATTTTTATTTTATTATTATTGTTATTATTTTTAACTTATTAAACTCAACCACTATCTCAACCCATGATTTTCTAAAATTTTCCATTTTTATTCTCTTCCCCCCTCCTTCTAGAGGGCAGGAACATTGGCCCTATAAAAATTACACATAAGCCTACTGTATTGAATCACTGGGACAACACATATTGCTGATCTCTCATGCCGACATCTTTGCTATTTTTACTTTAAGCAACATTTCTCATCTCTTTCCTTAGATCAACTTTGGCATGTCATCAACCCTGTTATAAAAAGCAAAGATTCTGGATCATGTCACAGCAAACAAAAACCAGAGCACTGATCACCTCAAATGTTCATGTCACCTTTTTCACCTCTAAGCAATTGCCTGTTAACATCAGGTTATAACAAGATACTGCTTATTTTGGTATGACATAAGAATGTAATAAATATAATCTGGGGCATAGCTGTCTCACTGACACCAGGGTTTGACATGATATATGAGGTCACTTTTTGATGCATTGTAGGATAACTTCAAGTACGGCAATTGGAGAGAGTGATGGTTTTTGTGTTCTTATTCTACAAGTCCTGCCACAGACTTTTTGCTCTCTGTTGAGGAACCAGTCATCTACTGATGTGCCTTTTTTCAATCTTATGCGTAGATATATATTCCAAAAAGGAAGATGGAAGAAAAACAAAACAAAACAAACAAACAAACAAAATTGTTAATATGATGCAAGTGAGAAGATTTGCAGTCGCCAGATAAGAATATGTCAACAAACTTATTTGCTTGTAAAAAACTTCTCGGGCAAAATGTCTCTCACTCATAATAAACTATACATTTTCTTCATAGAGGGAAATCTAATGCTCTCAGAAAACTCTTATTGGCTATATTTTATGTTGTTTGAAATAACATAATGCAAAAAGTGGGTCTATTTCTGCTATACTCAGTCGTTTCATCACACATTTTAAGTTTCTAGACTTTGAAATAAGCTAGCAGCTGCAAGTTGTCTTTGTGTCCTATAAGGAATCTACATGTAAGATTTCATATAATTTCCTATTGATTGTGACAATAACACTGATGCAGAGACTGAATATTCTTCCAGAGCAGACAGCTGTTCATTCCAGTGAAAACACTGAATCATTCCAGTGAAGACACGTTTTCTTGAATTTTGTATCATCTTTTAGCTACCACTATCAACAAAGGTAAACAGTTATAAAGCATTGATAGAAATTAATGTGTACATGAATGTCACTGTAAGTATTAATCCATTTTTTTATCACACTGCTTGAGCATTGCTATTACTAAGAAGCGGTAGTAGGTTTTTCTGTTGCATTGAGGTGCTAAATTCCCAGTAGTGAAGAAAAAATAACACCTTGAATGGAATGCCAGTTAATTGAAGGTCCTTTTAATTTAATGAGGAGTTTTTGAATTGGCTTCCATGGTGAGATCTAAATACCATGTTGTCTTCAACTTCATAAGCAAGTAATACTAATAACAATATCTTTATTGATAAATACACCTACTGAAATAATGCCAATATATGGTAATACTGCTAGCAAGATGCTATCCCAGATATTCCTCACCAAAAAGGTGAAGGCACAGAATTTACCAAGGAGGTGTCCCTGTCTTGATGGAATAGAAGGAGCACAGCCCGTTGACTGCCTCTTCTCAGTTTCCAAATTATTTTAAGAGGCTTTTACAGGGGTAAATCAGGGTTTTATATCTATGACATTTTCATAACAGGAAAACAGATGCATTTTCTCTCTGAAAGTTCTACCGATAAGGTAGCAAACACTATCCAAACATATCACTAGTCTACAACTGAGATGATATGGTATGTTTCACAGGAGAAAAGTATCTTTCAAACACTTTCAAGCACAGGTCATAAACCATATGAATCCATAGTCTTACAGTGTTCTCACCTACAGAACAAAGGAACATTTAGTCAGCTCACAAAGCTTCTCCTTCTGATATTTCTCCAATTTCAAAAGACAGAAACAATCTTCTGTAAATGACTGCAGGATAAGAAACACTGCAGGAAAGTACCTCCAGACATAGATAAAGATTCTTTGAACCAAAGAAGGGTAAAATTAAGACAGAGCCTTGCCATCAGCAATCCCAGTTCACTTGCAAAGGATCTTTGACAAGGTGTCTCTGGTCTATCGTGATTACATTCATTTCCTGTATTAAATGAACCTCAAAGGTGAATTATGAAAGACAGTTACCTATACTGTTAAAAACATGCTGAAAAATTGAGGAATTTTGCTAAGATAGTATTAGTCATTGCTAATAAATAAATAAATATATAAATCAATAAAGGCTAATATTCTGGGCATTATTATTAAGAGAGTCTTCCCACAAATTCATTGTGTATACTATTTTAGTCTTAGAGTTTTTGTATATTGCTTTTTTAATATTCTAGAGTCTGACTCCTTAGGCAGCCAAAAGGAACTTTTTATCTCCCTAATAAACCTAAGTAGGGAATTAATCAGATGACAGAAAACATCAACACCTTGAGTACTTTGGACTGGAATGAATGCATAAGAAAAAGATTACGCTAAATTTTCTATATAGGTAAGGTTTTGTTAATAGCATGATAGGCTTGATTCTCAGCTTATAAGGATCACCTCTACAGCATAAAGCTTTCTATTAATCATAGAATCATAGAATGGCTTGGGTTGGAAGATCATCTAGTTCCAACCCTCTGCCACAGGCAGGGATGCCACCCACTAGATTAGGTTGCTCAGGGCCTCATCCAATCTGGTCTTGAACACCTCCAAGGATTGGCCAACCACAAACTCTGGGCAACCTGTTCCAGTGACTCACCACCCTCTGAGTGAAGAACTTCCTCCTGATCTTTATCTAAATCTCCCCTATTTCAGTTTAGAACCATTCCCCCTTGTCCTGTCATTATATGATTGAGCAAAGAGACACTTTCCACCTTTTTTATAAGTCCCCTTTAGGTACTGAAAAGCTGCAGTCAACCTGGACTGGTTACTTAGTTGGAACTAAATTGTAGATTTGTGCTCCTTTTAAGTATTATGTTATGCATCGTTACATGTTTGTGAATAACGGATTTTGATAAAGCTTTTATATTTAGTATAGTATATAATATTTTATATTTTGAATATTTGCATACATTTTCATCCATAAAAATCAATAGCAAATGAGATATGTTATTTGCGCCCTTTCACTAACTTATGTATGATAATATTAAATGAAAATCAGAACAGAATTTGACCACAGGATTTGTATATAACAGCACATCTTTTAAGTGGAAATATTACATTTAAATGGAAATATTTGAGTAAAGTAAGAACATGGAAATTAATAAACCTAAAATATTAGGACAAAATTGTTGAGATATGGAAATAATATTTAAAGATAATTTTCATATTGAAATTAAAAAGCAGTTTGCATGCAGTAAACAATACTTCTGGACTTTATTTCCCTTTGTTTGAGCAGCTGCACACCACAAATAAGAAAGCTGTATTGATTTTTTTAATATAATTTTGGTTTTAAAAATAATACTGAAGTTTGTTAATATATATGGTTTACAATATTTCCATTCTGTAATTTCTTCTACAGAGAAGTGGATAGGTTTAAATATACAAATATATTTTTCCTTCTGCAAAGAACAACAGAATTTTAACTAGCTTCTTTTTCCCACTATTCAGCACCTGACATGTGATATTTGATTACACTGCCAATCCTCCCCTCCAAAAAAATCCTCACGTGAGAACTGACAAAAAATAAATAACCTTTGTATCTAGATAATAGGAATTTCTGAACACAGTATGTTCAGTGCAAGGTTCTGCATGCAAGTCATAATGGATTGTTAAGCAGGGTTTGATTTCATCATATTTCAGTGTTAGAAAAGCAGTTATAAAGTCATTTTAATGCTATTTAACACAAATTGCATTGATTTGGGAAAATTCAAGGTTAAGTCTTTTGTTTAAAGCAGGATCTGCTTGTGTGCAGAATGAATATTTATATGTTTAAATAGATGTATAGCAAGTAACTAAAAATTAGTTTGTTATAAAAAAAGTTGTGTGATTCATTTACCACGAACATCTCTCAAAATCATCATAAGTACAAAACCAGACTGTCTAAAGTTGAGTAAGAAAAATTCACACAAAGCCTAGTTTTACAACAGATACCATATTGATTTATGAAGGCATTAATTTGCCATTTAGCTCTTAAATTTGACTATTAATAATTCTTGACATTGAAAAGATAATGTATTTTTATTATTAAAATAAGTTTTGTGACTTTCTTAAAAAATATGACTTTTTACACTTTTCTTTAAGGAGCAATGTATTTTTCAGTTTTTAAAGAAAAAGAACTTAAAATTAGTTTAGAAAAACTTTTCTAAAATTTTTAACAAACACAAAGGAAGTTCAATTCTGTTTAGAATTTGATCACACACACACACAAATAAAAGCTGAAGTAATCACATAAGTAAACAATATGATGAAAATATTACTGTACAAATTAAATGCTTTGGGCTATTTTTGGCAGCCAGGGAACGAACAGAATCACTAAAGTTAGTAGTTTAACAGAAGACATGGCCTAATTTTTTTTTTTTGTGTGTGTGTGTGTGAAAGACATTACATTCTCTTTAATGCTGTTATACAGTATAATTTTCTGAGAGCCTTAAAGCTGTTTTAGTCTAACTAAATGTATGACATAGTATCTATAGAGGCAGAAAAAGAAGGAAGAGGTGTAGACTAATAGACTAATGGGGGGAGAGGGGGAGGGAAGGAAGGGAAGACTAAACAGTATCAACAAGAGGAAAGAAAAACTACAACAACAACAACACACACACACACACACACACACCAAAACAAACAAACAAACAAACAAACAAAAAAACAGACAAAGACCATACAAGAGAATGAACTTCTCTAACTTGTGAAAAAAATGTGAAAAGGAGTGAGAACGTGAGAATGTTAAAGAAAATAATTCTGGTTGACACCCAAAATAATACACAGAACACCTAACAGTAAGAAGACTGGAAAACCAAGTGAGAAGATAGGGAAGAGTTAAATGAAAAAAACAAAAACAAATGAGAAAAAAAATTGTGAATAAATACAGGAATTCAGTCCGAATAGGTTTTCTTTTCTACGTTGCAGATTGGACATATGCATTGGGATTTCAAGAAGATATTACATAGTGTATAAAAACTAATTAATTAAATAAATAACCTGGTGGATTCTGAATATTCTTTTTTTTTTTTTTTTTTTTTTTTTTTTTAAATACATCCCCCCCCAAAAAAAAGGGGGAGGGGGGAGAAAATACACATTCAGTTTTAAACAGTTCTCTTGGTATTTTTTGGACATTTTAAAAATTTGTCTTCCATATACCTTTGAGAATTAGAAATACAGGGAAAAAAAAAAGGAAATCTAACATGAAAAAATATTGAATAATCTTTGACAGAATATGCCAACTTAATTTGTTGTATGTTATGTTATAGAAAAAACTCTGAGAGAGAAAATAGGAGGACTGATTTTAAAACTGATTTAAATGCACAGAATGCAGGAGCAGACAAAAATAATGTCAGAAAATTGGCAAAAGAGCACAGAAATATACTGCCTAATGGCAAAATAACTAGTGAAACTGAAAACTTATTTCTAATTGGGAAAGCTGTGAAGCCTCCAGCATTCTGTAACATTTCAGTTTCAGATTTGTCTGTTACAGAGGATCTGGATGACATCTGTCATAAAGGTTAAATATCTAATCAAGTTTAATAGAAAAATGAGTTGCAATAGTGTCTACTCCTGCACTTTAAACACTGTGTCCTGAGTGGAGTTGACATTAAGTCTTTCAAACATAGGACTGATCAGACTTCTGGTAAAAACTGCACATCTCTGAGCAGTAGTACAGGACGGATGGATTTATGAAAGAATACTACACCTTTTGCTAAAAGTTTTTAATGACAATTCTGGTAGCTTAAATTTGAACAGTGAAACTGAAAGTGCAATATTGCCAACAAAGCACATCAGCATGTTTGATCCCTTGTCTTGATGATGCTCTAAGTTGATATAAGACTATGTCAGAATTTTATTATTTAAATTTGTTTGTTTTTTAATATTTGGTCTTTCATGAGCTCAGCTCTGAGAAAACAGCAGGGTATCTGTATTGCAGTGGATAAATTAGAATAATAAATTCATAGAATATCTTGAGTTGGAAGGGACACACAAGGATCTCTAAGCCAAACTATTAGCTTCATGCAGGACCAATCAAAAATGAAACCATATGACTGAGAGCATTGTCCGAACACTTCTGGAACTCTGGCAGGCTTGGTGCCATGACCACTTTCCTGAAGAGCCTGTTCCACTGTCCAACCAACCTCTCAGTGAAGAAACTCTTCTTAATTTCCTACCTGACCTTCCTCAGACATAGCTTCATGCCATTCCCTTAGGTCCTATCACTAGTCACCAGAGAGAAGAGATCAGCACCTGCCCCTCCACTCTCCATTGTGAGGAAGCTATAGACCAGGATGAGGTCTCACCCCAGTCTCCTACTCTTTAGGCTGAACAAAGTAGCTGCAGCCATTTCTCATGTTTTCCCCACTGGACACTTCATCACCTTTGTTGCTCTGAAAAGCGATAGTTCATAAGGATAGTAAGCTCCTTAAAGAGATGTGTATTTCACCTCTGGACAGACAAGGCTTAAGAATTAAATATTATACAGATGTTAAAGGTCATTGCATATGCATTTAATCTGTTTGAATTGAAACATTTATTTTTGTAAAAAGTAATGATTAGGCTTTTATCACAGTGCACAGGGAATTACTGTCATGTCTGCTTATGTTGATCAGAATTTCACAGATGTTCTGAGTATAATCCTAGTCTGCATAATCCTTTTTGAAGTACTCTCTAAAATTTAAATAATCTGATCTTTTTCTCCTCTCTCTCTCTCTTGTTCCTCATCTAAAAATGAATGACTGTTTACATACAGATGTGTCTTTTTGTGTGCACATGACTCCCGCTGACATTGAGTATAAATTTTGAAAAAATAATAACCATAATTCCCATAGTTTAAATCTCTGATTGCTTTTGTTGTCTATCTAAAAATGGAAATGCAAGAAAAAAAAAAAATCAGGAAGTTGAGTAAAGCACTCCATTTATGTTTCCTTTCATCTGCATGATACAATCATCGAGACAGAAGTGTTTTTGTTTTCATTTTTATATAATTCTAAGACCATACAGACTCATGAAAGTTGTTGAAAAAAGGTCTCTTTAGGTATTAAATAGGCTGATCTTGAAAGATGAAGGTTAGCATCTCAGTCTCTCTGAAAACAATTACTGTTTACAACATATGGTTAGACTCTTATGAGAAGATTATCACTACAATGATATTCCGACAATTCTCCTGCACACAGTGCACTTGTTGAGGTTCCCTAGAGGTCTTAAATGAAGTTCAAATGCCTGTCTACCTATTCTATTTTTATAGACTACTTTACAGGAAAGAGGTACTCTTTCTGCTAAGCAGATATTTTGGGGAATGTATACGGTATCTAAATTTACTTTTAGAATAGTTTTTAGAATACAGGAAATTTTAAGAATAAACATGACCTTAAGTGAGTTTAAACATTTTTGTAGAGATAGGTTGTATCTCTTTCCTCATAGTACACAGAGGGAAAAGTGGTATTTTAGGTTTCTGGAATTACTGAAAGAGATACAGAGCATCTATTCAAAGAACAGCTGATATCCATTACTTATCGCAAGAATTTATTTCTTTTCCATATTTGGATCCTAATGAGAATCACAAATATCACAGACATCTTAGTATGTACACTATCCGTATTTGAAGCAAACAAACAAAAGAACAAAACAAAACAAATTAAAACACGACAACAAATATTTGAAACTGATTTAGCAGTAAATAGAGATTAAGTTTTCTGTTTTCATTTTTTTTTTCCTAAAATAAGGTGAAGGGCAATCTCAGAGAAACAGACATTTTTTTGTTGTTATTGTCTTTTAGAAAATTTCCTTCTCGTTTTTTTTTTTTTTTTTTTTTTTTTTTTTTTTTTTTTTTTTACTCTTCACTGACATGGCACAAATATTTTCATTATAGTCCTGATGTTCTAGATGCCTAAAAGAGGTCAATGTTTATCAATATGCTGGCCACCATGAATATATGGTGGTTGATGAATATAGCTAACAGAATACAAAATGCAAACAAGAAGCTCTGAATTGTATTTTTAAAAAAATGTACCAAACAATGTATTCAGAATTTCTTCTCATGTAAAAAATAAGTCCGTATAAGGAAAGGTTTCTCTGATAAACTTTCTTTTTCTTTCATGTATCCCCTTAAGAAGCAAATATAGCAATAAAAATAAATCATTTGAGCATTTCTATTTCCTCATCTCACTGGACTAAAAACGAGGCTGTCCCCATTCATTTCCATGTTTAATAATGTAAACAGCAAGTACAGTACATGAGAGTATATGACAATGAAGTGTAATCTCAGTATGTACATAATCCCTGCTACAACTCCCATAAAACAAATTGTACAATGTAGGCAGTTCGTGATACAATGAAAAGGATTTCTATATATTATCTATGCTCCTTTCATATATATATATATATATATATATATAAATAGCTGTTGTCTGTTATATCTATTTTGGTCTGCTTCGTTGATAGTAGTAACTAGTTGAAGAAATTCAACTAGAAACCAAAATAAAAATAAATAAAATAAAAATATCAATGCCTTCAATAAGGAAGTAGAATTTTACTAAATTATTTACATTGAGAAGTGACTCACATTGTTTTCAATTACATGAGAATCCAACTTTATCGATCCCTCAATAAAGCAGGATATATATTTTTCTTGTTTCAGAATGGTAGATTACTTATTATTTTAAACGTATGTATTATTCATATTTTATCTGAGAAGAAACATTACTTTAAGTAATAGGAAGTTATAAATTTTTCACCTACTCTATGCTTTTTCAAAGGGTACTTCAGAGATTATCAGATAAACATCTAACTAAAAATAATCTAGGACACACTGAAGGAATCACTTTTCTCTATAAAGGATTTCTGCAATGAATTTTAAACTAAGTTTAAAGTTTTAGTGTTTTAGTGACTTAATTCTTCAGTTATGGAGACTTCAGCTAGCGCTAGAGATAGGTAATTTTAAGTACAAGAAATGCTTTTCTCAATGTCAATATTAACCTGCCTGCTTTTCTCCTCTCCTCAGCCTCTTATTAAAATATACATCCTTTTCGTGTCTGAATCAGGATTGTGAGGGAAAACCATTTTTATCAACAGAATTTAAAAGCTACTAATTTAATTTACACTACTATACACTACTATACATTACTACACAATTACTATACATTACTATATTATATTACTATATTTAATTTAATAATAATTATTATTGTTATTATAAAATTGTTGTCCTAAATTCTTAATTCATTTTAATTTTCATCCAACAGTCACAATATTGGAAAATACAAGTCATCATTCTCCAAAGGCTTGTCCTTATTATCACTCTTAATTCTGATCTTGTCAAGTGGAAAAAATACCTCAAAACTATAGAGTAGGCAACTTCATGATCTATCAGGTAAGCGAAGTCAGGGTCTGCATACTTCATCAGATCTCTGATTAGAGTCTAGAGTAGCAACTGAGGCTTCTACCAACAAAGAAAATTAATTGTGATAATTCTCCGCTTTCTTTGTTAACTTTAGTTTAATCTAGGTATTCATATGTGAGCTAGGAGTTAAAGCTTCTATTAAATCACGGGATACCCAATCAGTATAGTTCTTTGGTTGCTCAGCTGAATGCAGATATCAACATTAGGGCAGATAAATAGTGGTATAAACATCATTAACTATATTGACAAGATTTTCACTGTCTGTAAAGTGAACTAGTGGTGTCATATATGGACACTGGTGAGTAAACAATTACTTTTAAGCATCTACAGTACAGAGCTGCACACCATCACTGAAGTGAATCAGATGAAAGGCACAGGAAAGTACACATCATCATTTGAGATTCTGTAAGGCACTTGAGATATCTGCAACACCATAGCAGATACAATGAAGAGCATGGAATTAAAATACAACCTTTTTTTTTTTTTTTTTTTTTTTTTTTTTTTTTTTTTTTTTTT
>CM021765.1:167828306-167842839 GCA_011076525.1 Nettapus auritus
TTTTTTTTTTTTTTTTTTTTTTTTTTTTTTTTTTTTTTTTTTTTTTCCCCAGAAATCTGTTAACATACACTAAGGAATTTCAAATAGCATAAGATATCTGTTTTCAGACAATTGAATCCCTCAAAAATTGTCCTCTGGACATGCATCTCTCTTCTAAAGCAACAGAAGAAGACTAGATGAAATGCTTATAAAAATGGTATTTTGAATAGAATCTTTACTCTTCTTTCACAATACAGTATCACAGTAAGCAATGAAACATACCTTTAACAAAGAGGACATAGATATTAATGAAAATATAGAGATCACAAATTCTTTTATTTTAGAGCTCCTTGAAGATTTGATGGCAAATATTAAGGTTAATATTTGCATGTTGTTTTTATACTGGTATTCCACGTTTTGGACTACATCCTGAATGTAACCAGGAAAGGTTGGAAGGGTCTCTAGAGATCATCTAGTGCAACCGCCCTGTTCATGAAGGCACACCTAAAGCAGGTTTCCCAAGGCCATGTCCAGCCTGCTTTTGGAGATGTCTCTACTCTTTTGGAGTATCTCCCACAACTTCTCTGAGCAACCTTTTCCAGAGTTCTGTCATCTGCAAAGCAAAGAAGGGGTTTCTAATGTTCAGACAGAACCTCTTGTGTTCCAGTTTGTGTCCATAGCCTCTGCTCCTGGCACTGGACACTACTGAAAAGAGCCTGGTTTCATCTTCTTTGAACACTGAGTATAGTGCTGGGTAGAGCAGAAGGATAACCTTTCTTGAGCTGTTGTCAATACTTTGACTAATGCAGTGATCAAGACCGTTAACCTTCTTAGTGGCAAGGGCATATTGCTGAATCACGTTCAACTTGGTGTCTACCAGGACTCCTAGGTCCTTATCAGCAGAACTGCTTTCAAATTGGGTGGCTCCCAGCATGTACTGGTACCTGAGGTTGCTCCTCCAGAGGTAGAGGACATTTCACTTCACGTTTTAGAAATTCCTAAGATTTTTTTCAGCCCGCCTCTCCAGCCCATCAAGGTCCTTCTTGATAGCTGTACAGCCTTTTTCTGAGTCACCAACTCCACCTAATTTCATGTCATCTGTGCATTTATTGAGATTGCAATCTTCACCATCACTCAGATTGTTGATGAAGATGTTAAACATGAATGGACCTAGTAGTGACCCCTGTCCTACCCTGCTCATTACTTGCCTCCAACTAGAGTTTGTTCCTCTCTCACCACTACCCTCTGGGTATGGCTGTGCAGCCAGTTTTGAGTCCATTGTCTAATCCAGATCATACTTCAACAGCTTCACTACAAGGATTTTATGGAGGAACATATCAAAGGCTTTACTGAAGTCCAGGAAGACAGTATCCACTGCTCTGCCCTCATCTATCAGGCTGATGATTTCCTGGCACTCTCTGAATCCTTGTTGACTACTTCTGATGATTTCCTTGTCCTTCATGTGTCTGGAAATGACTTCCAGGATTAGCTGTGCCTTCACCTTCCCAGGGACGGATATAAGGCCTGTGGTTTCCCAATTCGTTCTCACCCTTATTGAAGATAGGAGTAACACCTGCTTTCCTCCAGACCTCAGGTACTTCTCCCATTTGCCATGACTGAGCAAAGATTATTGAGAATGGTCTTGTAATCACATCTACGATCTCCCTCAGCACTGATGGGTGCATCCCATCAGGGCCTATGGACTTATCAATGTCCAGTTTACTTAAGAACTCCCTGACCTAATCCTCTTCCACCATCTTACTTGCTCCAACCTTTCATCCTGGTCTCTGGGACCTGGGATTCCTGAAGGCCAGTCTTGGTGGTAAAGACTGAGGCAAAGAAAGAGACATTTGGTACCTGGACCATTTCACTGTCCCAGGTAACTAGGTCTCCCGTATCCTTCAGGAGAGGGCCGATGTTTTCCCTAGTCTTCCTTTTTGTCACTGAGGTACTTGTGAAAGCCTATCTTGTTATTCTTGATGTTCCTATCCAAATTCAGTTCTGCCTGGGACTTAGCTTTTCTAACTTGATCCATGGGAGCTTGGACAATGTCTATATATATTTCTGCCTGGTCCTTGATTCCATACTCTGTACAATTCTTTTTTCTGTTTGAGTTTAATCAGGAGCTCCCTGTTCATCCATGCAGACCTCCTGGTGTTTTACATGACTTCTTCTTTGTTGGCATGCATCACTCCTGAGCTTGGAGAAGGTGATCCTTGAATATTAACCAACTTTCTTAGGCCATTCTTCAGGGCTTGATCTCACTGTACTTTATGAAACAGATTTTTTTAAAGGCCGAAGTCTGCTCTCCTGAAGTCCCAGGTTGTGAGCTTACTGTGCTCTCTCTTCACTGCCTTCAGAATCATTCTTTCTACTATCTGTAGCGAGTTTACATGGCAAGGTTTTGGTAGCAGGGGGCCACAGGGGTGGCTTTTGTGAGAAGAATCCATAAGCTGCCCCATGTTTGGTAAGGGCTCCACTGCTGACCAGAGCTGAGCCAACAAGTGATGTTGTTTTGCGTCTCTGTGAGAGCATATTTAAGACAGGGAAAAAAAATGCTGCACCACACAGCAGCTGGGAGGGTGAGAGGAGTGAGGAACAGCAGGCACCAAGGTCAGTGAAGAAGGAGGGGGAGAGGCGCTCCAGGCACCGGAGCAGAAGTCCCCTGTGGCCTGTGGTGAGGACCACGGTGAAGCAGGATGTCCCCCTGCAGCCCATGGAGTACCATGGTGGAGCAGGCTTCCACACTGCAGCCCATGGAGGAGACCACGGTGGAGCAGGTGGACCTGCACCGATGGAGGCTGTGGCCTGTGGAAGACTCCTGCCTTAGCAGATTCTGGGCCAGACCTGCAAGCCTGTGGAGAGGACACCACGCAGGTACAGGCGACCTGGCAGGAGCTGGTGCCCATGGGGGATCCAGATTGGAGCAGTTTGCTCCTGAGGGATGGACCCCGTGGTACGGACCCATATCTGGAGTGGTTCTTGAAGAGCTGCTGCCTGTAGGCAGCCCACGCCGGATCAGTTCAGCAAGGACTGCATCCCATGGGAGGGACCCCACGTGGCACAGGGGACAAGAGTGACCAAGAAGGAGTGGTGGAGAAGAAGCACTAGAGACTGACTGTAACCCCCATTCCCCCATTCTCCTGCGCCGCTCAGGGGGAGGAGGTGGATGGGGAAGGGGGATGTGCTTCTGGACGTGCTTTTCCTTTGTTTCTCGCTTCTCTAGCTTGTTAGTAATAGGCAATAAATCTTACTGTCTCCCTACTCTGAGTCTGTTTTGCCCATCATGATAATTACTGAACAATCTCCTTGTCCTTATCTCAACCCTTGAGCCCCTTTCATCATATTTTCTCCCTGCTCCTCTTTGAGGAGGGGGAGTGAGAGAGCGGTTGTGGTGGAACTTGGCCACCCACCTGGGTAAAACCACCATACTATCTCATGGTTACAGCAACCAAGGCTGCCTTTGGCTTTCATATTTCCCACAAGTCCCTCCTTGTTGGCAAGAATTAGGTCCAGCATGGCACCTCTTATTTTTGGCTCCTCTATAATTAGAAGGAAGTTATCAGGAATTTCTTGGGTTCCATATGCCCTTCTGTGTTGTATCTCCAACAGTTATCAGGGTGGTTGAAGTCTCCATGAGGACCAGGACTTGTGAACTTGATGCTGCTCCTAGCTGTGGAGAACCTCATCCTTTTGTTCTTCTTGGTCAGGGGCCTGTAGCAGACTTCCATTATAATGTCACCTGTCCCTGTATTGCCTTTAATTCTGACCCATGAACTCTCAATCAGCACATTATCAATCCCCAGGCAGAGTTCCACACACTACATCTAGTCATTGACGGAGAAGGTGAAATCCTCTTCCTCATCTCCCCAGATCTGTCCTTCCTGGAGAAGGACAGATCCTCTATCTTTCCAGTTCACCACTCCAGTCATGGGAACCATCCCATGCCTCCATGATCCAAATAAGATCATAGCCACCCAGCCATGTGCATGTCTCTAACTCAACTTCCTTATTACGTGTATGGAGTGCATTAGTGTGCAGACACTTAAGAGAAGCACTGCAGAATGTTGTGTTCCTAGAAGGTGTTTTATTATGGATTTCTCCATAATGGTGCCTTGTAGGCATTTCCTTGCTAACTTGCAAGTGCTGGTACTGAGATAACTGAATTACTCCAGAGTTTTCTGTAAGCTGATAAATGAAGACAATTTGCAAAGGTTTGACTTCTGATGTTGCAATCAGAAGCATTAATGTACCACAATTCACATGATGTGATAAGTTAGCAACTCTCTTCTATACTTCTTTCCTGTCATGGTAGATTATTAATAACAAGCTTTCAAAGAATTTCTCTATTATCTGAAATAAATAAAAAAATAAAACTCCTAAAACCTCTAAAAATGCAGTATTTTCTTGAATTAATTAAAATGCCAGTAATTTATAAGCAGACCCCCCAACAATTAAGTATTTTCATCTATATAATGTAAATTCACAAAGAAATAAGTACATTTATACAAGCTGAGGTCTTTGTGAGGAAAAAATATTATTACATGGGAAGCTCTTCTAGCTATTTCAGTTGACCACAGCCCTTGCAAAATAATTTATGAAAGCAGAATGTTATTTGATATAAGAATTTCTACAGCCTGATGATGGAGATGTTCTGTAAGAGTATTTTAGTGTTATTTTAATGGTATTTTTAACATATTATGTTTAATAAGTAATATTAATGACTAAAATAAATGTCTTGAGTATTTCCCCTTTTAAATAAACTCTCTGTATACTTGTTTACTCACATTAATATGCATATGAGAACAGAAAATAAACCTAAGTTCTCCCCTATTTATTTATTTATTTATTTATTTTTAAGTAGATCCTTTAGAAGTAATAAGTGTAAATCCTCTTGATAAAACAAAACAAAACAAAAAACAACCAACCAACCAACCAAACCAAACCAAACAAACTATCTCAAAACCCTAAGCTGAAAAGGGAAGAAAGAGTTACTATAAGTAACTGCTATATTTAGAAAATAACTCCTGGAATGAGAGTGCAGTAGGTATTCTAAACTCACTCCAGCCAAGTTTGAATCAAATTGATATTAAATAATGTCTTTTACCTTTCCTTGGTGCTCTCTCTGAAGCTGAATTTCCCTGATTTCCTAGAAATGACAGTTAAGTTATATTCTCAGCAAGTTCAGCATGCTTAATGAATTCCTTGGGGAAGCCAGAATATCTGTAGCACAATTAACTTCCCATTCTTATGTAAATGAAGAGTTTCAAGGTCCCTGATGGAAACCTACTTTCTGGCTGCAGTTAGCAAGTGTATGCTATTAAATGACACGTGGAGCCTTGAGCTGAAATTTAGACTTCACTAATTTGTGCTCTGACTTGTGCAAAGCTGCTTTGGAGAAATGTGAAACACTTTTTGTTTTGTTTTGTTTTGTTTTAAATGTATCTGATGAAGTGGGGATTATTACCTCTGGCTAGACTGTCTTCAGCAATCTGATTACCTTTGCCTTTCCTTGGCTTTAACAGAATGAGCGCACTGACCCTCTTTCTATTCTTTTTATGTTTGCTATAATATTTATTTGGGTTTGTATTTCTTAATAATTATTGTCCATTAGAGATTACTGATTTAAGATCGAAAGAGTCCAGCAAAGTAAGGCAGTCTGTATCAATGCTTTAGATAGTGTGTGTACATTTGTGTGCATGTTAGATGTGTATGAAAAGAGAAACTCAGTCAGGTAGATAAGGTCCATACAACCTGTAAAGGAACACAAAATCACATGCATAAATTTAATAGCTTGACTGAGACAGAGGAGTGAGAAAACAAAATCCAAAGTGAAAAGAGGATGTTACTAAATAGTTCAAGCTTTATTTCTGCTAGTAAAGTCCTTTGAGATATTTGAATGAAAATGTACACTATAAACGTAAAGTACTATTGTTTCAGAGTAACAAAGCTGTATGTCAGTTCTAAAACACTGGAACGCAATCAGATTCAAACTATAGCTACAAAGTGGTATCTGTCTGAGTGTATATTTAACTTGAAGTTACCTAGCAAATTCCTGACTCTAAGTTGGGTGTTGGCTACCTACATTGCATGTACCTCATTAAAAATGTCAAAAAGGTAAATGTTTTGGTTCTCCTGGGTTTATCAAAGCAACGCAAAAAGGAATCTCCTTAATCATATCAATCCCTACATATTTTAGTTTTAATAAGAAAATACTTGGGGGGCACCTTTTGTTCCATTTCTTTGCAAACCTGATGGAATAGAAATTTTTCCCTCTCAAGATTTTAGGATTCAGCATCACTGCAGCTGTCACATAAACAAATTTGCACGTTAGACCTGCTCGACTAATACTAATGCAGTAGGAAGTTATTCTTGATTTTACATACAATTTTAATGGATGGAACAGTTCCTTAAAAAAGGAAATGGGCACATAAATAATTCTTCAGTCTGACAAATTACAAATCCCATTTGTGAGGAAAATGCTCTAATCCACACCTTCTAAATTGGGCTTAGGTGAGGTTCTTTTCCATCTTTTCTGAGAAATCTAAGCAACTGCTAATGTAGAAAATATAGATTGATGAAATCAGTCAATGAACAAGGCATGTTTCTGTAATACAGATATTATAATACTTGCCAAAAAGCATGAAGGAAAGATTCTGATTGCTATTCCTTGTGTAATGGAGAGGGGATCTATCTCAGGCTATTTTTCAA
Organism: Nettapus auritus; assembly: GCA_011076525.1. Taxonomy (NCBI): domain Eukaryota; kingdom Metazoa; phylum Chordata; class Aves; order Anseriformes; family Anatidae; genus Nettapus; species Nettapus auritus. Next base: position 167,834,997 of record CM021765.1, read on the forward strand.
CATCAATAGATATCATTAAAAAAGGAAAAAAGAAGAAGTCATAAAGACTTCAGCAAAGAAAGACACATAAAAATCTTGTGTGAACTTATTTTTTTTCTGACTGAAAAAGAACTGAGAATCTTCTTTTTTTTTTTTTTTTTTATTTTTTTTATTTTTTTAAGGTACCGTTTATAGGTGTTTCACAAAAATAGAGATGATCAAAGTTGAAATAACATACATCATGTCATGTTCAGCACAGGATCTTATGAACATAACCAGCAATACTCATGCTATTAAAATGCAGCTACTTTCTGATTATAAAAAACAAACAAACAAACAAACAAAAACAGAAGTAACTGAAAAACAAAACATCCATAATGCATCCATAGATATAAATTCCTATGAAAAACATTTTTTTTTCTCCCTGTCTTTCTGTCTCCTTTAATAATTCAAGATTTGCCTGATCATGGGTAGAGAAAAAAATAATAAAATAAAAAATAATCATTTTTGGAAAGCAGCTCTGCAGAAAGGACCTAGGAATCTTGATGAGTCCAAACTAACCATGAGTCAGCAATATGCCCTTGCCATTAAGAAGGTTAATGGTGTTGTTCACTGCATTAGTCAAAGCATTGCCAGCAGCTCAAGAGAGGTGATCCTTCTGCTCTGCTCAACACTAGTGAGATGACATCTATAGTACTGTGACCAGTTCAGGACCCTCCAGTGCAAGAGAGACATGGAGCTAATGGAAAGAGTCCAACGGAAGGCCATCAGGATGGTCAAGGGACTTCCTTTTCAGAAAAGGCTGAGATAGTTGGGACTGTTCAGCCCAGAGAAGAGAAGACTCATGTTGCACCTTACCAATGTGAATAAATATCTGTAGGGAGTGTGCAAAGAAAATGGAGCCAGGCTCTTTTCAGTAGTGTCCAGTGCCAGGAGCAGAGGCTATGGACACAAACTGGAACACAAGAGGTTTTGTCTGAACATTAGAAACCCCTTCTTTGCTTTGCAGATGACAGAACTCTGGAAAAGGTTGCTCAGAGAAGTTGTGGAAGATACTCCAAAAGAGTAGAGACATCTCCAAAAGCAAGCTGAACATGGCCCTGGGAAACCTTAATGAACAGGGCGGTTGCACTAGATGACCTCTAGAGACCCTTCCAACCTTCACCAGTCTATGATTCTGAGTTATTTGCTGGTTATATCCAGGACATAGTCCAAAAGATGGAATATTAGTATAAAAACAACATGCAAATGTTAACCGTAGAACTGTAGCTAGAGAAAATACAGAAAATAAATTGAGAATACTGGTACTTGATTTCAAGAAAGAGAACCATATGAAATTAGACAAATAGGAAAAAAAAAAAAAAAAAAAAAAAAAAAAAAAAAAAAAAAAAAGAAAAAAAAAAAAAAATAAAACTAGAGTGGTCCAAAAACTCCCAATATTTAAGTATATCTTAAAATAAAGAAACAGAGGTGTTATAAATCTGTCCCACAGAATTATTTTCCTGAAATGAGTATACCAAAAAAAAACAATAGGTAGCTCTTAATCCCTAAAGCTAAGTTGTAAGTACTCAGAAACACAGAAACACACACACACACAAAGCCAAGACAGGATAATTCTCTACATAGTTCTACAGTTCTACATAGAGAGCTCAAACCTTCTGATGAATATTAAATATTAAATACGTCTAAATATTTAAATATTTAAATATTAAATACATGTCTAAACCACAAATGTACTTATTGTTTAATGACTTTGAAAAATAGATTTTTCTGTCTTGTTCTACTTTCTTTACCGCAAACTTTCATATTCTGAACAAACTTGAAATCCTGGATACCTCCGTACTGATAAATAATGGGAAATCAGGGAGTAAATTCAAACACTGATCTTCCTGCTATCCATCCATGATGCTTAATTGTTAGCTTATGTCCTATTTCTTGTTTGGTTCACTGCAACTATATTTCTGCCCAGTTATTCTTCTATAGAAATGGTCATTATGGGTAAATGATGAAAGATGATTTGTACCATCAGCATTGGAGTTCCATTTTATCTTTGTCTCAGCTTTGATTTAATAACAGAAAAGGCCCAAGTGAGAAAGTTACTGGAAAAAAAACTTATATTCAGTGATTCAGTGTGAATGAAATACGATCTTTTCAAACTACCCTTTAATTGTAAATGAAAGATGATTGTTTAAAATCAACAAATTGAAATTCAAAATGAAAATATTAGAAATGTGTAAGAGAAAAACTGGAATGAAAAGCAAATTGAATAGTAGAAGGGAAAGAAGATCTTAAAACCATCTCTATAAGAATTGAAAAATAATTGATGTAAAATTCTGAGCATCTGTATAAACAATGCTGATTACTTATTCAGATGACAATTACAAATTTGTTTTACAAACCTATTTGAAAAATATACAGGCTGCGTGACTGTACCACAAAAACAACCAACCAAACAAACAAACAAACCCGAAAAAAAAAAAGAGTCTAAATCAGATTTAATCAGGAAATTTCATTTTTTTTTTTTTTCAATAAAGAATCATTTAATAAAGTGAGAAATGTCCAATAAATCAGGTAATAGAAAAATTGAACAAATGTCACTTAATGTTGAGATTATTTTTACTAAAAGAACAAGTAATGTTGCATCTATAGAAATGTTATGTTAAAATAGAGGAAATTAATGCATAAATTACAGATGTATTTTATTATTATAGATTTTTGAGAGGAAATAAGGAAAAAATTAAAGCATTAGAATTATTGTTCCAGAGATGAAACTTAGGTCCTACAGTATTTTGTAATAAAAGCACTGATGTTAGTGATAACACTCTATGAATGCTATAGAAAAAGTTGTTGCATTAAAGAAGAAAAAGAAGAGAATGAAAGAGAATAGCACTGTTTCATTAAAATTGTACTTTTTTTACAGAGATTTTTTAAACAAATTTGAAATGCCAAACTACACAGAGAAGACAAAAATGTGTGACAAAGCATACTTTACTGTTTTATTCCTTTAGCTGACTACCGTGTGTATGTTTGCATGTATTTCTGTGGTACATTCCTCTTTTAGTTTGTGACTAAAAGCAGTGAAAACAATGATAGGACACACAAAAAAGAATTAGGTTTTGAGGTTTACCTTTCATATCCAGATACTGAACATAGTTTCTTCAACATTGGCTGGACCTGGAGGCACTTATTGTAGCAACGTTTTGATACCTAAGCCTTTTGTCTGTGTCTACATTGCTAAATAGAAGAGGGATAATGAGAAAACTTAGCAGTGGAACCACATCATTGTTAGCTCATGTCTCTGGTCTGCTCTGAGTCCTTTTGAATCGTTCCATTTATCACTCTAGCAAATCCCAGACACAATTCTTAAAATAGTTTATTACATTTATGGTTCTAGAGAGAGTACAGATAACATTGCACCAATTCTGACTACTTTTTAATTCTTGTTACCTACTGAATTCATGTCTACTTAAGTGCCTTGAGTCTGCTCTCCAAGTTACTCAGCGTGTATACAGTATTTCATGCTGTAAAATACCATAGAGAGCAATACAACCTTCATAATATTTCATAGCAGTCGAGCAGAAAAAAACACACAAAATGTGATAAGCATGTATTAGAGTCTTGTAAAGAGTCAGAGAGGTGTGTGTAAACAAAGTACTATATACTATGAAAGTGACTAATATGTGTTAGAGGATATTAATCCAAAATTGTCTTAAAATAAGTCCGATTACTTCTTGGCTTCAGAATTTTGAATATGTTTGGGGATTTCTTTTATTTAGCAGTATGAGCACAGCCTTGAAGTCTAGTTAGTAATATAACTGTTGAGCACAGAGGAACTGAAGGCTAATTATTGTGGGCTAATTAGGTGAGATATTTAGGTCTTTCTGTAATGACACAAGGATAGTATCAACCATAAAATTCCCTTCTTTAATTCTTACCTTGTACAATAAATATTTTTTATGAAAGCATTTACTTGTGTCTTGTTACTCCCATGTATCCATATGTTAGAGATACTTATCTTACATAGAAACACAACAAATTCAGAAAAAAAAATAATAAAAAAATCCTATGAAGTCCTACTTAGTTCAGTGCAACACACTGTCATTGTTTGAGATACTTTTTGGTTTCCCACCTAAGATGTAGCTGCTGTTCCAGAAGGACATTAATTTCTTGTTGAATTTTTTCTGGTTTCACATGGATGTCTTGGAGCTTTCAAGACATCTCACTGTCACTAGATGTGCTTCTGAAGTCTGTTTAATCAATCTTTAAGTTTCTGGTTTAATACATTTAGAACCATGCTTTTGGAGTCCACTGGCTACCCTAGCTCCATCTCTTCAGAGCATAGTTGGAAAACCAGAGGGAGTGTAGACATACAGAGATAGATAAGACATACATGTAGACAGAGATAGATATAATGTAGGTGTCCATCCTAAATTCAAACTGAATGACACCCAGAAATAAATAAATAAAAATAATAATAATAAAAAAAGTCAGGATCTTTTATAACACAGTGTTTCATAAAAATATGAATTGTAAACATTTTGTCTTATAGACAGGGATGGATTGAGTTCTAGATGCTAAACTGTAAGACTATGTAGCATATTTTATTTTAGGATAACATACCTCTATAAATGTGTGGAAGTTTTTAAATAAATTGCATAGCCTTCATATATTGGGTTTTAGAAATTGGAATGACCTGATGCCACTATTATTTTAGCAAGTTTATTTGGTATTTTAAATGTGATTATTACATCTTATTTAAACAACAACAAAACATAAATTACTGTGTCTCCCCTGCTTCATATATGATATTAAAATGAAAGACACCAAGAGAAAGTATATAGAATTCTTTTTGTAAGGGAAGGACACTAAGGAAGCAGAGGTTGGTTAGACAGAGAGGGCCATTTCAGATACTCTGGATCCACGAATGTGTATGTGCCTGTGAAAATGGAGAGTGTTGTCATTGTGACTTCCCCATTGAACTTATATCTCTATCAGCTGAAGAGGAGGAACAGGACTCAGCTGTCTGTGTCTATGTTTCATGTGAGTCCTCTGTTTACCTAGACAGTGCGTATGTGTGCCTTCATTAGTCAATTTCAATAGATGGAGTCTATAGTCAGCTTTCTAGAGATGGAGAGGAGGAAGGGGGCTGTCTGTGTCTGATGGAAGTTATGAGTTGCTGTTGAAGGCAGCCTTTGACTAGAACAGCCTTTGTGGCTAGTGTGTTGGAGTCCTGCCTCTATCTGTGTGTGCCTGTATATCTCTGGGATATATGCTCAGCTTTGCTACGGGTTGAACCTGCAAAAATGAAAGTGACAGCCACGTCCCTTGGCTTGAGCAGAGACCCCAGGTCCTTGGGCACTTGGCTGGGCTCTAGTGGCTAGACAGGAATGGTCCTGGGCCAAAGAGGCTAGAGGAGATGGCTGTGCTTTCATTGCTCTTTACCTCCCTTAATACTTTCAAACATTTATTATTTTTATTATTATTACTGTCATTGTTTTATTACTATTATTGCCTTGGTGAATAGTGAGCTAAGTTGGGTATTAATGAAAACTAAATGCAGAGTTTATTTATATTAAATTGTTCTGACTTAGAACATAGAATTTAAGTTCAGTGATCTCTCAGTTATTAAAATCAGAGAATCATAGAATCATTCATGTTGGAAAAGACTTCTAAGATCATCTAGTCCAAGTCCACTCCACATCTACACATTTCCTCAAGACCTCCAGGGATGGTGACTCAACCCTGGGCAGCCTATTCCAACATCACACAACTCTTTCAGTAAAGAAGCTTCTCTTAATATCCAAACTATACCTCCTCTGGCATAGCTTGAGGCCATTTTCCCTCATCTTTTCACTTGATGCTTGGGAGAAGAGCCAAATCCTCTCCTTACTACAACCTCCTTTAAAGTAATTGTTAAGTACAATAAGGTCTCCCCTGAGCCTTCTTTTCACCAAACTAAACAACCCCAGCTCCCTCAGTTGCTCCTCATAAGACTTACTCTCTCGTCCCTTCACTGCCTTTGCTGCCATATTTGGACATGCTCCAGCACCTCAATGTCCTTCATGTAGTGAGAGGCCCAAGACTGAACAGAGTATTTGAAGCATGGCCTCACCAGAACTGAGTAAACCGGGACAATCACTTCCCTAGTCCTGCTGACCACACTATTGCTGATACAAGACAGATGCTGTTGGCCTTTTTGGCCACCTGAGCACACTGCCAGCTCATATTCAGCCAGCTATCAACCAATACCACCAGGTCCCTTTCCTCTGGGCAGCTTACCAGCCACTCTTCCCCAAGCCTATAGTGTTGCATGGGGTTGTTGTACCCCAAGTGCAAGACCTGACACTTAGCCTTGTTGAACTTCATACAGTTGGCACTTGGACCAGTGGTCCAAACTATTTAGATCCCTCTGAAGAGCTCTCTTACCCTTAAGCAGATCAACACTCATGCCTAACTTGGTGTCATTTGCACACTGAGGGTACACTCGATCCCCTCATCCAGATCATTCATAGATATTGAAAAGGACTGGCTCTGATACTGAGCCCTGGGGGACACCACTAGTGACTAACCTCCAACTGGATTTAACTCCATTCACTGCTACAAACATCAATAATTCTAAATTATGAACCATTATGGTTTTCTTCCAGTGATGTTATGATTTATGTTAGATGATACAAATATTTCTACATATCTTTTTTTTTTTTTTTCCCAACAATAAATATTTTATTTCCTAATAAAAATGTTTTATCTGTTCTGTCCTTATGCAGTGAAAGGATTTGCATTTGAGAAAATAAAATTGAATGTTTCTGATTGAAATTTAAAAGGATTTTTTTTTTTGAGATTTTTTTTTTTTCTAGATTCTAATCTTATCTACTGAAACCAGAAAATTTGCTGCAGTTATGTATTTTTCAGTGATACTTTTTAAAGTGATGGTAACAAAAATTCAGATCTTGTAAATGAATTGAGAGTAATGAATGTCTATATCACTATGGATTCTAGTTTGGGGATGAAAACTCATAAGCCAAAGACAGAACGATTCATATGAAGCTGAAGTTCACAGCATAACATCTTGTCTTATGCATAGATGCTTGCATTATCTCTTTGGAAGTGAAGCACTAGCTGATATTTTCTTTGAGAACACAATTGACTGGAGAGGTAAATATAAACATAGCCTTTCTCATAAGGGCTGAAAATAAAAAGGTGTCTTCAAATATTTAAATCATGTTGAACGTGTCAGGATTAACAGGCAGATCAACATGGGTGAAGTTGTAGGTTTCTGCTACTGACCACCTCATCAGGAAGTAGTAGGAGATGAGGTTTTCTTCAGACAACTGGAAGAAACTTCATGTTTGCAATCTCTGGTCCTCACTGGGGATTTTAACCACTCCGGTATCTCTTCGAAGGACAACACAGTGAAATACAAGGAAACCAAGAAATTTCTGTAGAGTGTTAATGGCTACTTCATGACCAATGTGATCAAGGAGTTGATGAAGACTATGCTGGACCTGATGCTTACAAACAAGGATTGTTTGGAGATGTGAAGGCTGGGGGCTGCCTTGCTGCAGGACCATGAGATGATAGAGTTCAGCATCCTGTGAGCTGGGGTCAAGGCGAAAAGCAGGACCACAGACATGGATTTTGGGAGAGCAGACTTCAGGGTCCTGCTGAGAAGAGCTCCATGGAATATGGTCCTGGAATGAAGAAGGGACCAAGAGAGACAGTTGATATTCAAAGACCACCTACTCCAAGAACAGAGAAAGAGTGAAATTAAATGAAATGGCAGGAGGCTTGCATGGATAAGCAATGATTTCCTAAAGATAAAATAAAATAAAATAAAATAAAATAAAATAAAATAAAATAAAAT
>CM021765.1:167850695-167916115 GCA_011076525.1 Nettapus auritus
AATAATAATAATAATAATAATAATAATAATAATAATAATAATAATAAAAAGGAATAAGTAAATAAATGAGACTAACATTCTTGATTCAAATTCTTTTAAAGTAAATAAATAAAAAAATATGGTGTGCTATAGGAATACCACAAAAGAGGTAAGACTCTAAACAGTGTCCTTTATCTCTTCATAATAGCTGGGAATTTTTGCAATGAAAACATTTAGATGGATTAGGAAGTCAGCCATGTTTCTACAAACACAAAACATACTTTTCATACCATGAAAGGATGTGTGCACATATAGGAAGCAAAAAATATTTTTTCAGTTTTAAAATGTAAGGTTTTTTTACAGGGTCACAATAGTGTTACAAGTGTATGTGATATTGAGAAGTCTGGTGCTTCTGTTGGAGGAAAAAACTTGCTTCTTTGCATCTGTTAAAACTAAAGGATTTCACATTATTGAATGGCATATACAATTTATGTTCTTAGAACATTATCCTAGTGTTATTTATATTGACTCTCTGTACTGGCTCTGGTTGTGATGGAGTTAACTTTCCCTGCAGCAGCCCATACAGTGCTGTGCTCTGCACTTGTATCTAGAACAGCACTAGTATCACACCAATGATACTGGCACAGCATCAATAATCCCTCCAAAACTCCCTGCTCCCCCCCAAGGGCTAGCAGTCTGGAGGTGAGCAAGAGGTGTGGATGTGACACACCAGAGCAGCTGACCTAAAAAAAGCGAAGAGGTATTCCATACTGTATGATGTCACACTTAGCAAAAAACAGTGGGAAAGGGGGATGAGAGGGGGCCTCTTGTTATAAAGATGTCTGTTTTCCCAAACAAATGCAACATGTATGGAGGCCATGCTTCCCAGGAAGTGAACAATCATTGCTCTTTGGTGGGAAGTATTTTTTTTTCTCTCTCTGTGTTTCCGTGTGGCCTTTATTTGTTTAATCACCCCTCCCTCCCCACCCCCTTTTCCCTTTAATTAAATTATCCTTATCTCAACACGAGTGTTGGTGTTTACTTTTTCTTTTTTTCTTTTTTATTTTTTTTTTCCTCCCAACATACTTTCTTCTCCCCCTATTCTTCTAAGGAGTGAGGGAGCAGTTGTGATAGAGTTCAACTGCCCAGCAAGGTAAAACAAACTATCAGTTTCTTCCATGGGTACCAAAATATCAGATATCAGTCTGAGTAAAGGTAGAAATTTAGATCTTCCTTTTATTTTCCAGAAAAATTTTCCTTATGTCTTACTGTCTGTGTTGAGGTTCCATCATTGTTATTTTGTTCCACTTATTTATATAAATGCATGTTCTGAAACATTTTTTTCCAAACTATAAGCATCTAATGTATCCTTTTAATTTCATATGTAGCAGGACCAGCCTCTTCCTAGTTAGTATGACATGCTAAGTACCTCTGTATGTTTTTTTCTTCTCACAGCATAAATTCTAATGTCCTGATATTTCCAAGGCCTTTTCAATATGCTATGTCATATCCATATGTCAAGCTCTAGCAGCTGTTTTCACAGCTAATAACAGAAGAAAATAAATTTAATTTCATCCCAGTTCAAAATGTCACTAACAGTTGATACTTTATTTTGATGGTTTGCATACTTTTATTTTTATGTTTTTAATAACAGACATTATGCATTTTCCCAAAAAAGGGTTTTCACAAAACCATAGAACCATTCATCTTAGAAAAGACCTTCAAGATCATCTGGCCATCACCCTACTACCAATGTCACCCACTAAATCAAGTCCCTAAGCACCACGTCTTAGCCACGTAAGCACTATCTTTCCTTGAACACCCACAGGGATGGTGACTATAAATAAATCAAAATTTAAACAAGATAGAGAATTGATAGAAACATTACTTAAGAAATACAACATGCTATTTTAAAAATATTTGAATTTGTCATAATTCATTTATGCATTAATTTATACATTGGCAATATAGTGATTGAAAAATGAGATATTGCTCTGAAGTATACTTTTCAATGCTGTCTTGAGAGAGGACCCAGTCATAATCCAACCACTCATTCAACAGCTTCCTCCTTGACAAACAGGGACACTGGATGTGGTGACTAATGTGTCTTTAGACACCTGCAAATTGTTTTTAAATTTTACCAGAATATCCACATTACAACTCATGGCTTCAGAGTAATTACATTCCCTATGAAGAAATTGAGAGAGGATTTAAATTAGTATACGATTCAGATGCTTGACTTCATCACTGTAATTCTTCCTGAAATCTACAGAATTTTTATTATTTACAAACTAGGAGTATAGTAGCACTACATTTCCTGTTTCTATGCTTCTATGTAGTATATTTTATATCTTGTCAAAACAAGAAACAAATTGAATACAAAATTTGATATTTAGGAGTGTGGAAATTTCCACAAAAGTTGTTTGAATGTAAGTCCTCATCTTCATTGCAAAATAGAAAAAGAAATACATTCAAAGAGATCGTTTTTATCATACATGTTCCATTATAACTTGTTTGTTTGTTTTTTATCTAGCAAATGCAAGCTTATTTATTACATAGTATGAAAGGCCAGGATTTTAGGGTAACAGGGTAATTAAAAATATATATATATTATTATTCATATGAAAGAATAACTTATCATAATTGATTCAAAAATAAAACAGACAAACAAAAATACTGAAAGTTTAATCCAAAGAAAGATGTATTTGTCTCAGGGAAAGAAATAGATCTCCTCTATAAAAGGTGAACCTCTATTGCTGTATTTCTGACCTTACTGAATAGCTTTCTCTTGATAGAAGCTGGTCTGCTAGTAGACCATCTACATACTGTATTCAAGTGCTGATGACCTCTTGCATTCTTGCTAGAGATTTCCTTATTTGGAAAGTCCACTTTTCTAATTTTTTGCAATTTTAAACCTCTAGAGGAGTCTCACAACCCTTCTGAGCCTTTTACTGCTCAGACATTTTTCCCAGAGGTTCTGGTTCTAGTTAAAGCATATGAGTACAGTTAATAGAAAGACAGAGACTGCACACTTGTGTAAGCATTTCTTAATCTTGGGTGCTTTCACTGTGTATGGTGCTGGAGAGTTACAAGTCCAAAAAAAAGTCAAAATAATTTCCACTGATAAAAAGAAAGTTCCACTCCAACCTCTGACTTTTATACACAATGTCATTTAAGAAGCATTAGAAGCATAGTTTCAGGAGGATGAGTTATTCCTAATTAATGACAAGATTGTTCTATCATATTTTCTCAATCTTTTAATTTGGCACCAAACTTATACCACAAAGTCGTTGTTTCAAAGACCAAGGGTAATTTAAGCATGATGTAGAAATAGCAAATGAAGGTCACAACAAAATATACAGCCTCTGAATCAAGATGGAATTCACACCCTAACAGTATTTCTGAAATCTTCATCTTTTCATCTTTTTTTTAAATTACTTTTTACTTGAATACCCTATTTCATTTCATATCATGCAAACTTTTCCCTGAACACAAAGTGTAATTCATAATATTCAAATCTGAACAGAACTTCTGAACCCATAATGCTACTATATTGAAAGTAGAAAACCTCATCTTATATAATATTCATATTATGAGTAAACAAACTAGGAAATTCCACCAATGGTATGTTTCAAAGTTAATGGTATGGATTACTTTCATTAAAATATAGTTTCAAAAAGAACAATGTTTATTTCACTTAGTTTTATTTGGAATGCTTTTATAAATCTACAGCACTGTTCTTTAAGTGCTTTATTATGTAGTTGTATAGAGTCAAGATTTCTTCTAGAACAGATTTCTTGTTCTTTCTAGGACAAGATTTATTCTAGGACATTGCTCAGGAATGATTTTAACAGGCAAAGATTTGATAAAACAGCAAGAAAAAATAGCCTTTCTTTACATAGATTCCCCCCCACACACATGATTTTCGTAGTCACAGAAATATACACTACTGGTTTTGGACTGTACATGCACTACCTGTGAGTTACTACTGCAGAGCCTGAAAACCCTTTTGTCAACTAAAGTATATATCCATATTTCATACTTTAAACATCCATACACCCATAAGTGTACTATACTTAACAGATTATATGACATTGAACATTAAAATAATAATAATAAAAATAATAATGTAGACCTCATTTCCTTTTCCTATACATCTTTGCTAGTTTTCAACACCATTGTAAAGTTGTCATAAAGATTCACTTAAACATGACAACTGATAGGACAAAAGGCAATGGCCTCAAGTTGTCATGGGAGCTTTAGACTGAGTATCAGAAGAATTTCTGCATTGAAAAGGAAGTGGTAGAATTGCTGTCATTGGAGGTATTTAAGAGACATGTAGACGTGAAACTAATGGACATGATTTAGCAGTGGACTTGGTAGCCTTAGGCGTATGGTTGGACTTGATGATCTTAAGGCCTTTTCCAGCATAAATGAGTCTATGATTCAATGATGATGATTGCCTCATCAACCTTCTAACAATGAAAAGCATGACTATAGATTTCTTTTTACATGTGGTGGTTTTACTCGGGTGGGTGGCCGAGCTCCACCACAACCGCTCTCTCACTCCCCCTCCTCAAAGAGGAGCAGGGAGAAAATATGATGAAAGGGGCTCAAGGGTTGAGATAAGGACAAGGAGATTGTTCAGTAATTATCATGATGGGCAAAACAGACTCAGAGTAGGGAGACAGTAAGATTTATTGCCTATTACTAACAAGCTAGAGAAGCGAGAAACAAAGGAAAAGCACGTCCAGAAGCACATCCCCCCTCCCCATCCACCTCCTCCCCCTGAGCGGCGCAGGAGAATGGGGGAATGGGGGTTACAGTCAGTCTCTAGTGCTTCTTCTCCACCACTCCTTCTTGGTCACTCTTGTCCCCTGTGCCACGTGGGGTCCCTCCCATGGGATGCAGTCCTTGCTGAACTGATCCGGCGTGGGCTGCCTACAGGCAGCAGCTCTTCAAGAACCACTCAGGATATGGGTCCGTACCACGGGGTCCATCCCTCAGGAGCAAACTGCTCCAATCTGGATCCCCCATGGGCACCAGCTCCTGCCAGGTCGCCTGTACCTGCGTGGTGTCCTCTCCACAGGCTTGCAGGTCTGGCCCAGAATCTGCTAAGGCAGGGGTCTTCCACAGGCCACAGCCTCCATCGGTGCAGGTCCACCTGCTCCACCGTGGTCTCCTCCATGGGCTGCAGTGTGGAAGCCTGCTCCACCATGGTACTCCATGGGCTGCAGGGGGACATCCTGCTTCACCGTGGTCCTCACCACAGGCCGCAGGGGACTTCTGCTCCGGTGCCTGGAGCGCCTCTCCCCCTCCTTCTTCACTGACCTTGGTGCCTGCTGTTCCTCACTCCTCTCACCCTCCCAGCTGCTGTGTGGTGCAGCATTTTTTTTCCCTGTCTTAAATATGCTCTCACAGAGACGCAAAACAACATCACTTGTTGGCTCAGCTCTGGTCAGCAGTGGAGCCCTTACCAAACATGGGGCAGCTTATGGATTCTTCTCACAAAAGCCACCCCTGTGGCCCCCTGCTACCAAAACCTTGCCATGTAAACCCACTACAGTACAACACATTAGAACCTTAAAGTTATTGGTGGCAGCATGCATTCGGACAAATCATTTTCTGTATAACAAATCAGAAGAAATAAATTCTATACTATACTTACGAGACATCTTCTAACTGTAGCTTTTTTTTTTTTTTTAAAAAAAAAATGAAAAAAAAAAAAAAAAAAAAAAGAAGAAGAAATATATATTATTACCAAGGGGACAACATTATCATTACCTTTTTCCATGTTTGAGAGCGATGTTATCTCATTAACACAATTTCAGCCTAGAACACTATTAGCTCTGTATACACACAAAAAAATCTGTGGATTTTTGTAAAGGACTTTTTAAAGTTTCAGAAATCATCTGGAAACTTAATAGTAACTTAATAGTAATTAATGGCTGTTTATAAGGTGAGTTTCAATAGAGGAAAAATTGATACTAACTTTTCTTTTTTCCTCCTGGATCTTAAATGCTAATTATTTGCCTTTTTATCTCATAGTTACACACAAATCACTGGCTTTTACCACGTTGTTAAACATGTTTGTTAAACATGTTTGAGATGTGTTTGACATTTTTCTTTGCTGATATAGTTCTGCAGATAATTTTCAAAGAAACAATTAAACAAATAAACAATTATTAAATAACTTATGTCACTCTAAAAAAAAAAAAAAAAAAAAAAAAAAGAAAAAAAAGATTCAGAATAATTTCTGTACTTCATTAGTCATCTGAAAGAGCTTTCCAAGTCTGGTACAAATGTTGTTTCATTGCCAGATAAGAAGAATTGTGTGGCATCTAAAAGAATTTAAAGTTCCATAAGTAAATTGAACTCTTACAAATATAAATGTCATTTTCCCCCTGTACTCAGCTCTGGTGAGGCCACACCTCGAATACTGTGTTCAGTTTTGGGCCCCTCACTACAAGAAGGACATGGAGGTGCTTGAGCAAGTTCAGAGAAGAGCGACGAAGCTGGTGAGGGGCCTGGAGAACAAGTCCTACGAGGAGCGGCTGAGGGAGCTGGGACTGTTCAGCCTGGAGAAAAGGAGGCTCAGGGGTGACCTTATCGCTCTCTACAGGTACCTGAAAGGAGGCTGTAGCGAGCTGGGGGTTGGTCTGTTATCCCACGTGCCTGGTGACAGGACGAGGGGGAATGCGCTTAAGTTGCGCCAGGGGAATTTTAGGTTGGATCTTAGGAAGAACTTCTTTACCGAAAGGGTTGTTAGACATTGGAATGGGCTGCCCAGGGAAGTGGTGGAGTCACCATCCCTGGAGGTCTTTAAAAGACGTTTAGGTGTAGATCTTAGGGATATGGTTTAGTGGGGACTGTTAGTGTTAGGTCAGAGGTTGGACTCAATGATCTTGAGGTCTCTTCCAACCTAGAAATTCTGTGATTCTGTGATTCTGTGATTTTGCTAGGGCACACTAAAAAAAATTATAAGTATGCCAATTAGTCTATTAAATAAGCAAGTCTGAAATAACTAAAAATTTATTTCATGAATGTGACTTGAATGATGTGAGGTTTTTGACACTTTTATTGGAAACAGTAGCTTAGTATCACAACAACCAAAGAGAACAATAAATGATGTGGAGACCCCAGAAAGGATTATAAATAAGAAAAAAATATTCAAAGAAACAGAGATCCTAACTCCCCTATACACTCAGAAAATATTCCATGGATATCAGTGTAGTTAATTCAGTGTAAAATTCAGTGTAAAAATAAAATAAAATAAATAAATAAATAAATAAATAAAAAATCCAAACCTGGATAGCACAGTTCAGGCAGTTTAAAGTGATGTTGGTTGTGAGTTCTGTTCTAGTTGAAGGGTATACCTCTGAAGCAAGGCATATGAAATGAATAGATTACAGTGTTGGTGAGTTTAATGAACTGGCTCATTTGTCATTTCATTTTAAATCTTATATCTTATCAATTTAGATTCATTTATTGATTTATTTATTTTATACAGGAAGCATTATAACATTCAGTGGAAAGTTTGGGCAGAGGAAAATGTCTAGCCATAAAGAAACATAAATAGTATCAAAAATATTGTCTGATATCCATATTGTATTGACACATTGCCATATCAAGATAAAATCAGCAAACAAAATACATTGTTCTGTGTACTGGCAGTACAAGTGGTAGCAATGGTGTATTAGGTTTACTTGGCAAGGGTTTGGTAGCAGGGGAGCTTATTGACATATTTAATTACCTCTTTGTGACACACCCAGGAAAATCAATAAAGACTAAATTGACAGACTTATGAAAACCAACTGCTTTTATTTTGGCTCGGATACAGTTAATTTTCCTCCTAGTAGTTGGTAGGGTGCTGTGTTTGGGATTTAGGCTGAGAATGATGTTGATACCATACTGATGTTTTAATTGTTGTAAAGCAGTGCTTACACAAAGCCAAGGACTTTTCAGCTTCTCACACTGTCCTGCCAGCAGGCAGGTTTTGGATACAGCAGGAGATGGGAGGGGACAAAACCAAGACAGCTGACCTGAATTGGCCAAAGTGGTATTCCACAGCATCTGACATCTTGCATTAATATGGGGTGGATGGCTGGGGTGGGTGCAACCAGCTGCTCAAGGATAGACTGGGCATCGTTTAGCAGGTGGTGAGCAATTTTGTGGTGCATCACTTGTTTGTACACGTTATTATTAGTAGTACTATCATCATCATCATTATTATTTTCCTTTATTTTCTGTCCTAATAAACTGTCTTTATCTCAACCCACAGTCTTCATTTTTTCCTGATTCTCTCTCCCATCCCAGAGAGGGAGGGGGGAGGGTGAGCAAACAGCTGTGTGGTACTTAGCTGCTGACCGTGTTAAACAACAACACCTACTAGGAAAGATAAGCAACCAATATATCTATTTATTTGGATATACATTCTCTATAGTTACACAGAGAAAATAAACTCTGGTATGGTTTGAATAAATTTAGGATCTGTATCACTGATGTGTTACCCTCTTGGGCTTACATGGCATGGTTTTGGTAGCATGGGGCTGCTCAGTGAGAAGAGTCCAGAAGCTGCCCCCTGTTGAGTAGGAGTCAGTTCCAGTTGGCTCAAAAAGGGACCAGTGGCTGGCCAGAGCCGAGCCAATGAGCGAACTTGGTTCCTCCTCTGTGAGAATATATTTCAGCAAGGGAAAAAACTGCTATGCAACAGCATCTGGGAGAGCAAGGAGTGAGAAAAAATCCTGCAGACACTAAGGTCAGAGAAGAACGAGGGGAAAGAGGTGCTCTAGGTGATGGATAAGAAGTTCCCCTGTGGTCTGTGCAGAGGCCCACGGTGGAGCAGGCTGTCCCCCTGCAGCCTACAGGGTACTACAGCAGAGCAGATTTCCACACTACAGCCCATGAAGGAGCCCATGGTGTAGCAGGTGGATGTGGTCTGAAGGAGGCTGCAGCCCTTGGGAGCAGGAGCAGATTCCACTGGAGCAGATTCCAGGCCCATACAGGAGCAAGTGATCTGTCAGGAGCTGCCATCTATGGGAGACTAGTGCTGGAGCAGTTTTCTCCTGATGGATGGACTCTGTAGTAGTTCCATATGGGAGCCATTCTTGAAGAGCTGCTCTCTATGGGAAGCCCATGCAAGAGCAGTTCGGAAAGGACGGTATCCTTTGGGAGGGACCCCATGCTGGAGCAGGGGCAGAGAATGACTGTGAAGGAGGAGCGGAGACAAAGCATTAGTGACTGACTGCAGTATCCATTCCAGTCCCCTGCACCGCTTAGGGTGAGGATGTAGAATAGGGTGGATGGAGGAGGAAGATGTTTTTAGTTTGATTTTAGTTTCTCATTGTTCTAAACCCCTACTGATAGGTAATAAATTATATTAATCTCTGTATGGTGAGTCTGTTTGACCCATGATGATAATCAGTGAGTGATCTCCCTAACCTTATTTTAACCCTTGAGCCCTTTCCATTGTATTTTCTTCCTTTTTCATACAATCATACAGTCATTAAGGTTGGAAGGGACCTTAAAGATCATCTGGTCTACCCATCACCCTACTACCAACAGCACCCACTAAACCATGTCCCTAAGCACCACATCCAATCTTTCCTTTTCACACCCACAGGGACAGTGACTTCACTACTCTTTCTCAGAAGAAATGTCTCCTAATTTCTGCCCTAAACCTCCCCTGGTGCAACTTGAGGCCAATCCCTCTAGTCCTATCACTAGTTATCACAGAAAAAAAAAAAAAAAAAAAAAAAAAATATACAAAAAGATGCTAACTCCCAGCTCCCCACAACTTCTTTTCAGGTAGCTGGAGAGAGCAATAAGGTCTCCCCTGAGCCTTATCTTCTCCCCTCAGCTAGGTGTCATCTGCAAATTTACTGTGGGTGCACTCAATTCCCTCATACAAATCATCAATAAAGATATTGAAGAATACGGGCCCCAACACCAGCCCCTGGGAAACACCACTGGTGACCAGTCACCAGCTGCATTTCACTCCATTCACCACTACCCTCTGGGCCCGGTCATCCATCCAGTTTTTAACCCAGAAAAAGTGTACCTGTCCAAGCCACAGGCTGGCAGCTTCTCCAGGAGAATACTGTGGGAGACTGTGTCAAAGACCTTGCTGATTCTAGGTAGACTACATCAACAGCCTTTCCCTCATCCACCAGAAAGGTCACCTGGTCATAGAAGGAGATGAGGTTGGTAGGGTAGGACTTGCCATTCATGAACCCATGCTGACTTTGCCTGATCCCTCAGTTGTCCCACATACGCTGCATTATTGCTTTCAAGATGACCTTTTCCATCACCTTTCCTGGCACTGAGGTCAAGCTGATAGGTCTGTAGTTCCCCAGGTCCTCCTTATGACCCTTCTTATAGATGGGCATCACATTAGCAAGTCTTCCATCATCTGGGACCTCTCCGGATGACCATGACCATAGATGATGGAAACCGACCCAGCAATTTTCCTTTGAAGATGGGGAGTGAGAGAGCAGTTATGGTGGACTTCAGCCGCCCAGCTGGGTAAAACCACTGCGATACATATATATATATTTATAATACTATTTCCCTCTAATAAATCCAATGGCCAATGTTCCCCTTCATGTTTGCTTACATGTATTTTCTAATCAGCAGTGTGAAATCTCACACTGAATCCCGATGAAAAGAAAAACAATTTCATATGGATTCTCTGCTATTATTGATTTCTTTTTATTGTCCAGGATTTGTCTAGAGTACAGAGAACATTTTCACATTTTGAATACTCATTGAATAAAGAAACCCATATCTTTGATAAAAGGGAGAAGGACAGAGAGGGAAGGAGAGGGGGAACAGGGAAGACACAAATAAACACCATTTTTACTTTTCCTAATCCTTCCCAAGTTGTCTCAGTACTCAGAGTATTGAAGCAAATTGTGAGACAGGAGTCTAATGATTTTCTGTGCAATGCATCAGGAACAAGTGACTATGTTTGAGTTTGTCTCAATTTAAGCTTCCAAGTGAAATAAGAGCCTATAGTATTTTCTCTTAATAGAGAAACCTTCCTTCTAGAAGTGTATAAATTAAGGGAGACAGATTTCACTCTGGAATAATGTAAAGGATCATTAAATCCTTCTTACAATGGTTACTAAAGGACTAGACATACTCTAGAAGCATTCTTGCCACAAGGCAGAAAGTGAGACAGGGTTTCATCTTCAGTGTCTTATTCAACATTGTGAATTCCACAGAGCTGGGAACTGAAATTACAGTAACACCAGAACACTTAAAACTCTTCTTGCCCAGAGGTTGAATCCCACTGAATTTTTATGAGAAGATTTGTAACCTTGAATTCCTTAGATGGTTTTGCATAAAGATTTATATAGAATAAAATCCATAAAAGTATTTATATTACTAATTCCCATTTAATGTTGAAAATTCCACTGAAATATACAACATAAATACATTGTGAAATTTTAATCTAGAATATTGATCAATTATAGGGAAATTAATTCATGATATTCTGATTAGAGAAATAATATCAAAACTCCAAAGCAGCAGCAGCAGATCTACTTACACTTTCAGAAGAGTGTAAACAATAAAAACATTTTTTTCCATTTTTTTATCTACCAAACTGATGTTCTTTAATTTTCTTTATTTTTAGTTAGTTCTCAAAGATTTTTTGTCAATAATGACACTTATACATACATAAATATTAATGAATTAGTTGACATTCTAGATTGCAATGAAAAAGTTCACAAGGGAATAGCCCTGTTATAGTATCTACATGTTCAAAATAAGTAGTTATTGTGTTCGTTAAAAAACAAACAAACAAACAAAAACAAACAAACAAACAAAAACATGAAGAAGCTTTTTGTTGTTGTTTATGTGTGTGTGATGAAAAAAAAAACAAACAACACAGTCCTTTCAAGGTCTTGAGTTTTTTTGAAATATGAAAATATTGAAAAAAATATTTTGATTATGAAGATACTTTTCCAAGAGAAATACTCTGAAGTTTTGACAGATACTTCAAAATATTTATTCAAAGACAGAAGTTAACATTGAATTTTCAGGAAAAAAAAAAAAATCATTGAACTCTATAGAAGGTTTCTCTTAGTGGCACACATGATATTTTTAGCAAACAAAAATAATCCCTCCATGTCTCTTGTAATGTAAGGAAGTGTACATGAACAACTAACTATATTGTACATAGGAAACAAAACAGTTCTTTGACTCTATTCTTGGGGCTCTGTCTTTCTGATTTTCAATGTGCCTTTCAGTTCACAGCTGTCAAATCCATCTCAGAAATGTACAATACCATTTATGTCTGAATTGGTGACTTGACCAATAATAACATCATGACAGCCATAGCAAAAGAAAATCAGTATTTGCATATATCTTATTTTATTTTTTCAAGGAATTATGAAATAATAAGAGTGAATAAGAACTTCTTGATGTGTGTCTACAGAGGTAGGTATAATAATAATCACCAGATTATTTCATTAAGTCACTTACAGGTAGGATTTTTTCACTACAGGTTGTAAACAGACTGACACAAACAAACATTTGAAACCAATTAGCACTGATTATAAAAAGAGGGAAATTTGGACCAAGGCTTTGAAGAATATGGGTCTTTTTGTTTGTCTCAAGTAAATACTAACCATGTTGCTTCAGATCAAATATGGACCAATCAAAATGGCATTTCTATATCAGAATCTATGTATTAATTTTCTTTTACATGCCTGATTCATTGTTACTAGACACAGTATTGTCCAATGAGTAAAGCAGGAGACTGTCAAGGATCTATCTTATGTCAGAGACAAGTAGCGGCAATAACATCATTTGAACATTTTAAGCATTTTTTTTTTTTTTTTTTTTTTTGCTTTTGATTTATACTTTGACATCTCTTTAAACATGACTTCATTGTGTAATTCAGTTTATCTTGCCCTCTTTTTCTTTGTA
The DNA here is from genome assembly GCA_011076525.1 of Nettapus auritus. Classification (NCBI taxonomy): domain Eukaryota; kingdom Metazoa; phylum Chordata; class Aves; order Anseriformes; family Anatidae; genus Nettapus; species Nettapus auritus. The sequence continues at coordinate 167,863,611 of CM021765.1, forward strand.
GTTAGATTAGATTATATCTATGGCCAGGAAATTTTGCTACAATGAGTTTGTGAATATTACTTAATGGAATAAGCCTTAATGTAACATACCATTTTAAGTTCCACCGAAATATAATTCTTTATATCTCTGAATATGGATCCCCAAAATTATTTCTCTTAAGGGAAAATTTTGTAGGAGACGCTTTTTTATTTTTATATTTTTATTTTTTATGCTATTGGGGGAGCTCACTATTGGTTAACTTTTTTTAGAATAATGTATACTATAATTTTCAAGATTCCAACTTCTTACTTTCTGCTAGAAGAAATTCAAAATACAACTAACACTTGTTTTCAGAAGTTCTCGTTGCTACCTGGCAGTTTTCTGACCCGTTCAAATTAGAGTTTGAATTTGTGATGCAACTGTGATTTAACAATGTTTTAAATTTACCTCTACAATTACTGAAATAGCAAGAGAGTAATGAAGTGTCAAGCTAATCTGTTTCTGAAATACTTTTCTAAGCAAAACAGCCAAGTCATTTAAAAATAAATGATTGAAATGAAATAATACTTATCTATTTATCTGTTTGTTTAAAATTCCCAAGGTGTGTGTTAACTTACCCACATATTTATACGTATATACTTTTTACATCTGTTTTTCTTCCTAAAAAAATAGACTACCATCACACATAAACTACCAGAACCACTTATTTAATTTATTTCAGCAGATTATATTCTGATTTTCTTTAGGGAAAAAGGATGTTTTGGGGTCTACTTTTGAACATAGTAAGCATAATTATAAAAAATAATATTTTTCTTACTGTCTTTTCTTTCCAGAAAATTTAATTCATAACATTTATGGAAATAAAGTGTAACAAAAGAGTATGCTGAACAGAAACAAATGTTTCAGAATATCTTCCTATTCCCTCAAAACAGTCCCCCCTTTCCCTACTTTTTGTTTTCTGCCTTTGTTTGATCAAGAAAACTATATATGGGGGAAACACAAAACTGGAACACTAGAATAGAAGGCTACAAGCTTTTCAGAGGAGATAGACAGGGAAGGAGCAGAGGGAGTGTTGCCTTCTACATTAGGGAAGGGAATGACTGCAAAGAGATGCCTCTGAGAAACAACCATGAACAGTTTGAGAGCTTGTGGGTTAAAGTTACAGACCACACGAATAAAAGACACTGTGTGGTCGGGGTCTGCCACAGGTCACCTGATCAAGGGGAGCCTGTGGATGAGGCATTCTTGCTTCAACTACAAGAAGCATTATGCTCCCACATTCTCATCTTGATGTGGGATTTCAATCACCTGGATGTCTCCTGGATAAGCTACACAGCAGGATATATGTGATCCAGAAGATTCCTAGAGTGCATTGAGGATGACTTCCTGGTCCAGGTATTAGAAAAACCATTCAGAGGAGAAGTGTTACTGGACCTGGTACTCACCAATGCAGAAAAGCTCATTGAAGAGGTCAAGATTTGAGACAGTCTCGGCTGCAGTGACCACGCTGTGGTTGAGTTTGTGATCTCAAGGAATATGGGCCTGATGAAGAACAGTTAGGACCCTGAAATTCTGAAGAGCAGACTTCAAGCTATTTAAAGACCTAGTGGATTAGATCCCCTGGAACATTGTCCTCAAGGACAAAGGAGGTGAACAGAGCTGGAAACTCTTTAAGTGTATTTTCCTTAGAGCAGGAGATCCCTCCATTCTGCTGTGTAAGAAAGTGGTCAGGGAGGGCAGACAACCAGGATGGTTGAGCAAGGGCCTGCTGGTTAAACCTAGGAAAAAGAAAGAACTGCATAGATAGTGGAAGCAGGAACATGTGGCCTTGGAGGAGTACAGGGATTCTGTTTGGATGTGCAGGGATGGAATCAGGAAAGCCAAGGCATGGATGGAACTGGGTTAGGCAAGGGATGCAAACAATAACTAGAAAGGATCCTATAGGTACATTGCTCAGAAAATAAAAGCCAAGGAGAGCGTACCCCCTCTGAGGGTTGAGAAGGGTGAACTGGTAACAACAGACATGGAGAAAGCCGAGGTACTCAACCACTTATTTGCCTCAGTCTTTACCACCAGTCAGGCTTACCATTGTCTCTCGTTTCCTTGAACCCATAGATGAGGGCTGGGGGAGCTAAGTCCCTCCCACTGTAAACGAAGAGCAGGTTTGAGAACACCTGATGAAAGTGAACAAGTACAACTCTATGGGGCCTGAAGACATGCATCCCAAGGTCCTGAAGGAATTGGCTGATGTAGTTGCCAAGACTCTGTCATATATTAAAAGTCCTAGTGGTAGGTGACTCTGCCCATGTCAGGGGGGGCTTGGAATTAAATGATCTTTAAGGACCCTTCCAACCCAAACCATTCTATGATTCTATGAACAATAACAGACCTTCAATGCCTGTTAGGTTGTAGGTTGTTTTGTTTGTTTGTTTGTTGTTGTTTTCTAAAAAAAAATCCATCACTTGAACATTCATCAACACTTTACAAGCATTTCTATGGAAATGAAGACTTAAAATGAAAAAGACAATCTGAATTTCACTCTTTTTTAACCTTATAAAGAGTGATGGAGAATGATAAACAAAAATATTAAATATTCAATACTCATTATTCACAATACATTGAAAATTAGAAACCATAATTCTCTAGAACACAGCTGTTGTAAGTATTTAAAAACACAAACTTGGAATGAAATGTGTGTCAGCTGGTCTGTAACAATGATCTTAAAAACACTGTGATTTTCATTCTGATAGTTTACCATTATTTATGCTGAATATGTTAGATCTTATTTCCATGAATTTGAACATAAATAAATAGTATATGTCCTTGTGCTTTCTCTCAAGAAATGCAGTGTTATTCGACCCCCCCAAAATTAAATAGATCTTAAAATGACTCTCCACTTATGGACTTCCCTTCAACATTTGCATTCAGTCCTTGCTTCTGGTTCCCAAATCTCTTAAGTCAGGTAATATTTTATTGAAAAAGGCCTTACTTCAGAAAGCCATCCCTATCACATATATCTAGAATTAGATATATACTTAGAATAAAACATGTCCCTAAGTGACACTGACTTCTGTGGAACTTAAAAATGTTTTTATATTTAAGCTGCTGGATAAGTGCTTCCCTGAATAAAGAATGATTACAACATTTGTTGAACCGAGATCCTTATATAATATTTTGATTATTTGCGAAGCACTGTCTTGGTTTGTGCTATTCTTCATGTTCATTCTCTTGCTCTTTATTATTAACACTGCTGAGCTGCAAAATAATATATATGTATATCATTCTGTCCTTCTGTCAAACAGAAGGTGTGGAGCACAGCTGGGCAAAACTCAGTATTTTCATTTATTTGAAAACATCTGTATTAGGAGATATATTTATTTTCAGATATAATACCTGCTTCCATCTTCACCTTCGCTCCCTCCTCCCTTCCCCCCCCCCCTTTTTTTTTTCCCACTATGGCAAAAGAATAAAAAGAAAAACAAAACAAAACAAACAAAAATATCCACCATGTAGTTAGGGTCCACATCTTCTCATCTTGAAAATGAGAGTATTAGTGTGAGTATTCCATCAGTTACCACTGTCAGATTGCATTTTAGCCTGTATATTTAGAGAAAAAAAAAATAAAAAAAAAAATCATTGTTGACCTTCTAAATCATTAACACTGCTAGCTAGACCAAAAGAAATGGCAGTGTTTGCAAAGAATAAAGTCTAGCTCACATCTCATTCTGAAGTAAGCCATAGAGAACTGACTCAACCCCCCTTTATGCTTCACTCTCTAATGATTATACTTTTCCTGCACATTACTTTGGGTGTTCCTCTCCAACACCTCTCTTAGGCCAGGTATGTGCATCTTAGCCTGCCATAGTGATTTATGCCTTCATCACGTCCAAGTCAAAATACTGTGTGTGAAGGCTACACCTCATAGCACATTTCAGACACCACAAATGCCAACATTCACACTTGAGCAATCTTCCATACAACCTCAGGTTTCACTACTTATGGGATGAAATGAAAGTCCTCATTCTAATCTACATATTTATGAAAGGATTTCCCTTTCTTACTTCCTCATTACATTTCCACCTGCTACACAGTTCAAAGTACATTAAGACAGTTATGTTCTGAATAAAAACATTACATATATTTTTGTTTAAATCAGACCTAAAATTTAAATACTCCAAAATGCTTATTTTGATTGAAACATTTTACTTGTTTCACTTTTCTTCCAAATTTTTAATAAAAAAAAAAAAGTGGTTTGTCCTAATGTCAAATCTTTTGTTTAATTTTAATTTAAAAAGTGTTACTTAATATTTAAGTGTTTTTGTTAAAGCATCATTTTGAAACTGTAAATCTTATCAGTATAAATGTTTTAAAAATACAAAACATTAGCTTCTTAAGTATTCTTCTTGATTTATTTTTATCTGTTATTATTTCTCCAGTTCAAGAGTGAATAAATATTTTGGTATTTATTCAAGAACATTTTGGTGTGAGTTCTGTCGCAGGAAAAATTCTATCTGTTAAAAACAAAACAAAACAAAACAAAACAAAAAACACTTATTTTGTTTTATCTTTTGTTACTATAAAACATAAAAAAGACAATAACGTAATTTAAGTCCAAACATTTGCATTAAAATCACATTGAAATAATTAAACTTTGTATATAGTATCTTACTTTATCAGTGTCTTGCATACTTGTATTTCACCTCATACAACACAGTCACTAGAATTAAATTTCTCATCAGCTCAGTGCCACAGCATTAAAGTCTCCTTTATGTTCACCCTTCATCATGAATCTAGCTGGTATAGTAAGGCTTTGAATTTCAAGGAGCTTACTTGTCTGGTTTTGCCAGTTGGGAGACCGCTTTGCCACAGTTGTGTGTATATTCACATACACTAATACATGCCATTTGTTTTATTACAATATTATAGTATGTCATTGATTTAAGCCAGCTCCATTACGTACAATATCCCTGAATTTTTAAAGAATTTCTGAAGTACCATAATGCATCTGGCCAGTCCTGAACTGCTATACTACAGGGAAAAACCTATCCTTAACCATGCAGAGACAAATCTATGCCTCAAAGTTTTGAATGTGATTGCATTTATTTTGGTATGTATACTTTCTTTTGTTAGTCTTAACACTGGGTAGACTGCTTTTCAAATCCTGGTAAAAATTTTCAGTGTGTGTGCCTTTTTAATGGCAAAGTTGCTACATACTTGTGGATAATGTCAATAATGAAATACCTCAATAATAATTTCTCACATTCCTTTTCTTTTTTTCTTTTTTTCTTTTTTTTTCTTTTTCCTTTTTTTTTTTTTTTTTTTTTTTTTTTTTTCTGCTTCTATTGTGACTAGAGGGCTCGTGATATTTTGTTTTTATTGATTTTACACTACTCATCCTGTTTTTCTTAGCTATCCTCCTTATTTTGGGACAGTGGGACCTTCCCCTTATCTGCTTAACATACTCCCTACTGCTATGCCACAGTCATGCCTGCACAATGACTTTTAAATATGCAAGGTTAGTGGAACTTTCCACTGCAAAAGCACATTCTACTGCAAGACTACATCTTCTTTTCTCACAATAACTGTTTTAATTTCTTCCTTCAAATCAAATATTGTTGATTTATATTGAGTAGGCTTGCTACTTTTTTTTTTTTTTTTTTTTTTTTTTCCCCATATCCTTTACCTTGCTTTGTGAGTAGTTGTTTTTATGAACAACTGGCAAAAATTGTTTTCAAAACAATGCACAAAAATAGTCTAGTGACTATGAATGAATGATAAATTATGAATTGTTAACATGATTCTCACAATGTTGTAGTCTTTTAGTCTAAAAATAGTTGAAGAACAAGGTCTTTCTTTACACACTGCTGCTGAAATGCTGTGTAGCTACTTTCCATCATGTGTCAGTGCTTCTGCATTTGTCTGAGAACAGAGTGATGTCTGTTTTTCATATATAATCATTGAAATTTTGTTGTGCAATTATGGAAACTCTTCATCATTAAATAACATTGTAGTCCAGTTCAGTTTTAGCATTTATAATTTAGTGAGCACATATGTAAGCCAACACTATATGCAATAGTTCCTGTCTTTATCTTGTAGTGGACTGGTCAAAGTGTATATGCTTGGGCATATTTCTATAACACACAAGAAAAACTCTGCTTTTCTGTACCTGCACCATTCTTGTCCTACATATTTGAATGTTCATTCAGACAGATGTCTATTTCCTGCTGTTTTACAGAACATAGTTTAAAAATAAAAGCTAAGAAGAACTGACAAAGGTTCCTTGGTAAATCAAGTCCTTTGTTCATATTTATACATACCTGTCATGAAGAAAAACAAGAAAATCAACGTGTGTGACTACCTGAACAAAGAAACTCCTTTTGGATTAGCAATAAGCTATCATCTTAATAAATAAAATAAAAAAATAGAAATAAAAAATCATGTTACCTTTTATAGTCTATAGAAATCCTAGAAAACATCATTGAGTATTCATGCAAGTAAAAGAGCATTAGTCAATGGCTTTGTTGGTATATGTTAGTCCACTAAACATGCTGCAACTGTAACCCTTACATTAATGTGACTTGTTTGAAGAAAAAAAAAAAAAAGAGAGAAAAAAAAAAAGGAAAAAAAAAAAGAGAAAAAAAGAGAAAAAAAGACCTGAGTTAGCAGATTATTTTAAACTTTTTTTTTTCTCTTTCTTTTTCTTTTTCTTTTTTTTTTTTTTTTTTTTTTTTTTTTTCTTCTTCTCCCAGAAGCTACAGTTTCAAAAAAGCTCAGGAGATGAATAAAGAAATCACTTGAATTTAAATTCTGATTGCATTAAAGCATCACAGGTAAAAGAGAGCACTGCTTGCAGAGCATTTGCTGATTCCCAGTGTTTAATGACATCTGCTTTGATTGTATATTTTATTACCATGGTCAATAAATAAGTATATTTACTGAATACAATAACATTTTTTTAATTAAAAAAAAATAAAAATAAAAATGTTTAGGCTTGTTCTTACTTGATCTGTCCTCAATGTCACGGTTAGATTAAATGAAACTATTAGGCTGGAGACAAAAAATTAGATAGGAGTGTAAGTAACATCTTAATAGAATAATTTTCTGATTATATAATTTGAAATCTCTAGGTCACCCTGTAACTTAGTCTTCCTGAATTCTTGTCAATAAAATACATCAGTGTTTACATCAGTGTTTAATACATCAGTGTTACACTTGACAGGATGACGTGGAAAAGATAGCATAGAGAATTTTCTAAAATCTAGAAATGTATAAAATTTAAAATCCAGCACCAGTGACGTTTAAGGATTCCATAGAGAAAGAAAAATTATTTTGAATTACTTTATGAAGCAATCCACTTGTAGAAGAGAATGACAAGAAGAATGGACACATTTTTGAAAGATAAAAATGGTATAAATCTGATCCTTGTTTGGAATAAAAACCATTATCTGAAGAGAAAAATGTATTACCTACATTACATAAATAAGTTGGATAACTTACTAAATTTTACTTAATATACAGTTAGACAGAAACTTATTTCTGCTGCTACCATCTTTGTAAAATAGCTTTCCACTTTCTGTTGTCATTTTAAAAGTTAAATATGCAAGATTTACTGAAGATTATTTTATTTTAAAATTCTCTGTTTTTGTAATATTAAATCTAAAGAATTATATTAACAGCTTCAAAATGATTTCAGAGTTTCCACAGGTGTATTTTTATTTATTATTTTTTTATTTCTCTGTTTTCTTGTGGTCTTAGAAATATTTCTTGCATGCACAGGACTGCATCTGTACAGATTTGTGTATGTTCATATCCTCTCTGGACACTACATTTGCATTTAATTGAAAATTCATCTATATACGTGTCAGGCAGAATTGCATTCCTTTGACACACTTTCAGTGATAAACGTACTCTCATTTTACTTCTCAATAATACATGAAGATATAAAAGAAACAACAAAGGTCCATGGTTCTAGTTTGCATTTCTGCATGAATTCACCTGTTTCCTATGAAAAACAGGAATGTGAATATATGGATTTTATGCCTTTTTACCAGCAGTTTACAGATGAGAATATTTAAAATGTATCTGGGGAAACTGAATTAAATTTATTCTTCATTCCATCATGTCCAGATGTTGAAAAGAGAAGGTTCTACTTTTCTAAAAGTTATTGTTTTGGGACAGAGGGAGAGCATCTATAATGGCTAAAGCATTCAACAGAGAGATGAAATTTTTGATATAAAAACTATTTCATTTTTTCATATTGCATCATCTACTCTCATTTATTTATTTATTTATTATTATTATTATTTAATTATGTTTTGTATGGATACACTCCCTTGTCTTAACTGGAAGAGATACAACAGGCTCAAACGTTAGCAGAGTAAGAAAATAACATTATTGCATGAGACTGGTTTCTTAGCAAGCCAGTTCAAGATTTCTCTTTTAAAAAATATGATTTGTACAATTACAGTTCTGTAGTCCGCATTAATTACAATTCAAGATGCAATGAAAATCATCTAGTGTCTTTTGTAAGAAACTTGATTTCACTTGCTTGAAACTTCACAAAAAATAAATTGAATTACTCAGATTTTTCATGCTAATAGTAGGCTTATGTTTATGTGTTATGTGCATGTGTGTAAATGTATATGTATAAATATGCACAAAATTTCAGCTAAACAAATTCATCTCTTTCTGGGAAATTTTCAGAGAATAAATTCAGAAAAGTCTACTCTTTTTTTCAGGTTATAAAGAAAATATTTTTTCATTTCTTTAAAAGCTCTAGTGTTGATAGGTCTTTCATGAGTCAGACATCATGAAAAAAAACAGTACATTATCCATCATTAAAGTCTCATGCAGATAAAGAGAAAAATTAAATTTCATCAGATGATTTATGCTTCATAAATTTCGATGGTTGAATACAGCTCCTTAGATTTTTATCAACATAAGATTTAGGAAGTAAACTTTCCTTAATTTTTTAACCATTTATATGTAGACATTTAAGAAGCAACTTTTCCTAGATCTTCTGTTGGTGTTTATGTGCTTGTGTATGAGTGGGAAAGGGTAGAGGGGAACAGATTATCTGGTTGTTTGCTTTCTGACTGTTTTGAGCATGAACTATGGAAACAGCAGCTTCTCTTGGTGCAAAGTGTCACGATCTATATGGCTTACTTTGGTCTGAGCTGTCCTTAGCTTCTTGTAACAATTACCAAATGGTGTAATGACATTGTGCACATCATAGTCTTTTAATAAAGTTTGAATAAAGTTTGAACTTTTGTCTTAATCTATCCTATTCTTCCTGAGCAAGACTGAAATCAAAGGTCCCAAAGAAATACTGGAAGGGTGAATATAATATCAGAGAAAATGTTTAGATGCTAGCAAGAATTTTCTGCACAATTTCTACTGTATTATTCATGAGAATCTTCTCTATTGATTAGACACATTGGACTATAAAAATATAAGAATATTAAGTGGATTAACAATAAATGCTTGCTTTCTCATCTATGGTGCATTCCTTTTTTGCCAATAACAAGATTTTTGAGTGTTGGCTTTGTGGTATTACAGGGCTTTGTCTACTTGGTATTAACAAGAATTTTCATGCAGAAAAAAAAAAAAAAAAAAAAAAAAAAATGAAACTGGTATGGGTACTAGAAAACAAAAGTTATGAGGAGAGATTGATGGAATTGAGGTTGTTTAGCCTAGAGAAGAGGGTGTTGAAGGAAAACCCTTCACTCTCTATAACTATACAAAAGAAGGTTGTAACGAGGAGGGTTTGGGTCTCTCTCTTTTGTTGTTGTTGTTGTTGTTGTTCCCATTAGAATGCCCTGAACATTAATCTTTCCCATTTGTAACTAGCTAAATAGAGGCACGTCCGGTGTTGGGGAGAAGAGAGGGTTGATTTTAGTTTGTTAGTTTGTTTTGATTATTTTTATGAAGTAATCATCTCTACCCAAAGAGTATATACCATCAGCAAGTTTGCAGATGACTCCAAGGTGAAAGGTGCAGTAGATACAATAGAGGGAAGGGATGCCATCCAGATGGACCTGGACAGGCTGGAGAAGTGAGCCCATGAAAACCTAATGAGGTTCAAAAAGGCCAAGTGCATGGTGTTGCACTTGGTCTGGGGCAATCACAGGTGTTTATATAGACTGGGAGAAGAAGAACTTGAGAGCAGCCGTGCAGAGAAGGACTTGGGGGTCCTGTTGGATGAGAAGCTGGATATGAGCCAGCAGTTCACGCTTGCAGCCCAGAAGGCCAACTATGTCCTGGACTGCACTAAAAAAGGGGTGGCCAGCAGAGAGAGGGAGATGATTGTCCTCCTCTACTCTGCTCTTGTGAAACTAGAAGCTGGAATACTGTGTGGAGGCCTGGGGCCCCCAGCACAAGAAGAATGTGGAGCTCTTGGAACAGGTTCAGAGGAGATGTTCAGAGGGCTGGAGCACCTCTCCTATGAAGAAATGTTGAGGGAACTGGGCTTGTTTAGCATGGAGAAGAGAAGGTTCTGGGGAGACCTCATTGTGGCCTTCCAGTACTTGAAGGGAGCATATAAACAGGAGGGGGAACACCTATTTATATGTGTTGATAGTGATGGGACAAGGAGGAATGGTTTTAAACTAAGACAGGGGAGATTTAGGTTAGATATTAGGAGACATTTTTTTCACTCACATGGTGGTGAGGCACTGGAAGAGGTTGCCCAGAGAGCCTGTGGATGCGCCATCCTTGGAGGCATTCAAGGCCTGGGCAGTCTGCTCTAGTGGTTGGCTACCCTATCAAGAGCAGGGGGGTTGAAACTAGATGATCTTTAAAGTCCTTTTTAACCCAGGCCATTCTATGATTCTATGAACTTTCTAGCTTGGTTTGGGATCCTGCTCTGGGAGCAAATGGCCAAAGATTTAGTCTAAAATTTGACTTTTTAAAATACATTTCTTGTGAGTTATTCTCTTTAGTTTTCTGACATGTGTAGGATTTTTTTTTCCCTTTTGGATCTGCAATCAAATTTGTTTTAATAGCATATCACTGTAAAACGTTTCCTTTTTACATGTTAATTAATTTTATTTGACAGCAAAACATTATCTTAAAAATGTACTTTATCTGCAATTTATTCACATATTTCTCTGAATCTTAAATTGCTACTACTACTACTACTGCTACTGCTACTACTACTACTAATAAAGTAGAATTTTGTTGTTCTTGATAGAATTACTGACAGTTGAGATACTAAGAATCATTCTTTTTTTTTTTTTTTTTTTTTTTTTTTTTTCCACCTGTGTATGGAATGTCTCTTCCACAGATAAGAGTATTAATTAAGTTATAATATCCTATAGTTATTTCCTCATTTGTTCCCTATGCAACTTCTGGATTATAATAACGGGATTGCATTCTTGTCATGGTTAGTCTGAAATGGTGTTTCTTTCATTGCTTACATGACTCACAGTATAAAATTAATAGTTTTAGTGTTCTAAGGAAGAAACAAAAATCTGCATGCCCTTTCTAATCAGCAGAAGAGTCCTTCTTTAGGGACAGCAAAGCAATCCTGAAACAAAGTGCTTTCTTATCATAGATCAACTATCCAAAGATGATTTTTTTTCCTGTGATTCTCTGGACACATTAATTACACAGAAGCTAATATAAAGATTTTAAAATTGAGAAAAATAAAATGCCTAAGATATATTTTTGACTTCACACAGTAAATCTATTCAATTTCCAAAATTAAATCAGAATTAATTCTTTAATAGTCCATACTGGTGAATTATAACACTAAAATTTGCTCTTAATAAAATTAATTTTGAGACAAATGGTAGCAATTAAAATGTCAATCTTCATGACTGACTGGATGACTTTAAAGGTAGCAGTCACATACTTATGTAGATAGATCAGATGGTGTAAAACAGGCTATGAAAACGTGGGAATGAAAATTATCTTTATGTAGGTTGCTCTAACATAACCTCAATTTTATCATAGTCTTCCAATAATTTATATTGGTCTTTCTGAAGTTATGTTTATTTGTTCTGTTCATAGCATTGGTTTGGAAATATGCATGTACATCTTTCCATGTATATTCTTGAGTTCACATTTATTCATAGAATCACAGAATGGCCGAGGTTGGAAGGGACCTCTGAACGGACCTCTAGTCCCAACCCCCTGACAAGCAGGATCACCTACAGCACATTGCACAGGACAGCATCCAGGCAGGTTTTGAATATCTCCAGAGAAGGAGACTCCGTAACCTCTCTGGGCAACCTGTTCTAGTGCTCTGTCACCCTCACCAAAAGAAATGCCCTCTCATATTCAGACTGAACTTCCTGTTCTTCAGTTTGTGCCCATTGCCTCTCACCCTCTTGCTGGGCACTACTGAAAAGAGACTGGCTCCATCCTCTTGACACCATCTCCTCAGATATTACACCTGTTAGTAAAATGTCCATCCATCCCAGGCATGAAATAAAGAAGCTCAAATCATGGATAAAGATAAAACTGGTGAGAGATGAGTAGTGCAATAAGACTTTTAACAAATTTATCAGTAGCAAAAAGTCAATCAAGAAAAAATCTGAACCGCTGTTGAATGAGGCTGGTCATCTAGTGATAAATAACACAGATAAAATGAGCTTTACGGTGTCTTTTTCATATATTTTTTTCTGGAAATGCCTGCTTTCTGGTTTCCCAGGTCAAAAAATGTGGAGGAAAGACTACCAAGAGTAGAATAGAATCAAATTAGGAACTACTTAGGTACTACACAAGTAAATGGAATCAGATGGAAAGCATTTAAATGTGCTGGCTGAGGTGGCAGATATCATTGTAAGGATGTTAACCGTATTTGAAAGGTTTTGGTGATTGGGGAAGTACCTAAGGGCTGGAGAAAGGACTAATATAATTTCTATCTTGAAGAATCACAGAATCACAGAACTCTGGGGGTTGGAAGGGACCTCAGGAGATGATCATCAGGTCAAATGCCCCTGCAAAAGCAGGTTCCCTAGAGGAGGTTGCCCAGGTAGGCATCCAGATGGGCCTTGAATATCTCCAGAGAAGGGGACTCCACAATCTCCCTGGGCAGCCTGTTCCAGTGCTCCATCACCCTCACCATGATCCTTTTCACCATGGTTCTTTTGCATGTTGGTGCAGAACTTTCTGTGATCCATTCTGTGGCCATTGCCCCTTGTCCTGTCCCCACAAACCATTGAAAAGAGGTTGGCCAAATCCCTCTGTCTCCCACACTTAAGATATTTATAAACATTGATAAGATCCCCTCTCAGTCTTCTCTTCTCAAAGCTGAAAAGACCCAGGTCTCTCAGCCTTTCCTCATGGGGGAGATGCTACAGGCCCCGTATCATCTTTGTGGCCCTCCACTGGACTCTTTCCAGGACCTTACCTTGGCAAAGACTTTCTAACAGTCTGCTGCAGTATTCTTACAGCCAAAGTATGGACCTGAAAGACGAAAGGTAGAATGTGGACCTTCTGAGCTGAAAGGGCTATAGTTGGTGATTTCAGGACTGTTTGGAAACAGATTATAAAGGATCATTTCTGGACTTAATAGCATTTGACAACTTCATCAGAAACCTAGATGACTGAGCACAACAAGGAGACAATGAGAGAGCCTGGACTCTTCATTCTGGAGAATATAAGGCTCAACAGGAATTTTATCAATAAACATTTCCTTGATGGAAGGAAATGAAGAGCCAGAATCTTCTCAGTAGTGCTCACTGACAGGGCAAGAGTGAATAAGCACAAATTAAAACACTTGAAATTCCACTTGAAAACAAATAAATTATATTATTATTATTATTATTATTATTATTATTATTATTATTATTATTAATATTAATAATAATAATAATAATAAAAATATAAGGGGCGGTCAAATGCTGTAACAAGTTGCCCAGAGAGGTTGTGGCATCTCTGTCTGTGGAGACACTCAAAACCCATCTAGACAGAGTCCTGGGCTGCCTACCAGCTAACTAGCTGACCGTGCTTCAGCATGGTGGTTTGACTAGATGATCTACTCAGCAAACTGTGAGGTACAGAACAGTCTATATAATGATTAGGGAATTAGAGATTGATGTGATAAAAACTTTTAAAAGGACTGACAAATCAGTCCAGTTTTAAATTTTAGAACAACCTTTTACTGGATTATTATTCATTAATACACATTGCCACTGGTTAGTTCTTAATCTCTTTTAGCCATTATCTCTGCATATACAAAATATTTGGTCCTTAACACACTTATCCTAAAATAGCTGTAACTATAAAATTCTTTGAGTCTGATGTCATTTTATTGAACACTGATGGCTATTGTCCTCAATGGAACCTTAATATTTTTTTTTATTGCTAAGGTCAAAGCGACCAGTCTTGAAAGTTTGTCAGTGAGAAAAACTGGAGACCTTTCTTCTCTTTTTCATCTTTCCACTCTTTTTCTTTATGTTTTATATTCCTCTCATGCTTTCACAAAAGAAGATGTAATCTTGTAATCTCTGTTCATTGAACCTTTTTTGGGGGATCAGGTCCAGTTCTGGTTTCACTTACCCTGCAAGATTTTTCTCTCTCAACAGATACCATTACTGTTTACACAGTAGAATATTACCAAACACCTTTCCTGGCTGCTAAATTTTATCTTAATCTTTTAAATCTTTTATCTGATTTTAAATATTTCACATTTGCCTACATCACTTTTATGCAACTATAAGTCTCCATCTACCCATTGGAGTTATGGCTATTATTTATATATTTAAATTTTGCTGTGTTGCAAAAAAAAAGTTAGTACAATGTTACCAAAAGTTAAAAGCTATCAAGTTTTTGCTATTTTAGTATGATTATCTATGCCTATAAGGCCACTACTTTACAGGATTTTTCTTCAGCTGCATGGGGATGAAGTACACAAGGAACAGTTGAGTGACTTGGATTTATTCAGAGTAAAAAATAATAGAGTTGCCAATCCTTTGATCTTTGAAAAAGCTTTATAGAGAAGATGGAGTAAGACTCATCTCACAGGTGTTAACAAACATATGACAGGCAATGGCCAGAAGTTTCAATAAGGGAAATTCTCTTTGTACAAAAGTGGAAAATTAAGTCATACTGAGGGTCAGTAAGCACTAAAACAGGATGCACAAAGAGACTGTGTGATTTCCATCCTTGGAGATTTTCAGAACTCCAGTGTGTAAGGCTCTGGACAATCTGGCTTTGAAGCTTAGTGCTGCTTTGAGCAGGATATTGGACTAGACGACCTTCGGAGATCCTTGTAAATATCATTGTAATGCTTGGGCCTGGCTAGGACGGAGTTAGCTGACTTTCTTCTTAGTAACCCGTATACCACTGTGTTTTGGATCTGTGATGAAAAACATCTAGATAATACGTAAGTTTTTTGAATACTGATGGGCAATGCTTCCACAGTGCCAAGGCTTTCTTTTTTTTTTTTTTCCACTCTGCATCCTGCAACCATTACTGAGGGGATGGGCAGGAAGTTGGGGCAGGAAGTTCTCTTCTCTTCTCTTCTCTTCTCTTCTCTTCTCTTCTCTTCTCTTCTCTTCTCTCTTCTCTCTTTTCTTTTCTTGCCTGCATGGGTATTTTACTTCATCTATTAAACTGTTAAACCACTGAGCAAATTTTGGCACCCAACATGGGACTCAAGGGGCTCCAGATGATGACAACCTTGATCAGAGCATGCTACACTATCTTTATAGTGACAGTTCCTCAGCTGTGAACTGGTAGTCTCCTTGGCGAGTCACAGGGCTTGCTTGCTTTACTGTATGTTGGAGTCAAGGGATTATCAGTGGCTACCTTCAGTTCTACAAACATATGTATACTAGTACAATTTCAGATGCTCTACTGTGTTTCAGGTGGCCTCTAGCTGCTGGTTCAGACAGGTGCAGGTTTTCTCTAGGTATGGCTTGAGACAACTTCATATGTACTCAAAAAGGCATAAAGTCTGAATTTAATTTATATTAATTGCACATTTTATTAACATTGTCAAGAGTATAATAATTTTCAGGAAACTAATATTAAAATATCCTGGATTCACTTCATCTTACTTCTGCTTTTGTTAAAAGTTAAAGTTAAAAGTTCAGTTCTCAGGATAAACTAGTCATCTAAGCTCTCTTTATGATCCATGAAAGAAATAGACATTTCCAGAAGGCAGTTCATCTCCTTGTAACATTGGTATCATACACATTAGTGAATTGCCCTATGGAAGAGACTATTTCTGTGTATGAGCTATAAAGAAAATCTAGCCTACTACTTGCACCATATATCTTGTTTAAGGTGCTTGTTTTAAGGTAAGGTGCCTGACAACAGGCAAGATGAATCATCTTATATCTTTCAGCTACCCACTTAACCTCTGTTTCCTTTAGTTTGCCATTGATAATACGGGCTTACTTAGCTTTACCTAGCTATTACAAATCCTGAGGGTATTTAAAATTTATATAAAGGAAAAATATTTATTTGCCCTCAGTTATGAGAAACTTATTTAAAATATATAAAGAATAATTTTAAACAAACAAACAAACAACAACAACAAAAAAAACACCAATGATGAAACTAGTTTTGCCCATAAAGGACAATTTATTTTGCATCTTTGAGTTTAGCAGCTGCCAGTTGACAATGGAAAGGATAGTTCAGCTCTCAGCAGCAATATCATGCAGATATGTCATACAAATATGTGGTAGTTATTCCATGCACTACTGATGGCTCTTAATAATGTACAGTCATTATAGTCTTGAGTATCTAGATGGCAGGTAAAAGATATTACAGGAGTATGACTGAAATAATTCAAAATGTCTTTAAAACATGAAAACAAATAAGAAAAAAATAATACAAAAAATAATAGAGAGTGGTTTTCTGTTTGAGTTGGACTATAGCTACAGAAGCTGCAGAACAGTAGAGAGAGACAACTGGTTAAACTCTTATACTTGCTCTAGAAGGATTAAAAATTTATACAAAATATGAAAAAAGCAAATTGTATTAGTCAGATAACTTCTAATGGATATATTTTCTTCTACTCTCAGAGAATGAGTAATATGTGCTGTATGTGCTAGCTAATATTCCTATTAAACTCAACAGAGATTTGTCCTTGACTTTATAAGAAGAAGAATTAAATTTGTGATGAAGAAGATTGGGATTTATTATATACAGCTTTAGCTATTTGAAAATTAAATACTTTTCTTAATTTCATCTTAATTATACAGAATTTTTATAAGATTTATTGAGGCTGTCCCTGTTCACCATTCTACAGAACTGATCTTACAGAGTATAATCAGAAAATAAATAAATAAATAAAATTAAAAACATAAATTAAAACATCAACAAACAAACAACAAAACCCTCACAAATAATATACAAGAGACACTGGAAAACAGGAGCTTACATCAAACCTGAATATTCGTGCAATTTGAGTATACTCTCCAGTTTCCCCCCCCCCCCAACCTGTATTGCATTAAAAATGTTGGATAAGTATAATTTCTTTTTCTGCATACCAATTCACCAATCAGATTAGGTTTTTCAAATACCAGCCTAACTTCCATGGGAGATACTGGTTTCTCAGGTTTATATATACCCAAATTATAAATAAATGCAAAAAAAAAAAAGTAGGAAAAAAAAAATCAGACCTAACCGTAGAAGGTTAGGAAAGCAAATATTTCAGGTAGGGCTTTTAGATCACATTAGGAAGCATACAAATATATATATATCTAAAAGTAAGTAGGATAAAATATTTTAACCAAGTAAATGCTGATAACTACAAGGAAAATAGAATGTCCTACAATGCATCTGAATATAAAGTATGAAGGAAGATGCTGTGAATCAGAGGGAAAACCATGAAGACCCTATGGGTCCAGGATTTTACAGAGCTAGCACAAAGTAATTTCCTGGCTTAAAGAAGATCATCTGGTTTTATCCTCTTTTGAACTAGGTTGTGCATTCTTTCAACATATTGCATACTCTTTAGTTCTTTGCCTCTATTTCATCTTGAAGGAAATGAATTTAAGAATAATTCCTCCTTATTTACTCTGCTTTAGTTTCAACAGAAAATGTCAACATGAGTTTCTAATCACTGATAATCATTAATAATCGTAAGACATAGGGATCAATGAAAATATGTGGATCCTGCGGTGTATCTGCCAGCTCCATTCAGAAATCTCACATCTGAGACGTTAAAGCTTGAATTAAATTCTTCCCCTTGGCTTCAATGAATATATCAACTAAGAAATAAACATAGGTATCTAAATACCCCCTGAAATGCACTGGGGCACTGAAGATGTTCAGATGAGGCAGAAAAACATGGCAGAGGAGACCCATGTCATCAGTAGCAGTGTGAACATTAGTAGGAGCTCCTAAGGAATCTCAAAGAGTGCTAAATGTCTGTTTAAGTAACTCGAGCAATGCTGTGGTGTTTTTACCATGCTAGACAGCTGAACACCACAACCGCTCTCTCACTCCTCCTCCTCCTCAGAGGAGGGGAAGAAGTAAAGGAAAGAACAACTCACGGGTTGAGATAAGGATAATTTAATTAAAGGGAAATATATATATATATTAAGGAAATATTATTAATTAACAATTCAACTAAAGGGAAAAACGGAAAAAGGGAAAGGGGAAAGGGAGGGGGAAAGGGAACAGCAAAACAAAACAAGTAAAGGCTATATGGAAGTGCAGAGGAAATGAATTATTCTCTACTTCCCACAAATGAGCGATGCCTGACCACGTCCTTGAAGCAGGGCCTCAACGCACGTAGCCGGTGTTCGTGAGGAGGACAGACGTTTTCGCAACAAAAGCCACCCCTCCTCTCTTCCTCCTTCTTCCACCTTTTATTGCTGAGTGTGACATCATATGGTATGGAAAATCTCTTTGGTTAGTTTAGGTCAGCTGCCCTGGTGATGTTTTCTTTCTCACTTTTTGCCCACCCCCCAGGAGGGTTGGAGAAAGTCCTGATACTGTGCCAGCACTTCTCAGCAGCAGACACAACACTAGTGTGATAACGCTGCTGTTCTAGCTCCAAGTGCAGAGCATGGCACTGTATGGGTTTTGCAGGGAAAGTTAACATCCCAGCCAGACCCAGTAAAAATGCCTGTTTAACAAATATTATTAGTCAAAGCTTAGATCTCTGGTGACTTAAAACAATAAGAAACTCAGCTTCTGCTTAGACATTTATATGTTAACACCCTATCCCAGAAAGCCAATTGTATCTTGGGCTGGCTTTCAAAAGAAGTATGGTCAGGCACCATTGAGGGTGGTGATTCTCCCCCTCTGTTCTGCTCTCGTGAGACCCCACCTGCAGCACTGTCTTCAGCTCTGCGTCCCCCAGCACAAGGACATGGACCTGTTATAACAAGTCCAGAGGAGGGCCACAAAGATGATCATAGGGCTGGAACACCTCTCCTGTGAAGACAAGCTTAGAGAGTTGGGATTGTTCAGCCTGGAGAAGAGAAGGTTCTGGAGACAATTCATTTCAGTCTTCCAATACCTAAAGGGGGCCTATAGGAAAGCCGGGGAGGGACTTTTTTATTGGGGTATATAATGATAGGACAAGGAGTAATGGTTTTAAACTAAAAGAGTACAGAATTATATTATATTATTATATTATTATATTATTAAATTAGATTATATTATATAGATATTAGAAATAAATTCTTTATTATGAGGGTGGTAAGACACCGGAACAGGTTGCCCAGAGAAGTTGTGGATGCCCCATCCCTAGAAGTGTTCAAGACCCAGTTGGATGGGGCTTTGATCAACTAGTGGATGGTGTCTCTGCCCATGGCAGGAGGGTTGGAATTACCACAGAATCACAGAATCACAGAATGTCTAGGTTGGAAGAGACCTACAAGATCACCAAGTCCAACCTCTGACCTAACACTAACAAATCTTTCACTAAACCATATCCCTAAGATCTACATCTAAACGTCTTTTAAAGACCTCCAGGGATGGGAACTCAACCACTTCCCTAGGCAGCCTATTCTAGTGACTAACAACCCATTCAGTAAAGAAGTTATTCCTAATATCCAGCCTAAACCTCTCCTGGTGCAACTTTAGCCCATTCCCCCTCGTCCTGTCACCAGGCACGTGGGAGCACAGACCAACCACCACTTCGCTACAGCCTCCTTTCAGGTAACTGTAGAGTGCGATAAGGTCGCCCCTGAGCCTCCTCTTTTCCAGGCTAAATCGTCCCAGTTCCCTCAGCCGCTCCTCGTAAGACTTGTTCTCCAGACCCTTCACCAGCTTCGTAGCCCTTCTCTGGACTCACTCAAGCACCTCCATGTCCTTGTAGTGAGGGGCCCAAAACTGAACACAGTACCCAAGGTGCGGCCTCACCAGAGCCGAGTACAGGGGGACAATCACATCCCTGGACCTGCTGGCCACGCTGTTTCTTATGCAAGCCAGGATGCTGTTGGCCTTCTTAGCCGCCTGAGCACACTGCTGGCTCATATTCAGTCAACTGTCAATCAATACTCCCAGGTCCTTCTCTGACAGGCAGCTTTCTATCCACACATCTCCCAGCCTGCAGCTCTGTTTGGGGTTGTTGTGCCCCAGGTGCAGAACCCGGCACTTGGCCTTGTTGAACTTCATACCGTTGGCCTCGGCCCATCGGTCCAGCCTATCCAGATCTTCCTGCAGAGCCTTCCTACCCTCGAGCAGGTCGACACACGCACCTAACTTGGTGTCATCTGCAAACTTACCGAGGGTGCACTCGGTCCCCTCATCCAGATCATCGATGAAGATGTTAAAGAGGACTGGTCCCAGTACCGAGCCCTGGGGGACTCCACTAGTGACCGGCCTCCAACTGGATTTGACTCCATTCACTAAGACCCTCTGGGCCCGACCATCCAGCCAGTTCTTAACCCAACGAAGCGTGCACCAGTCCAAGCCATGGGCAGCCAGTTTCCTGAGGAGAATGCTGTGGGGAACGGTGTCAAATGCCTTGCTGAAGTCAAGGTAGACCACATCCACAGCCTTTCCCTCATCCACTAAGTGTGTCATCTTGTCATAGAAGATCAGGTTCGTCAAGCAGGACCTACCCTTCATAAACCCATGCTGACTAGGCCTGATCGCCTGCTTGCCCTGTAACTGCCCCATGATGTCACCCAGGATAATCCGCTCCATGAGCTTCCCTGGCACTGATGCCAAACTAACAGGCCTGTAGTTCCCCGGGTCTACCCTCTGGCCCTTCTTGTAGATGGGCATCACGTTTGCTATCCGCCAGTCAAGTGGGACCTCCCCCGATAGCCAGGACTGCCGATAAATGATGGAAAGCGGCTTGGCCAGCTCTTCCGCCAGTTCTCGCGGTACCCTCAGGTGGATCCCATCTGGCCCCATCGACTTGCGTACATCCAAGTGCTGTAGCAGGTCGCCAACCATCTCCTCGTGGATTGTGGGGGCCACATTCTGCTCCCCATCCCCTTCCACCAGCTCAGGGTACTCGGCGTCCAGAGAGCAACTGGTTTTGCTGCTAAAGACTGAGGCAAAGAAGGTGTTAAGCACCTCGGCTTTTTCCTCATCTCTGGTAACTAAGTTTCCCTCCGCATCCAGTAAAGGGTGGAGATTCTCCTTAGTCCTCCTTTTGGTATTGATGTATTTATAAAAACTTTTTTTGTTGTCTTTAACAGCAGTAGCCAGATTGAGCTCCAGATGAGCTTTGGCCTTTCTAATTTTGTCCCTGCACCGCCTCACAACATCCTTGTAGTCCCCTTGAGTGGCCCGCCCTCTCTTCCAAAGATTATAAACCCTCTTTTTTCTCCTAAGCTTGAGCCACAGCTCTCTGTTCAGCCAGGCCGGTCTTCTTCCACGCCAGCTCGTCTTTGGGCATGTGGGGACAGACCGCTCCTGAGCCATTAGGATTTCTTTCTTGAAGAGCGCCCAGCCTTCCTGGGCTCCTCTGTCTTTCAGAACCACCTCCCAAGGGACTCTGCCAACCAGCGTCCTGAACAGCTCGAAGTCAGCCCTCCGGAAGTCCAAGACAGCGGTTTTACTGGTCCCCTTCCTGACTTCGCCAAGTATCAAGAACTCTACCATTTTGTGGTCACTCTGCCCAAGACAGCCCCCGACCACCACATCTCCCACCAGTCCTTCTCTGTTAGTGAACAGAAGGTCTAGCGGGACACCTCCCCTGGTAGGCTCTCCAGCCAGCTGGGTCAGGAAGTTATCTTCCACGCTCTCCAAAAATCTCCTGGACTGCTTTCTCTGGGCTGTGTTGTGCCTCCAGGATATGTCAGGGAAGTTAAAGTCCCCCACAAGAACAAGCACTGATGATTTTGCAACCTCTTTCAGCTGTCTGTAGAACTCCTCGTCCACCCCCTCATCCTGGTTCAGCAGTCTATAACAGACCCCCATCAGGATGCTTGCCTTGTTGGCCTTTCCAGTGATCCTAACCCATAGCGACTCCACCTTGTCATTGCCAGCCTCAAGTTCAATGACATCAAAACACTCTCTAATATAGAGAGCCACTCCACCACCCCTTCCGTGCTGCCTGTCCCTTCTGAAGAGCCGTTTCCGTGATGGCAACCAAGTCATAGCCCACGTGCTGCACAATGGCTTCCAGCTTCTCCTGCTTGTTGCCCATGCTGCGTGCATTAGGGTAGATGCACAAGCTTTGTTTCATCCCCGTCCCCCTTCTTACCTAGTTTAAAGCCCTCTCAATGAGCCCTGCCAGCTCCTGGGCCAGGATCTGTTTTCCCCTTGGGGACAGTTGGGACACGTCTGCGGCCATCAGGCCGGATGCCGAGTAAAGCACCCCGTGGTCGAAGAACCCAAAACTTCTGTGTTGGCACCAGCCTCTGAGCCATCTGTTTATCAGGTGGGCTTTCCGTGTCCTCTCTGAACCCCTCCCTGCCACTGTAGGAATGGATGAAAACACCACCTGTATTCCCACTCCATCCACTAACCGTCCCAGTCCCATGAAGTCCTGTTTAATAGCCTTCAGGCTTCTCTCGTCAATGTTATCACTGCCAGCCTGGACTATCAGTAGTGAGTAGTAGTCAGAGGGGCAAACCAGGCTGGGAAGCTTTCTGGCAACGTCCCTGACCCCGGCCCCAGGGAGGCAGCAGACCTCCCTACGGGTAGGGTCAGGCCGACAGATAGGGCCCTCCATTCCCCTGAGAAGGGAGTCACCCACAGCGATCACCCTCCTTTCCTTTTTGGTGGAAGCAGTCTTGAGGTGTGGAGCAGAATTCCTCGCCCTAGGCTTCCTGGTTAAACTTCCTTCCACACCCTCATCCACCACTCTCTTGAGCTCCAGGGCCCCAAACCTGTTGCATAAGGGCACCTGGGCAGGTGGGGCAGGTGGGGGGGGGGGGCGTTTCCTGCATCGTCGAACAGGGACCTGTCTACATTCCTCCTCAACTCCTAGGTCCCCTCCCTCTGCCCGACAGCGACCAGGCAGGGGCTCCACCCCCATGTGGGGAGTCTCATCCCGGTGCCTCTCCTTCAGACCTTGCAGGGAGTTGCTCCACCAGTCTATCTCGCGCTCGCACTCCCTGATGGCCCTCAACCTCTCCACCTCCTCCTTGAGGTCTGCCACCAGGTGGACCAGGTCGTCCACCTGCTCGCACCTCACGCACACGGTATCTCTGCCTCCTTCAGACGGCAGCAGCAGGCTCTGGCACTCCCTGCACCCAGAGACCTGAACTGCCGCATTTTGGAGCAGGCAGTCTGTCTGGGTGCCTACAGAATTTCTAGTGCGAGCTCACTGCCTAGCGAGGACCATAGTGGCCTAGCTAGTGCTAGACCGCCATTAGGTGAGGTGTTCTTGTGGGCGGCCAATATCGCCCTGCCCTCCCTGCCTGCGCGAACAACCGCGCCCCTCCTTTCTGCCGTGCCCCATCCCGTTTACCCGTCCTGGTCGCCGCGCTCCTGATCGCCCGCGCTCCCCAGGGGCTGCTTTTGAACGGCCGGGAGGGGGCGCTCCTGGCTCCGCCTCCGCCTCGTCAGCGTCCCTCACGAGGGCTGCCGGGTCGTGGCGGCTCCCTCGGCTGCCTCGAGTGGCCCCGATGCCGGGAAAAGAGCCCTGCCTGTCCCGATCCCCTGCTCCGCTGCAGAGCATGTCTGCCCCAGAGCAAGTATTATATGATCTTTAATATCCCTTCCAACCCAAACCATTCTATGATTCTCTGAGTTGATGCTGATCTTGTTCATAACAGTTGTTTTGCCAGTAGCTACTCTTCATAAATCTATACATGGTGGATCATGCCATCTGTGGTCCCATTAATCACCATTAGCTGATGCGCCATTAGGTGCCTTTGATAACTATATTCTCTTTCAGCAGTTCCCGGTTTAGTGCTAGCTATCATCACCCCAGTGGTTATAGTCCCCATGTATTCCCGTTGCTAAGTGTGATTTGTTCTAGGTTGTAAACTTTCTGGTAAAGTATCACTGGACTATTTCTCATGTGATCTGCTGGGTTATTTTATACAGTAATTCCCTGACACGTTTTAGAATGTGAAAACACAAATTAGTTCAGATTCCTTCCCACAACAGTGGGATCTCCTAAATAACATCTCCCCACTGAAATCTAATAATAATAATTTTTAAAAATCCCTCCCAGAGTACAAGTTGTAGTGAATCCCTTCCCTTTAGAAAGCTGAGCACAGCTCTATCATCAACTCTTTGAAAACTAACTCCAACAAATGTAATTTTCTCAGGTCAACAAAATACTCGTGACAGAAACCCTTCTAAGCTTTTACCGTGCGTACAGCAATTGCACTTACCCATTATTATAGCCAGGACATCAACATTTTAGCTAGAGACAGAAGTGTTTTTAACCCAATGGGAACGTATGTCACTCTTATCCGTTAATGACAAAACAGTAGGTTTACCTTTTTTACCTTACTTCCTTTTTTTTTTTTTTTTTTTTTTTTCATTTGCAGCTGAAGAAATTTTTAAAGTCAATTCCCCTGAGAAAATACATTTGAAATAAGTGACTCAGGTAAAACTAGATTGCAGGATGTACTGGGTACAGATACCCTGGTAGCAAAATGCAGGGTGGCAGCTGTGAACAGAGGCTAGGGCTGCCCCAAGCTGGACACAGCTTCTTCCAGCTGGCTCCAGTAGCACCGCCACAAGGCCTGGCTGGGCCCAGCCGCCAAGATGGTAGTAGCATCTCTGGTAAAACCTGTAATAAATTGTGAATATTTGTTCATTGAGTAAGGAGGGGGAAGTTACACAATAACAAAGGTTGAGACATGCAGTTAAGCGAACAGACTGTGATATCACAGGGTTAAGTAAAATTCCTGATTTGTACAGAGACCTTGTGATCTCATGCTAAAACAAATTCACCACAGAACAATACCCGAACCTATCAGAATATATCTATAATATAACCTGTCAGAGACTATATAACTGGGACTCTGAAACAAGCAAGTAAATAGTTAAATGTAAAATAATGCTTAGTTAATTAGACAGTAGAATGAATTGTTGTCTGCATACTGAGATTGGAATAGAATATATACTCAAGGTTATCTGTTGGGGGGGGGCAGGAGGCGAAGGATGTGTGGAGACTGGTTGCGGGGGCTTGCCAGACCATCACGTCCCGGGCAAAAAAAAAAAAGAAAAAAAAAACAGATGGACAACAAGGACATAAATTAGCTCAGACCGATAAAGAAGCTGCAAGCCTGCCAAATCACTACATTCCAGGCCAAAGATGAAAAATACACTGCGAGGAAGACCTACGGCCTTCCTCCCAAAGACCACTGCCCACGTCCCGAAGACCCCTGCCCACAATTCTTGGAAGAATCTGCGCAAGCGCAAAGGACTGATAAGCTAATCAGCATACAAAGCGAGAGAGGGCAGGATTGGGTAATGAATATGTACAGGTGTTAATTGAATATTCAGTGTTCTGCTGTACAAATATGAAATAGTTTGTCATTTCGCGCGCGCCGTGGGTGGAGCTGAGACTCCCCGGCCACCCAGCGCTGTTTTGCTTGTGTCTGCTTACTTAATTACTCAATTAATAAAGCTTTCTCACATCATTGAAAATCTTGAAATAGTTTGATTCTATGAGAAAGTAACTTATGACAAAACCTGCATAAGAAAGGGCAGAAAATGCTACACAGACAGATACGAGTAACGAAAAAGCCCTACTGCCAAAATCAGACAAGAAGGAAGGAGAGGAGGTTCTCCAGGGACCATGGCAGAGGTTCTGCTGAAAGCCCATAGTGAGGACCATGGTGGAGTACATATCCAAACTGAAGCCCATGGATGACCACACCAGAGCAGATGAATATTTCTTTCTCTGGAAAGGTGGTGTTTAAATTTGTCTTTGTTTCTCACTATCCAAATAATTCTCATCATAAAAAAAAATAAAAAATAATAAGAATAATAAAAATTCCTGCATTGTTAAAATAAGTTTCCCTTTGTTGAGTTTTGTCTGTGACAGTAATTAGTAAGTAATCTCCCTATCTTTATCTCAACCCATGAAATTTTCATCTTATTTTCTCTTTCCTATCAGGAGAGAGAAAATAGAAAGTGGCTGGGTGGGATGTTGGAAGCTGGCCAGGTCAACCTACCTCTCAGTTTTGGGAGTGTGGCCATGGGGGTCGACAAGCCTCATGGTTGGTGATAACATCAGACTGCATGGAGGTTGCTGGGTGTTTGTGGTTGCTGGGCAGAGTTGTTGACCAATGAATAGTGAGTGGGAAAGTACTGCTGTGGGGGAATGGTATAAGAAGGGAGCCTGTCCTCAATATGGGGAGGCAACAGATATATAATGAAGTTATGTCATCAATAAAGTAGCAGCAGTTACTGATCCTAAAAGAACCCTGGTGTCCGTGGTCATAACACCACACTCAATAATATGACATATTCTAGCTTACAAGTAACCTGACAAACTAAATACAAACTTGCAGAGACTTTGTAAGATTGACGTATAATGATTTCAGATTAAAATAAGTAAATATTAATAACAATAATTTTCAAATATTGAAGAGAATAAGCTTTTACAATAACTATGATTAATGGATCTATAAGTATCATTCATAACCCAGATATTACTTTTAACTAATACGCTGTTGTTACAGTTGTAATACACACTGAGTTATCTGACACCCTGTCAGTGATATGAAACATGCATATGACAACATTAACATGATATGTCTTTGTTTTTCTGTTATCTCCTGTGAAGAAAAATTATTCTTCTCTGTAAAACTGGCAATTTATCATCTTGAAGTACAATTTACTAAACAAATGAATGTCACTGATACCTGATTTTGTTGCCTGCAGCTTAATCGGTCAGCCAACAAATTTGTTTTATTTAATTATTTATTCATTAATTTATTTGTAGTTCTTATTCAATGAAATAAGTTTTCTGGAGTACTCAGAATCATACTGTGATTCTCAAAGAATGGATAAAAGTAAAAGAAACTTCAATTTTTATAATTGAATGACCAAGTGTAACAGTTAATAACCATATGAAACTCCAGTATCTTGTTGGATCATTACTTCAAAATGTGTTCATAGATGAAGAGGCTAAGAGAAGAACTTAAACTGATTCAAAATTATATTCTTTTCCCTACATAATGAATATCATCAGAGACAGCTATTTGAATAGTAAAGAAACTAATGAAGCACCAGTGAATGAACACCTATTGGTATGCTTCTTATTATTTTTCTCCTTAAATCTTAATGAGGTGTAATTACAGTTTCTCATATTTTGTTTGGAACATGCATTATTCTAAAAAAGTAGTAACAAGTATCTGTGTCTGACTTCATGAACAGCAAACACTCCAAATATGTAAATGAGGAACAACAAAGAAGAGCCTGGAGATATTAACATCTGTGTGAATGAAGCAACCATTTCACAACTCAGTGGACCTTAAACAAAGCAGACGTTGAAATCTGTTCAGTACACAGGGTGGATTTTTAAACATGTTCAATTACTGCTTGTCGCCCAGCTGTCACAGCTTCAGTCACACCAGGGATTCTGCTTTGACATTACCGGAATATAAAAATGGTGCTCATGATATATAGTATTCATGCATAGTAAAATACACTTTTTTCACCCATGTGTATGAATTGGAGATCCATTATTATATCCATATCACTGGCAATTTAGATGAGTAGAGATGGAGAGGCATCTGCTAGGAGCAAAACAGCTATTTTACCAATCGACCTGGTAATTACCTGACTAACTCTGTCACTTCTGTGTAATGCTTAAGAAAATATATTACTTTGGAGAAGAATATGATTTCGCCATGGAAGATAATTCATCCCTTTACAAGTAAGGTAAAGAGAAAGCCACTCTCCTACTGACTGGAAAAGTGTAAATTTCTCTAGTCAACTTTTTCCACAGAGTGTAGCAGAGATTATTATATGTTTTGTATATTAGAACCTTCCTTTAAAATATGTAAAAACACATGATGCACATTGGTTGGAGGAGGACCTTGGAGGTTCTGTTAAATTGTCTTTTCAAATAATCATAACTTTTACATAGTACACAGCTATTACTAATTTAACTAAGTACTGCCTGTAATAATTATTATTACTGTCACTGTTAATAATACTGGTATTAATTAAAGGGATTTACATACACCTTGTGTATGAATGCCACAAAACATATATTTGAATATAATTTGTTAGAATATTTACAGGGTCCTTTAATTAGAATAATTTAGAGGCAAGCAACATTTTTGTAATACTTTCACAAACCTTACGCTTAATAGATTATCTTCCTTAAGGACTGTTTTTAGTGATTAGACAAGCAGTGTGAGAATATAGTAAAAATAATTTATGATTTAGACTAATTCATTCCAGACATGATTTCTGTGTATTTCCTTATGTTTGTATTACTTTATGTTTTACTGAACTACTCTTAAGTAACTTATATCTATTTATCTATACATATTTTTTTATATATAAAACAAAACAAAAACCTACAACAACAATTTTTTCATAACGCAGTGCCTGCCACTTAAACATCTGATAGTAAAGTTATCCATGACTAAATGTCTAAAACATAAATACAACATGTAGAACAAACTGGGGACTTCACACTGAATCACAGAAGCTAAGGGAGGAGCTGCTTAGGGAAACGGGAAAACATGAAATGTTAAGCAGAACTCTCTCTGATTTCTTTTCCTATTTTGTAGGTATCTGAATCAGCCACAGTTGATACAAATTCTCCTATCATCAGGAGGTATTTTAAATATAAAATGGAAAAATATATACTGGAAAATAGTCTTTTAGATGAGTGCCCTAAACTTGTCATTCTTGTCAGTTGACAAATACCTCTCCTACTAAGTCACCTGCAGTGTGTTTTGCTTTGGCGTTGCCTATTCTTTCCATTAACTAGCTGGAACCTAGCTGTTTGGGGAAAAAAAACAAAAGTAAAGCAAAACAACAAAAAAAAATGTCTAAAACATTTTAAAACATATTGGTCTTGATTTAGTTACCTAAACATAGATATGTAAAGTTACTTATGGGTGCCCTAGGGTACGCCATTTTGCTTCACATGGGATCAGGAAAGGCATAAGTCTCCAATAGATCTTCCATGATATCTTCCACATATCTGAAGGTGCTGGATGTGTCTGGACACCTATTGCAGACACTGAAGTTAGCAGAGAACTGCAAACATACGCATTTGAGGTGGTTTTACTGTGTTGGGCAGCTAAACACCACAACCACTCTCTCACTCCCCCTTCTCAGATGAGGAGGGGAAGAAGTAAAGGAAAGAACAACTCATAGGTTGAGATAAGGATAATTTAATTAAAGGAATATATATATATAAATAAAGGAAATATTATTAATTAACAGTTCAACTAAAGGGAAAAAAAGAAAAGGGGAAAAGGGAGAGGGAAAGGGGACAACAAAACAAAACAAGTAAAGGCTATGTGGAAGTGCAGAGGAAATGAATTATTCTCTACTTCCTGCAAATGAGCAATGCCTGACCATGTCCTTGAAGCAGGGCCTCAACGCATGTAGCTGGCGTTCGGGAGAAGGACAGAAGTTTTCGCAATGAGAGCCCACCCCTCCCCTCTTCTTCCTTTTTCCACCTTTTATTGCTGAGTGTGGCATCATGTGGTATGGAATATCTCTTTGGTTGGTCTAGGTCAGCTGCCCTGGTGATGTTTCTTTCTCACTTTATTGCCCACCCCCCAGAGGGTTGGAGAAAGTCCTGATACTGTGCCAGCACTTCTCAGCAGCAGACACAACACTAGTGTGATAACACTGCTCTTCTAGCTACAAGTGCAGAGCACAGCTCTGTATGGGCTGCTGCAGGGAAAGTTAACATCCCAGCCAGACCAAGTACAACATTACATACAAAAAAATTAGAAGAGAATTATAGATGAAGCTCAGTACAGAGGTATGGTATTTTTTTTTTCTGTCTTTGGTCCAATGAATCATCAATACTCTGAGTACCTTGTAAAGAACATTCCTGCTTATCATAAAATAGCTCTTCAGAAGCTTGTGGCACATGAAGCCAAATGTGATGTTTGTAATCACTCAGTTGAGCCAGATGGGATTTATGTTCTTTTTATGTCTGAATCAAGAGAAAAATAATGAGTAGAAGTAAATAAAAATAAAAGGTAGTGGCACTATTCTTGTTTGTGCATTAGTAAGGCATTTTCAAATGTATTCATATAATCACTTCAACTCGGATTTCAAAAATAAATGTTTTAAATTTCACAACTAGAATCTGTAACTACCCACAGTCACACTTACCTTTTCACTTTTTGTTCATCACTATAAGCATTTTTGTTGTGGGAGATTTCTAGTGATGTAATCCTGACTTCAGTCTATCCTGTGCTAATTCTGCCTGATTGGTGTAAAATATGGAGGAGGAAGGATGCAATAAAAGAAATTCCAGAGAGTTCAGGGAGACACTTTATCTCTTCAGTACGTCAGGCTCTCCTTTGCTTAACTTTGTCTTTAAATTGCTTTACATTGTGTGACAGATATTGAGAAAATTACATCTTTACATCTAACAACCCCTATACTCGGTTACTGAAAATTAAAACAAGACTTGAGTATGATCCACATTCATGGCGGGAGCAATAGGAAGGCTCTTTTGGATACAGACATATGCAGTCTACAGTTCTTATAATTTAGACAATAAAAAGTCCATAAATGGCCCCTCCCTTCTCCAATTTTAAATAATAGAGTAAGTGAAATCTTGAGATCCACTCCCCTTGTCCTTATGGGGGACTTCAACTTGCCAGACGTCAACTGGGATCACCACACGGCTGACATGAGCAACTCCAGGAGGTTCATAAAGCACCTCAATGATAACTTCCTGGTGCAGGTGCTAAGGGAGCCAACTAGGAAAGGTGCCCTCCTAGATCTGTTGCTAGAGAACAGAGAAGGTCTTGTGGGAGACGTGGCAATTGGTGGCTGTCTCGGTCATAGTGACCATGAAGTGGTTGAATTTAGAATTTATGGTGATAGAAGGAAAACTGCCACCAAGACTTCAGCCCTGGATATGGGGAGAGTGGACTTCAGGCTGCTCAGGGAACTAGTCAGCAATGTCCTCTGGGAAACTGCTTTTGAAGGAATGGGTGTCCATCAGAGCTGGTCAGTCTTTAAGCACTGCCTCCTAAAAGCACATGATCAGGTAATTCCGAAATATCAGAAGTCAGGCAGGTGGGGCAGGAGGCCGGCCTGGCTGACCAGGGATCTTCTACTGGAGCATAGGCAAAAAAAAGAAAGTGTACGGCTGCTGGAAGGTCGGGTGACGAGGAAGGAACACAGGAATGCTGTTCGTGTTTGTAGGGAGAAAATTGATCTGGCCAAAGCCCAACTAGAGTTGAAGCTGGCCATGTCTGTGGGAGACAATAAAAATGTTTTTTTAAAATATGTGACCAGAAAAAGGAGAACCAAAGAAAACATAGGTCTGCTGCTTGTTGGGGAGGTACTCCTCACAGACAATGATGTAGGCAAAGCAGAGACTTTTAACGCATTCTTCGCCTCTGTCTTCAAATTTGATGATGGACTTCGGGACCCAGGGTGCCCTGAGCTGGAGGACATACTCCCAGTCGCCCCTGAACGTGTGCAGGATTTGCTGCTCCACCTGGATCCATACAAGTCCATGGGTCTGGATCGGATTCATCCCAGGGTGCTTAAAGAGCTGGCTGTTGTCATTGCGGGACCTCCCTCAATTATCTTTCAAGGATCTTGGGAATCTGGATAGGTCCCGGTAGACTGGAAGTTGACAAATGTTGTGCCAATTTTCAAGAAGGGTAAGAAAGAAGACCCTAGCAATTACAGGCCTGTCAGTCTCACATCAGTGCCTGGTAAAATTATGGAAAAGATGATTCTTGAAGTTATTGAAGTGCACCTGGGGGACAGTGCAGTCATTGGTCCCAGCCAACATGGGTTCATTAGGGGTAGGTCCTGCCTAACAAATTTGATTTCCTTTTACAGTAAGATCACTCATCTAGTCAGCCAAGGGAAACTAGCTGATGTGATCTTTCTGGACTTCAGCAAGGCTTTTGACACAGTTTCCCATAGGATCCTACTGGACAAAATGTCCAGCATACAGCTTAACAAAAACATCATACGATGGGTGAGCAATTGGCTGATGGGCAGGGCTCAAAGGGTTGTGGTAAATGGGGCTACATCAGGCTGGCGGAAGGTCACTAGTGGGATCCCTCAGGGCTCTATTTTAGGGCCAGTCCTCTTCAATGTCTTTATAAAAGATTTGGATGTAGGACTAGAAGGTGTTTTGAGCAAATTTGCCAACGACACCAAACTTGGAGGAGTTGTAGACTTGGATGAGGGTGGAAAGGCCTCGCAGAGAGATCTGGACAGGTTGAAGAGCTGGGCAATCACCAACCACATGAAGTTTAACGAAAGCAAGTGCAGGGTCCTGTACGTGGGACGGGGCAACCCGCAGAGAGGGATCTGGGTGTCGTGGTCAACAGCAAGTTGAACATGAGCCAGCAGTGTGCCCTGGCAGCCAGGAGGGCCAACCATATCCTGGGGTGCATCAAGCACGGCATTGCTAGTTGGTCGAGGGAAGTGATCGTCCTGCTCCACTGTGCACTGGTGCAGCCTCACCTACTACTGACCTACTACTCTGTGCAGTTCTGGGCACCACAGTACAAAAAGGACATTCAGCTGTTGGAGAGTGTCCAGAGGAGGGCAACGAAAATGATCAAGGGCCTGGAGGGGATGACATATGAAGAGCGGCTGAGGTCACTGTGCCTGTTCAGCCTGTAGAAGAGGAGGCTGAGAGGAGACCTAATCACGGTCTACAACTTCCTCGCAAGGGGTAGTGGAGAGGCGGGTGACCTTTTCTCCATAAACACCAGTGATAGGACCTGCGGGAATGGGGTGAAGCTGAGGCAGGGGATGTTTAGACTAGACATCAGGAGGAGATTCTTCACTGAGTGGGTGGTTGCGCACTGGAACAGGTTCCCCAGTGACGTAGTCACTGCACCAAGCCTGTCTGAATTTAAGAAACGTTTGGACTGTGCACTTAGTCACTGTGCACTTAGTCACATGGTCTAAAACTTTTGGGTAGACCTGTGAGGTGCGAGGAGTTGGAATTGATGATCCTTATGGGTTCCTTCCAACTCAGGATATTCTATGATTCTACGATTCTATGAAATAGAATAACCCATAATAGTGGATATCCGATCTGGCACATCTATATTTCTTGAACTACTTATTATCATCCGAAATGTGTTAATGCTGCAGTTCACAAAGTGATTGAAAACTTCTTCTTCTTGACTCTTTCCCTTATTTTATGGTACTTGGTAGCTAAATAAGCAGACTTCGACAGTATTATCAGAAATATATTCAAGGATTTGAAAATAAGCTACTAAGAAGAAAATATGTTCATTTTTTAAGAAATAAACAAATGATAATTAGCTATTGCAATGTACTATCAAGATAGTAAACTATGCTTTACATTGTATGTGAAAAACATTATTATTATTATTGCCAAATTATTTTTTCTAAAAGATTGTTTGCAAAAACTCTGTAAAAATTATGTATAATTTTAAAATGTGTTCTGCTTAATTCTGACATGCATAATTGTACATGGGGAAGAAAATACCAGAAACTGTAACATTCCTGTACATGACTCTAAAGTACTAAAAATCAAGCACTAAATATAATATTGAATGCAAATGCAGCCCGTCTCATCTCCTGTAATAGTTTCTTATAAAGAGTGCTCACTAACTTCTGTGAGCTACTCTCATATTTTCACTTCTGTAATTCACTATTTGTTATTTGTAGTTAGCATATGGCTGGCTGTTGTTCTAAAAGAGAACTGACCTGAAAATGTACAGCAGTGTAGACATTCCAAAGATATGTTCCAATCAAGTTTGGTTATTATGACTCTTTTTTTTTTTTTTTTTTTTTTTTTCTTTCCTGTAATATATTACAACTTTTCAAGACCATACTGTTGAAAAGCTATCTTAAAATAGTCATAGCTATCTTTTTAGAGTTACAGACAATGATCACATTTTCTTTCAAATGTATTAATTTGAATCCCCCCCCCCCCCACATCTTATTCCGTCCCATCCCATCCCCTCTCTTTTTTTTTTTTTTTTTTCCTTTGAGAGTTTGGGTTTGTTAGAAGGTTTACTTTTTCAAGTTTCAATCTTCGTCGAAAACTATGGGACGATTTATTTTTGTAAAACAGAAATAAGTAAATGAAATAAATATGAAAAAAAATAGCAATTCATGAATCGGAAGGACTTTAAAATATGTATATACCAATTTTTGATTGGCATGTTTTTGGTTTATAACAGATGAGTATTATGATTCTTGTGATGTGAAACATTTTTATTTTCAGTCTTTCGTGGACTGTTAAATTAAATGAATGATTTAGTGGCAAATCATTTGGATTTAATCTGTTGCATAAAACTTTGGGTAGTATGTGTAAGCAGTGCTGGATTTGAAGGGGTTTACATTAATCATAGTCTGTGAGTTGCATTTGCTCTCTGTGTGTGCTGAGAGTTGCAGCTGATGAACCGCTGATTTGTGAGAAAACCAGGCAAAGGAAACATGAAAGTGCCATTTAGCTAACAAAGAAAACAATTCCACAGGAAATGTAAGATCTGTTAGTAGTAGTCCACAAAATGTTTGTGCCTGTTTTATAGTGTCTGAAGAAAACAATACTTTATATGTTTTGTTACATTTTCAGTTTATAAGAAGCCAAACGGTAGCTCTGAAAATGATTAAAGTTCTCAGTGTATCACTCAAAAGTTATTAGTCATCTGAAGCATTCTCTATTTAGATGCAAGAGCATATAAATTTAATTCTCTAAAAATTATACTAAAAATATTTTAAAATACTCTGTCAAAACATTTTTTAATCTAGTACTGTTAACAT
Source organism: Nettapus auritus (assembly GCA_011076525.1). NCBI lineage: Eukaryota > Metazoa > Chordata > Aves > Anseriformes > Anatidae > Nettapus > Nettapus auritus. The sequence goes on from CM021765.1 coordinate 167,898,825, forward strand.
AGCAAAGAGTTCTTTACATCTACTGAAGCTGGAGAATGCTGTTCTGCAATGTCCAAACTTTTGCTGACAACTAACGAGAAAGAGATAGACTGAATAGGAAAATTTACAAAAAGAACTGCCCTAGTGGAGCTGAAAAGTTGGTCTAAAGTAGGTTGAAGAGAAAGAAAGCCTCAATATCATACTCTCCCCGTCCTCGCCCAGTGAAGAGGAGCAAAAAGACACCATTCTTGGCATCATACCTAGTGAAAACTTAGCTCCCTGTCACTCTGCTTTTTGAAGAAAGCTGAAGTTCAAGCCTAGAACTCAGAACACCAAAAGACTGAATATAATACCAAAGAAAAATGGTATTAGGAAAAGGCAGGTGTTTGTTTGTTTTTCCTGTGTAACAATTTTCATGTATTTACTGAGATTTTTATATAGTAATTTGGAAAATGAGTACATGCTATTCTAAGTATAGAATAAATTAAAACATTGACTGACTATCATTAAATTCTTAGATCAATGTATATGAATTGATAACTCTTGCCTATAATCAAATTTTGAGCATAACATGATCTGTAGCATATTTCTCTGGAAAAAAATATGTCGACACCATCCCAAATACAGTCAGGAAGTAATCTAATAATTAAGCAATGTAAATGAACAAAAATTCAGTGTTTAAACCCAAGTTGTCCTGGTTTTAACTGAAAATGGTTTACTTCCATTGTATCTTATATCAATACTGTTATTTAAAATAGGTACAGGCACACTTCACTGAAGGTGAGATGGCCCAGACTGAGTGCATTCATGCTACATAGCACTTGGTCCAAAGTTTCCTCTGGTCCCATGTTTCCTCTGGGTGCTTCTTTGGCAGAAGTGTTTTGATTGTTTGTGAGTTTTTTTGTTTGTTTTTGTGAGGTTTGGTTAGGTTTTGTTTGATTTTTTTTTTTTTTTTTTTTTTTTTTTTTTCTTTTTCAGTTCAGTCATCTGAGCTGTTTTAAGATCTGTACGGAAAAACTCAGTTATATGATTTTGAAATAAAATTGAGGGTGTTTGTGGCATGCTTTGGGGTTTATCGTGAGGACATATTGGAGTATCTGTGGGAGTATCTGAAGATGTAAAGCCTTTTGGAGAACTTCTGAAGAATGTGTAGATCAAAGGGAAACAAGCACAGTGCAGTCCTTCTCACACTGTTTATTATGAACTTTACCCCTCATATATTATCTTTCAAACAGTGAAAGATAGCTATAATATCAACAAAATTTTCTAAAATCTCAGATGTTCCTCTACTTAATTATTGTAGGCAATTATTAAACACTGAGTGGCAAAAACCTTTTTATTCCTTACAAATCTGTATCTGCAATGTTTCTAAGCACATTATTAAAAGAAACATCAAATTCAAGATATTCAAGAGGTTCTATTTCACCCCTTAATGCCTTGCCTACTGGAATCAATAGTATTGATATAATGTGGAACTTACAAAGTCAAGAAGCATTATACACACATGCTAATTTAATTTTATTTAATTTGTTTGCAGATAGATAAGCTCACAGGACACCATCAGAAGAAAAAATTTGCACAATTAAGAGTTTTGTACCATTAAGTAGGAAGTATTTTGAAGCAGAGGCTGAGGAAGTAGCAAGAAATTCACATTAACAAGTTCCCTTATTATTTGTCACTATTATTTTAAAATAAAATTATAGGCTTTAGCATTGCTTGTGTACAACAATCAATGGCAGAGCAAGAAGTAATGTGATAAATTTTTCTTTCTTTCCTACATCAGCCACTGACTTTTATTACACTATCTTCAAAAGTATTATTAAATAACTAGTTTGTAAAAACCTCTTGAGAGAAACAATACTGTCAAGGTAAGTTATTTTCAGATTCTGCTAGGAAAAAAAAAAAAAAATATATATATATATAAACTCTCAGTTGTTTAAGCAAAGGGTCTAATCTTGCATTTAGCCAGATATGAGAACTGCTGAAAGTAATCTACTGAAAGAGAACTATGCTTTTTGAGGATGACACTTCTGCTTATAATTTAACAAAAGGAAGAGGAAAAAAAAAAAAAAAAAAAGCTGCTTTGAAGATTCTTCCAGAAGTCTCTGCTTTGAAAAATAAATAAATAAATAAATAAAAAATACTCGGATTTAATTACAAAGAGTCTCAAGAAAGTATTACGTGTTATTAGAATAATGTGGAGAAATTAATAAATTTCAAAAAACCTTGTGAATTGGCAATGCTGAGCTTTATGTATATAACCATTACCAAAATGAGAGGCTTAGACTATTTTCATTTTATTCAGAATTTAAATTTCAAATGCTCAAGTTTCTTCCCATTGAGAAGATACCTTTTGTCCTTACGTAAGTCTCTCTGACTGTCCACTTACAAAGGTCAACAAAGAAGGGAAGAAATTATATCCCCTTGCTAATAAATGGAGATTCAATATTAAACAAACCAATGTTTTTTCACCTCTATTTGAAAGTATCTGTGGCGCAATCTTCATTATTCCACAAATCACAGAATCAAAGAATGATTTAGGTTGGAAGATCTCTGCAGGTCATCTGTTTCAGCCCCCCTGCTCAATAAGGTACACCTAAATTGGGTTGCCCAGGACCATGTCTATGTGACTTTTGAAGATCTCCAAGGAGAGAGACTCCACAACCTCTCTGGGCAACCTGTGCCGGTGTTCTGCCACCTACACAGTAAAGAAGTGCTTCTTGATATTTAGACAAAACCTCTGGTATTTCAATTTGTGTCCATTTGCTTCTTGTCCTGGCACTGGGCAGCACTGAAAAGAGCACAGCACAATGTTCTTTGCACCCTCTCTTCAATTATTTATGCACACTGGTAAGATCCACCCCTTGAGCCTCTTCTCAGTTTTTCCAGACTGAACAGTCCCAACTCTCTCAGCATCTCTTCTGGTACTCCAGTCCCTTGATTATCTTGGTGGCCTTCTGTTACACTCTTTGCTGTATGGCCATGTCTCTCTTGTACTGTTTGGCCCAGAACTGGACAGTTCTCCTGTTATGAACTGACCAAAGATGAAGGATCACCTCTCTTGACCTGCCGACTATACTTTGCCTAACACATCCAAGAATAAACCTTAGGAGTAAGGGCATATTGCTGCCTTTGTCTACCAAGACTTCTACATCTCTTTCTACAGCCTGTTGAGGTCCCTCTGGATGGTAGCATGACCTTCTGGTGTATTTAGCCACTCCTCCCAATTTTGTGTCATCTGTAAACTTGTTGATAAGACCAGGTTGGATGGAGCTTTGAGCAACCTATTATAGTGGAAGTTGTTCCTGTTCATGAAAAGAGGTGGAAGTAGATGATCTTTAAAGTCTCTTCCAACCCAAGGCATTCTATGATTCCATAATTCAATAATTCTGTGATTTTATGATTCTACAATTCCAGGAATTTTGCACATAAACCATGTAAGCATTATTCCCTACTAATTTCCAGAAATGAGGTAAAAATAATTGATCTTAAGAATTTTAATTGAGGAAATTGGTATATATTTTTCTTTGTAAAGATGTTGATTATTTGATAACGATCAGGATAAGAATTGTTATCCAGTAGAAAATACAGATTTCCAATGTAAAACTTCTAATTTCCAAGTACTCAAGTTACTCTTCCTCTCTGAGTATCAGAGGGGTTTCCAAGGCTTCTATCCTATCATTGAAATACTTAGCTTAGGTGTGCTAAATATAACAAGAATCTCTTAAGTGTAACAAAAATAATGTAGGATAGTATGCCGCCTACTATGTTATGTCTGCAATCAGACAATATTAAGACTCCAAAATCAGGGACATTGTAATAATAAATTAAAAACTGTGTGATGAATGCTATCATTAAAGAATGAACTAATTTTAAAACAAGGAATGAGGAGATAACAGATTAAGTTAGTGGATCTTACCTACATACAGTACTACATGTCAAACAAATTTCAAGTTTGCAAATATGCTATGAAACCCAAAGATTAATGTTTTAATTACTTTGAAAATAGCTAACAGGTGTGAGCATTACTACTAATAATTACTTGTTATTGGAAAAACAGATTTTTTTTTCTTTTAAGAAGGAAAGGATTTACTGCTGGGACACTTACTTCACTAGACATTGAGCTTTCTCATTGACTTGTATTTTTCCCTTGTTGCTTCATTCTGGATTGAAGACTATGGTAAACGATCTTGTGCTATGTATTTCTAAATTCAATTTATTTTTGCATCAGTCCATGTTTTGTGAGCAAATATTACAAGTAGGCAGAATATTCTAATTCACAGCTCTGTTAGCTTGTAATTTATCCCAGAATGTCTATCATATGGGTTCTGAACATGCCTAAATCTTTACTTGTTTATATAAGGCCCAATAAATAAGAGTCCCATTACCCTTTTACTTCAAAATATTTGTGAAAATAAATGATAGGTTAACAGTGAGGTGCATGGGCAGTACAAAAATATTATTTTAAAAATATTTTTTAATGAAAATTATTTTAATGATTTCAAATGAATAATATTATTTCAGAAATGATATACTACTCTCAAGAAATAACTTAGAAGACATGTTTCAGGTTTAACTGTTTTAAATAATTCTTCTCAATTTTCATACAAAAAGTTATTTTAGAGGGATAGTGACAGCTACATGTATATCACTTAGGACTTCACATCTGTTTCATATATGAATACTAATGCCAGTATTATGTACTACCAAGCTGAGAAAAAAAAAAAAAACAAGGAAACCTTGATGAAAATAGGGAGGCTTGTAGCTTTAGTAGTCTATAGCTCAGAAAATGACTCTGTGTGCTTATTGGTAGGGTGCACCGATCACAAACCTACAGACAACAGTTATGGTAGTGCTGAAGAAAAAAAGAGAAAGAAACATTTTCTTATGCAGTTTAAATTGAAGGAGTTTAGCAGTTCTAATCTGGTCATGATTTGTGCTCTATTCTCACATGGAAAGTTCTTCCTATTTACAGAGCACAGCTTGCCGTTGCAAGAGAATTGCAGTTATGATGGTTAGAGATTTTTTCCTCTCTTTATTCTTTCAGTTCATGGTGCAGTATGGAGAGCAGGGAAAACAGACAGTGGAATAGGAAAAAAAATACCGAGATATAGTAGTTGACACATTTTATCTCTAGGTCTGACATTTCAGAAAGGTAGTATTCTTTGACAAAAATGAATGACTCTCTTTGTCCCATACTGTGGTAATAAGCCTCCATCTCAACCCTTAATCTCCACTGCACCTAACAAAGGCAATTTAAGAGTTCATTCTGCAGTGTCTACTGTGATTAAATAACTAGTTATAGGCTTCTGTATAGGTGTGGAGTCCTACTGCTATAACTTTTTTTTTTTTTTTCTTATTTGCCGTTCATTTGTAGAGATGACTGAATGTTGTCATTGTTCTTTTGTGCCATAATATTACTGAAGACATAGTTATTTTTTCAGTCCCACTGCTCAACAACGATCCTGACAAATTATACTGGTTAGCTTGTGGCTTGACATAAATTTTAAAAGTAGGTGTTTCTTGTCTAAATGTGATTTCAGTTGTTTTCAGCATTTTATTTCTATTACCAAACCCTTCTGATAGTAGCAGAAAGTTTGCACAGAGGCAAAATGGTCCTTTAATTTGTATTTGTTTTATTTAACAGAAGGTATTAATTACAGCATATGTTGTTAACATAAAATGATCCTGAGTGTCTGTGAGTATGAGACACTGGCAACAGTAATTTTCAATGAGGAAAACCTATTTAATACAAATCTTTAGCTGGACACATGCTGTAAGTTGACTGCTGTATCCAAAGATTAAGTTGTATATAGTTCTTTATTATCCATTCACTGCACCTATTACACCTCCGGTGGAAACTGTCATTTTACCTGAAAAGACTTCATGCATGGTGAGCAGATGACTAGCCTGGATTCTATTCTCTGCTCCCATAGTAAGCAAGAAAACTTCATTTGGTACTACACATTTGCTTTCCTTAAGATGATGAGGAAAAGCAGGGAGAGATGGAGGTAGACATAACAGGTGAAAGGGAAGAAGAAAGAGCACACATTCATTCTCTTTCTCATATGCACATATGCTGAAATCAGAAAGTAAGTAATCGAAATCTACTTTAAAGCAGGAATAGAAAAGCTAGGTATCTAACATGGAGTAGATGTCAATATAAAGTCAACTAACACATAAGTCAGTAGAAGAAGACAATTATTTGTAATCTACCTAGACTTCAGCAAGGCTTTTGACAAGGCCTCCCACAGTATTCTTCTGGAGAAGCTGGCAGCCCGTGGCTTGGACAGGTACATGCTTTTCTGGGTTAAAAACTGGCTGGACGGCTGTGCCCAGAGAGTAGTGGTGAACGGAGTGAAATCCAGCTGGTGACTTGTTACCAGTGGTTTTCCTAAGGGGTCAGTGTTGGGGCCAATCCTCTTTAATATCTTTATTGATTATTTGGATGAAGGAATTGAGTGTACCCTCGGTAAGTTTGCAGATGACACCAAATGTCAACCTGCTGGAGGGCAGGAAGGCCCTGAAGAAGGACCTGGACAGGTTGGATCCATGAAAAAAGGCCGATGGAATGAGGTTCTACATGGCTAAGTGCTGAGTCCTGCACTTTGGCCACAACAACCCCATGCAATGCTACAGGCAGAGTGGCTGGAAAACTGTGCAGAGGAAAAGGATCTGGGGGTGCTAATCGATGCTCACCTGAACATGTGCCAGCAGTGTGCCCAGGTGGCCAAGAAAGCCAGTGGCACCCCAGTTAGTATCAGGAATACTGTAGCCAGCAGGACCAGGGAGGTGATCATCTCCCTGTACTCAGCTCTGGTGAGGCCGCACCTTGAGTACTCAGTACAAGAATGACATTGAGGCTCTGGAGAATGTCCAGGGAACAGCTACAAAACTGGTGAAGGGTCTAGAACACATGTCTTATGAGGAGCCGCTGACGGAACTGAGGTTGTTTCGTCTCGAGAAGAGAAGGCTCAGGGGAGACCTTATTGCTCTCTACAACTACCTGAAAGGAAGTCGTGGGGAGCTGAGGGTCAGCCTCTTTTTTTCTCTGATAACTAGCAATAGGACAAGATGGAATGGCCTCAGGTTGCACCAGGGGAGGTTTAGATTGGAAATTAGGACACATTTCTTCTCAGAAAGAGTGGTTAGGCATTGGAACGGGTTGCCCAGGGAGGGGGTGCAGTCACCGTCCCTGCTGATGTTCAAGAAAAGGTTGGACATGGTGCTTAGGGACAGTAGGGTGATGGTTGGACCAGATGATCTTGAAGGTCTTTTCCAACCTTAATGATTCTATGTTTCTATTATTTAATTTGAAAGTAATATCTGAAATATATAAAAAGTAAAAAATATCTGTGGCCTTGATCCTTCTTTTCTCCACTGTTTATGAAAGGAATGTAAGGTAAAGAACTCAAATTAGACATATATATTATAGGTTTGTATGGTAAATTAAAACAGTCCAACTCTACACTTCAATTAAGTATCTATTATCTATTATTGTGGGTTCATATAAATTCATCAACACTGAGATTATGAAGAAAAAATGAATTCCTAGCCTGCTAAGGGGAATCAAGGAAGAGTTTTATGTATGTTACTTACACCTCATCCTCAGCTGAGATGATAAAACCAATGGCTGTGTTATGTTGAAATTTAGGACCCAGTCAAAACTGAAAACTTTGCAATTAGAAGAAAACATAATCGCTTCTCATATGCTTTTTGTTATTGGGAACTGCAGAACTCTAAATAGTATTACTGCCTTGAAAAGGGCTGAAAACTGTCCTACCGATAATCTGCTTCATCCATAAAATCTGTGGTATCAGGAGAACACAGTGCAACTTTTGCATGTCTTTTAGCTCTCTGGCACAAAGTGAAGAAAAAGGAGGAATAAATGATGAGGAATATGAATGAAAAAAAATGAGGAATAAATGAATACTCTGAGTATGGGAGTGGTTTTTGTTCACTTACTTTAACAGCTGCACTGTGACCTTTTTTTTTTTTTTTAATATATATATATAGAGATATATGGGAATTACAACACTGGACCAGTCATAGACACCACATAATCACATAGTCCAATATTATCTTCGTATTCTATCTACAACAAAAGCCAACAGCAAATGTTTTAGAAAAGTGAAGAAGGCTACAGTAGAATTATATAGGACAATCTGTACCACATATTAAATCTCATCATGATTTCTAGTCAGAATATAATTTTTTAATCTTTGAAGCACGAAATTTAATAAGCCTTCCACTTTTAAATTACTAATTATAACTCTGGCTATTCTTGCATATAAATTTGCACTGGTGTTGTTAAGAAAAAAGATGACTGCATAAAAATTTTGACAAATTCAAAATTTTTCTCAGGTTCATTTAACTTTCTATCTTGACCTTTGCTAGACCAAGGTATAAGAAAATTGTTTACTTTTTACACTACAGAGAGGAAAATTTTCAGCTAAACCACATTAAAATACAAACACAAAACAAGCATAGAAATTTAATCCTATTTTTTTTTTAATTTTGCCCCCCCTTTTTTTGTGACTTCCTAAAACAATAACATTTATACTTAGTTAAAGACTGAATGTGATAATATTTTAGCTGTTTAAGTCTTCAGATTTTAATTCAACTATTTTGTTTTGTTTTTCAGCTTTGAGGCAGGTAGAAAAATTATTCTGATATATATTGTCCGTAGTGTTCATTTATGATTTATTTTTATAATGTCATCTATGTCCTATCATCCTAAGATGTATTTTAAAGATGAAAAACAGTATTTCAAAGTTTGCAAAGATTCCTCAGCCCTTCAGTCATGTTATCCTTTTTTTTTTTTTTTGAATGCTTTTTTATTCTTAATTATGCATTGTATACAAACATTTTAAAGCATGTAACCACATTTAAATAAGATCACCCTAATGTTCTTTGCATTATTTATATCTCCATGTGTGCAGGGACACATCCCAGTGTCTTGTAGATTTATACACGTTTATACACAAAAGGGTGGTTTCTCTTGAGCTGTCAACATTAACTCCAAGGTTAATTTTCTGGCTAGTACTGTTAATTTTAATTCTGTTAGGTTATATGAATAATTTCAGTTTTCATCCACCATTTTTTTTCCATTTTTTATTGTCAGTCAAGTTTCTTGCATCTGTAACTGGTACTAAGTAATTATTTTTTTTGTCTTCTGTAAAGCTTGCTGACTAGTCTCCTAACTTTCAGATTTTTTTTTTTTTTTTTTTTTTTTATTAAGAGAAAATATATTATACAAAAAAATAAGAAAAGAAAAACATTGAATCTCAGTATTACTTGCTGTTTCCTTAAACTTATATAAACTTTTCCTTAAATGTATTTAAACTTTTTCCTTAAATTCTGTATAACTTTTTTCTTATGGGAAAATAGATGTTTCACACTCCAGTGTATCTTACTCCATAACTCCATAACAATGGAGTAAGATACACTGCTGCCTATGTTTTTATTTAAATAGTAAGACTTCAAACATGGAAGAATTATTCAACCCCTAGCATTTATTATGCTTTGTTCTTTATATAATCTTATATTTACTGAAAGTGATCAAGCTTTACAAATATGATATAATATCAAAATATAATATTCACTGTGCAAATGAAACATGATTATACAAAAAAAAAAAAAAAAAAAAAAAAAAAAAGAATGTGGATATGTGGATCAGTGAATTTTTTCCTATTTCTTTATGAAGGCAAATAACCTTACTAGTTATAATAAAAATGTTAAGATATACTAATGCTCAATTTGTTTTTACAGCAACTCCTTTCTTTGAGCACTAACTACATTACACAAGAAATTACTGTGAAGTGTATGCCATTTAGTTGCAAGGCTATAGGAGTCTTGTATTAGCTAAACAGAGGGGATTTAACAACTGTATCTTGTGATTATGACTAGGTCTATTATATAATTAAAGTTTGTTGACTGATAATGTGATGTCAGTTGCACCATCAGTCTTTAACAATGCGTAGCAATTACCAATTCTATGCCAAACAATGTTCTGAGCTATCTAATGTGTGAGGTCCTTGGTTAGGTGACACCCTCAGGAACACCCGTGGACTGTTAGAAGATTATAGCTTCAGGGTAGATATTTTCTGTTCAAAGAAAATGTGTTAGGATAGTTTCCACACATACGATTTTGTATATATAAGGATTGCAAATTGTGTTATGAATATTCACTAACTATGCATCTTAACATTTCTGCTAGGTAGAGAGAGCAACTGACTTAAAAAAAATAATATATATATTGTTGTGGTTTAACCTGGCCAGCAGCTAAACACCACACAACCGTTCGCTCACCCTCCCCCCTCCCTCTCTGGGATGGGGGAGAGAAACGGAAAAGTGAAACCAGAGTTGAGATAGAGACAGTTTATTAAGATAGGAAATAATAATAATAATAATAATAATAATAATAATAATAATAGTGTGTATGAAACAAGTGATGCACAATGCAATTGCTCACCACCCACTGACCGATGCCCAGTCTATCCCGAGCAGCCGGCCCCCCCAACCCGGCTAGCCACCCCTACATATTGTTTAGCATGATGTCAGATGGTATGGAATACTCCTTTGGCCAGTTTGGGTCAGCTGTCCTGGGTCTGTCCCCTCCCAGCTCTTGCTGCACCCCCAGCCTGCCTGCTGGCAGGAAAGAGAGAGGAGCTGAAAAGTCCTTGGCTTGGTACAAGCACTGCTCTGCAACAACCAAAATATCGGCATGTTATCAGCATTCTTCTCATCCTAATCCAAAACACAGCATTCCACCAGCTACTAGGAGGAAAACTATCCTAACTGAAACCAGGACATATATATATATTTAATATATATAATATATCAATTTAATATTTGAATATTACACTACATATATTTTACTTTCCTTCAGGACTTCTTAAATAACTGAAAGTACTTTTAGGATTTTATTTTTATGTTATCCCCCCAAAATCATAAAGGGTAAGATAAAAAAGAAAGAAAGAAAAAGGATGTGAAGATATGAGGGAAAAAAAAAAAAAAGAAAAATAAAAAGAAAAAAGAGCTGAATTTAAAATAAATAAATATAAGATATGGAAGAAAATAACTATGTGTCATAGTATTTTTATTACTCTACATCAAACAAATTTTAAAAAAGACGGTAATATACTTGTAGCAAACTACACATCATCATAAAGAGAAACCTACCTGTTTCCTTTTCTACAAATGGTCTGAGAACAGTATGTTAGAAACACAGACCTTGGTAACAGAGTTCCTATATAAAAAAAGAGAGGCTGCCTAAAATTTTGTATCCTAAAAACATACCTTATCAAACAGATTTTTGAAAATGGAAAGGACTTACAAAAATAAGAATACGATTACTTTTTTATAGTTCATTGTATATTTATGTAGTGTTGAAAACTAAATATATCAGAAATAATGTTTTGACTGCTTATAGATATTTAAGCACTGAAATAAAGATAATGTATGTTTAACAATATTTTTTCAAAGTTATTCCAGTCCATCAGTTTCTTGATTGCTTTGGCAGTCCATTTTTTTCCAGACAGAACACTTCATTTTTGAGCTTCCCTCTGAAAGCCTTGGCAGGCAGATGACCCTTTGGTAGTTCTATCACTCTGCAGCACTGAGCTGCCTGATAAGCAGTGCAAAGGAGGAAGACTTGATTGTATGACAAAAGACTGTATAAAGTTTAAACTGTCAAGCAGCTGAAGATGAAGGCAATCACTCATTCGCAATATACACTATAGTGTTTGTGTATATATATATGGTGTGTATATACACACCATAAAAATTTCTTGATATATATCTAGTCCTTTGGGAAAAGTGCAACAATGACATGAAGCCAATACATAATCTATGGCACTGGATAAATAAATACTTAAAATGAAACCAGTACACAAACAAAGCCTAAATTTCCAAGACAAGATCATATTGACAAAATCAACATCCACATCTCATTTTTGGTTTTTGTTTTTTGGTAGAACTTAGAGAACTTTTGAGTCATAAAATCCAAACCCCAGTACATGAAATACACAGAAAAGTAAAATGAGTAACATTGATACTGATTCAATTTGCATCTTCTTTAGTGTTGTTGTATTTTACCACTATATCTACTTTTAAATACTTTTTTTTTTTTTTTTTTTGGGGGGGGGGGTAGTTTTGTGGTATATTAGAATTGTATACTAGTTATAATACCAATAATTTTTTTACTGCAATCTCAAAAGGAATGACAATTAAAATTCTAAAAAATCAAATATTTAAACATATGACCTTTGAATGTTAAAATACATGAAAATTAATAATTATTAGTGTCATCCATAAGCATGTAATACATATATAGTACAATTAGATAACATATTTGTAGGAGGCAGTATAGTTTATTAAAAAAGTGTTCCTTTTAGAGAAAAAAGAATTTCTCTACCTGGATAAAAAAAGCTTTTCTAATCTACATTACTGTAATATAAAACAAATTTGTTATTCTATTATAAATTTATCAACAAATACACTTTTTAATATATATGTATTTTCCTTTTTACAATGCTCAGCAAGCTTGATGTCTCTATTGCGAAGTAAGAGGATACTTGTTTGCATTATCCTTTGCACTTTGACCAACAGCACTAGTTCTGTCCACAGTGCTTAGACTTAGCCTCTTTTAAAGCAGATACTACCTGGAGTGAGAACTAGTTGAAACTGTTGCAAAACAGGACACAAAAAAAGAATTAAATGAACTAGAATGAATGATCAAGCTCTTTCCCTGCCACTCCTGTGATTTAACCTGACATATCCATGCTTAGTTATGCTTGATTTTTAGTTAAGTCTCTGCTTTTACTTTGGTAGGTTTACAGTGTTCCTCCACGAGCACAATGGTCACAGATGCCTAATCCTAGTGAGGCGTGGAAAACAAAATTCACAACTGAAGACTTATAAAACAGGTATAATATAAGTTTAGGTTTAATATAATAAAAGTACATTACGACTTTACATTATTTAAGAAATGCTATGTGGACAGCTATTTTTTCATTCAGTAAAACTTCAGAGTGATCTTCTACTTTAGCATGCCAAAGCATACCTTCAAGAAACAGAAAGATAAGCGTAACGGACGCAACAACCATCTGAAGGTTAACTGTTTAATTCTTTACCAAAAAGAATTTTAAGACAACAAATTTTGCTGTTACTTAGGAAAGTTTCAAGACAGAGTTTAGTAAGAATGTGATTGAACCCATGCAGTGGTATATTTTTTCTCTTCCATCAAAGAAAGCAACAGTCTTTGAATCATGTTCTTTCGATGATATTCCATTCAAACATAATCTATGTCATGCTATATATAAAGCACAGATGCAAAATCTTAATTTTCATTTAATATATTGTGGCTGTGAATGCACATCTCTATTCAGTCATCTTAAATAGAAAAAATCTCAATCTTGAAGTTTTACACTTCCACTACTTTAATAGTTTTGTTTACCATCTTGAAGAACTCATGATTAATGTTTGCAATGCACTATTATCTAGGGGTTCCAGTCAGGAATCAGGACTTCAACATTCTAAAAACAGAATATAAAAAGAAGAATAAAAGCAAGGTCATATTAAACGAACAATAAAGTTTCTGTTGAACTAAATTGTATCAATATTCTGTCAAACACCTTGATAATATGCAGCACCCTAGAAAAAAAATATATATATATTCAAATATAATATGTTGTAATTCTTTGCAAAATTGTTAGATGTCCTTAGATGTTCTAATAGATAATGAGTAAGTTGAGACCATTATTTTTTGACTTCTCTTTGCTTAATGGTTCATACTCAGTAACATGATAATATGAATTTTAAGTATTTGATAAAGGAAAGTTCAAGTCTTACGGATCAGCTAAATTTTTTTTCAGAGTATGTTAAATGAAAAAAATGAAACCCGATATAATTTTTCTTTCTTTCTTTTTTTTTTTTTTAACAAACAAACAAACAAACACCTATGGATTAGGTTTACAAAGTACATAAGCATTGTTACAACTGTGATTAACTATTTGTAATGCAGAAAGGTTATTTACGCACATATACACAGTAAGTACACAAGTGCATATGTATATATATATCACACATAAAGATAAAAGGCAAAATAAAAAAAAAAAAAAAAAAGGAAACAGCAGTTCTTAGACAAGAGAAATGAAAAATCTTAATTTCATGAGAGTGTTCATCCCTGGATCCACATTTATTAAGATATGACTAGGGAAAAGACTTAATATTAACTATAATCCTAAAGAAGCGTTGCTGTATATTTCATTTTCTTGCAACATATTAAGAAATTATGTTATTTTAAGTTCCTTAACATGAAATTAATGCTAAAGCATACATCCCAATAACGTTCTTAAAACATGTATATTCATCTGTTAATCAATATCCTGGTCCTGAACAAAATTATTCACAAAGTTATTCACAAAATTAGATGGTTTCATTTAAGCAGTACATATTCTCAAGTTAGCCATATTGAGCAATGTAGAAATATGTCTTCTGGATCTGTGATGTTTTACATATAAGAAGGTGTTCCACATGAATACTTTGTATTCTTGAGTACAAATATGCTGTCCAAAGAACATCATAGCTCTAGCACCTGAGCAAGTGCGAAAAATAAAAACTCATGATTTAAAAATCACTAGTAACTTAAATCTACATCTCTCTTGAAATTTGACTTAAAGAAAATATATTTTATTATTATTTTTATTATTAACTTTAAACATGGGGAATAAAGAAGATATATATAAGGTTGAGCACAGATAACCAAAGGCGGTGTTTTTCCCTGATTTCTCTGCAGGTATAAAAACTTCCTCCTACTGGGAATATTACGCAGTAACCACACAAAAAATATCTTCATTAGTTTGAAGATAATGCAAACATTTCTGTGAACATAGATGGGAATAAAAACTTGGCCCAAGAGGGACAAGGAAGATACAAGGACAAATTCCCACTGTCTTTTAAAATGGGTGAGAAATGGAGAAGAAAATACTTCTTAGAAACAAACAAACAAACAACTCTGATTTTACCATAAATTCAGATTAACAGTATTCTGAAGTACTGATCATTGTATTCTAAGTATACAGTGCAGGTCTTAACCTGTTTAAGCAGTGCAACATAGTAGTATTGTTGCCAAATCATTGTTAAATTTCAGGATTCCAATGCTAAAATAATTTTACTTATTTCAGAAATGCAGACAGGAAAGAAACAGACAGCATTTAAATTTCAATTAGGAACATTTATTCTAATTTCCCCAAACACCTATTATACAAGGTGGCAGAGTCTGTAGCCTACATGCCACATGCAGTGCTTCTAATAGAAAAACTAGAAAACAACAAAATGAATGAGAAGATTTGAAGGTTATCCCAGCTAGCTCCAACTTTGGAAATTACAGTGGCAGATGCTTTGCCTATAATCTCTGGCATCGTTGAAACACTGTTTTATTACTCATTTTGTTTTATTAAATATATCTCTTTCAGACAATACAATACATGACATTTTTCCTATCTAAATATATATTTTTAAAAATGCTTCTCAAACTGGAATCTATATATTTAATTCAAGATTTATGTAAATAATTTTAAAAATAAGTTATTGGGGTACACCTGTGCTTTGTGTGTATTTCTTCTGAATAGCTGCCTCTTCTAGTAATTACAAATAATTAGGCTCATTCCTCTGTAAATACCCTCACTGTTGTGCTATGCACTTTACCTTGATTATGTCAATTTCTTAGGGGACGTTTTATTTAGAAAGAAAAGAACCTTTAATCTGAAGCATTTTCAGTGTACAACCCCTATTAAGATTTTTATCTCATACAGAGGAAGCACAGATAATCAAAATCATTGATTTATTCCAAAACACATTTTAAGGGAGTATTGATGTTGCCTGCATTTAAATAATTATATAGTCTACTAAGAAGAGCTTCAAAAAACATTAGATGTTTTAAATGCATTTTTTAAGCTTGGTGAAGTTATCAGGGTTACAATAAAAATATATATTGTTTATATATGTCATATAACATTAAAAATGTGCATACACAACAGTTTAATATATATTATTTATTTATAAATTGTGTATGATTCTATTCACCATAAGAATAATGTATATATTATAAGGTATACAACTGTCTTACGTATAGCTACAGAAGAACATTTCTATGCTCTTAATGTAAGAATGTATATGTTATTTAACAGTTACTGCTATTAAATGGAAATAGTCTGTCACTATGTAGGAATATTTTTTTTAATGTTAGCCACAAGAATAGTATGTGTTTTCTTTTTGCTTTTTTATTAATAGCTGTAAAATTTAATGTTGATATTTATAGCCCAAATTGTTAAAAATATTCATAAAACTATCAAATTTCCAAGTTTTAAATAGATAGCTATAAAAAAATTGCTCCCTCATTATGAATTTAGCCAGCAAATACTAATGCAACAGTTACATATCATCTATTAGAAAAACATGTAAAAATTAATACTGGCTCCCAGTAAGTATGGAATTAAGTTTGTAGTTAGTAAGACTTAGATAATGATCATGATGAGATATGCAGAATACATTCAAAGACTTAAATAGTGGCAAAAATGTATTACACTTAGTAAACAAAATTTTGTTTTGTTTTTCTTTTTGAAATTTAATTTTTTCTTATTTGAAAGAAAGAAGAAAATGAACACAAATATTCATAGATATGGCAAATAAATTATATTCTCTACCACATCTTCAAGACCTGTACACTGCAAGACTGACCAGAGAGTCTAGCCTTCAAGAAAGGTAGGGCCCACCATTCACAACTTGTATCCAGACGGGCTTTGCCATTACTATTATGTGAGCCATAATACCTTTAGCAATGATTTCTCTGCTGCTATGAACGTAAAGTCAAATCTTTAATCTTTAGTTTTCCACAGGGACAGCTATTTTATTTCAGGTGCTTAAGGAAGAATTAAATAATATCAAATACCGTATTTGTAGTCAGTTTAATGAGCAGTAAAAATAGTATTTTGTTTTCCCTGTCTTTCAGCATAAACCAGGAATAGCCTGTTATTTTCACGGGGGAGTTTTCATGGAGGGTGGGATTATTTAAGTATCATTGTGGTAGACTTACTTTAAATTTTCTCAGTTTAATAACTCAGTGTTGTGGTTTAACCCGGCCGGCAGCTAAACACCACACAGCCGTTCGCTCACCCTCCCCCCTCCCTCTCTGGGATGGGGGAGAGAAACGGAAAAGTGAAACGAGAGTTGAGATAGAGACAGTTTATTAAGATAGGAAATAATAATAATAATAATAATAATAATAATAAATGTGTATGAAACAAGTG
>CM021765.1:167916125-167933180 GCA_011076525.1 Nettapus auritus
TTCCACCAGCTGCTAGGAGGAAAACTGTCCGAACTGAAACCAGGACACTCAGGTTATATAGGTTTTGTGGAAATGAATTTCCCTGAAAACTGGCAGTTGATAGAATGAACCTGGAATAAGGGGAATTACAGTGTTCAATGTTTTATTGCTTCCTAATACAATGGCATGGAGGATCACATCTTCCCCGATATGTTAGCAATGCTGCTTGCTTCCAAGGAAATCTGGATGTAGATGTACAAAAGCTATCTCCTCCTCAGTTCAAAGATTTTTTTTTTTTTCCTAAATTACAACTTCCTCACTGTGAAAATTCCTCTAATGAATTTTGAGTGGATGCATTCTCTCTACAATTTAGTTTAATGTCTTTTATGTTCATAGTAACAGTATAAGATCATAATAGACTAGGTCTTGTATCCCTATTGTGCATAATTCTTCTATTAAAATTTCAGTAGGCACATTATGTTTGGCACTTGAATGATGGTTATTGCTAGAATGTGGAAAACTGTAATGAAAGAGTAACAGAGGCAGCCTATATCATTCAGTTAAATTTAACTTATTTTTTTTGACATCCAGTATCTCCTTACACTTAAAAAGTGGAGCAAATTAAAACATAGTCCAATATGCAGTGTGTGAAATTATATATAGAAAAGGTTTTAAAAACTGTTGACAATTATTTTTGGTAATGACATTCAATTTAATACTGATAAGAAAAATCAGCAAAGAGACTTGGACAGAAACATAATCACAGAATGGCAGAGGTTGGAAGGGACCCCTGAAGATCACCTAGTCCAATCCCCCTGCTGAGCAGGATCACCTAGATCACGATGCGGAGGATGGCATCCAGGCAGGTTTTGAAGATCTCCAAAGAAGGAAACTCCACAACCTCTCTGGGCAACCTGTGCCAGGTTGTCATCCTAAGAGAAATAAATGCCCTCTCATATTCAGATGGAACATTTTGTGCTTCATTTTGTGACCATTGCCTCTTGTCCTTTTTCTGGGCACAACTGAAAAGAGACTGGTTCCATCCTCTCTACACCCTTGTGGAGTAATTGCCTAAAGTGACTAGGAGAATTAAACTATTATTCACATTTAAGGAAAATGTACAGGATTGTACAACGTCCCCCCTTGGGACATTGTGGCATAAGATTTGAATACTTGGTTATACCAGATCTCTCTATGGAAACTTAGAATTCTCTAGAGTCTTTGTGCCTTTTACCATGTTAATAGCCAGACTACCTGTGTATTTTATGCACACTAACTTGCTTTTGCAGACAGTGAATTTATCGCCGGCAATCCAAAGAACCTGTTTAACTGTTGCTGTAATAAATTGCACTTAATTGCATTGTTCCTAGCCGTTCTCACTGAATGCGACTAGACTGAGGGCATGCTATGTTATTGGTGAATCTGCGGCCGTGATAGTTCAGTACCTTGAATCCAACAGGACCCATAAAAGTTTATCAGTTACACCCCTTAATGCAACAACCCTCCCCTCAGATATTTATGAACATTGATGAGGTCTTCCCTCAGCCTTCTCTTTTCCAGGCTAAATAGGCCCAGTTGTCTCGGCCTGTCCTCATATGACAGGTGCTCCAGTCATCTAATCATATTTGTAACCCTCCTCTGGACTCACTCCAGTAGTTCTGTGTCCCTCTTGTACTGGGGAGCCCAAAACTGGACACAATACTCCAGGTGTGACCTCACCAGGGCTGAGGGGGAGGATCACCTCCCTCCACCTGCTGGCAACACTGTCCCTAATGCACCCCAGGATACCTGTTGGCCTTCTTGGCCACAGGGGTACATTGCTGACTCATGGTCAGCCTGCTGTCCACCAGGACTCCCAGGTCCCTTTCTGCAGAGCTGCTCTCCACCAGGTCACCCCTCAGCCTGTACTGGTGCTTGGGGTTATTCCTGCCTCGGTGCAGGACCCTGCCCTTGTCTTTGTTGAACTTCATGAACATTCCTCGCTGCCCATTTCACCAGCCTGTTGAGGTCCCTCTGAATGGCAGCACAGCCCTCTGGTGTATCAGCCACTCCTCACAGTTTTATGTGCAAACACAGACTGGCTGAGGGTGCATGCTATTCCATCATCCAGGTCACTGAAGAATATTTTGAACAAGACTGGACCCAGTACTGACCCCCTGGGGACACTGCTAGCTACAGGCCTCTAACTAGACTCCTCCACACTGAGCACAACCCTCTGAAGCTTTGCCATCCAGCCAATTGCCAAAATAAAATAAAATAAAATAAAATAAGAGTTGGTCATATGAACATGGAAAAAATAAAGCCCCCTAATTTGAGAGAGCATGACTACAGTGCTCCAACGTTTTGAAATTGTTAATTGTTAAAATAATATTCTTACCTATAATATTTTCATGCACAAATATATTATTATGCTAGTTCACTACTTTTTCATTCTGATGACGTGAATACTTATTCACAAGGCTTTATAAAAATGAGATAATAGGAAAGACTGAATGCAAGAAACATTCATCCATTCTTCTAAATCTTGGGTCCTGTCCATTTTCCCTCCCTTCTATCTTTCAGCAACAGGTGACGATTTTCAGTTTAATTTTATCTTGGGACCAGAGATCTTACTTTCTTCATTACACAGTGATCAAAACTCATGAAGAGATGTGAAAGATGTCTTCAAAATGGACAGTGGGCTAATAGTGGGCTCTTCCTCTTAGGGATTTTCAATTCAAACTTCCTGAAGAGGAGCTAAATCCAACATCTCCATTAGACTGTGCAAGTTCCGGGGCACCAGGAAGTTTTGTAAAAGTTTACAATTTACCTACTTCTCTACCAGTGTTTTTGAGAGAGAAAAAAAAAAAAAAAAAAAAAAGAGGAGAATATTTTAATACCTAAGTATTCAGATTAGTTTAAATCTCTAAAATGTATTTTGCAAAAACATGAAATCTCATGCTAGAATTCAGTTTTAATTATACGTTTTGGAGGGAGAGTGTAGTGATATTACCATCTGATTCAGCATTCTATCTGTTGTGGTTCCAGGCACAGGTACCCTGCTTGGCATTATAAATTCCTTTCCTTGAAATGTTGAAATGTGTGCATAATTTAAAGACTGACTCCTTGCTTACCAGTGTTCCTTGGCTGTTTTTTTTTTTTTTTTTTTTTTTGCAAGGGGGCGGGTGGAGTTGGATCATTCTCACTTAACTGCAAATCCTCTCTACTGTTAAAACTGTTCTATTCACATTCCCTGTCCCTGACCATTCAAGTAGAACTAAAAGTGTGTTGATGGCAGCATAATCATATGATGATCATAATCTTCCACTCACTTCTTTCAGCGTCTTACGCTCAAAAGTATGGCAAGGATCCAACTCTAGTGATTGGCTCAGGTCTGTCAATGGAGGAGATGATTTTTGAAGTAGCTGATACTCACCTGTTTTTCAATGACTTAGAGGAGTGTGACCAGGTACACATAGAAGATGTGGCATCTGATGATAATGGCCAAGATTTAAGCAACTGATCATTTATGATCAATTATGATCATTCAACTAAAAGTGTGTTTAATGTTTTCCGTGTCTAAAATTGTCCCTTTCTTCTGTTCATCCTTTAGAAACTATCTTCTATCATGATGAATTATTTTTTTGCTTTTGCTTTTTTGTTTAGTTCATAGCTAGGAGGAGAATATTCACCACCACACCATCACAACACTACCAGTACTCTGGGATATACTGAATTGTCTCAGGGTTATTCTATGCGCTTCACTAAAGACTGTTGAATTTTCCCGAAACACACAGTTCGCAGATGTAAACTTGACCTTTTTTTTTTTTTTTCCCTCAGTTCATCCTGATATTGTCCCTGCTTTCATGCCTATGGAGTAATATAATTGGGTGAAAAAAAAAAATAGCAGGGGTGTTCCTGGATTTTCTTATCAGCTTTGAATCTATTTGTTACTACTCTTACAATATAAAGCAGCTTTGAAGATGATATTGGTCAAATCTGTAAAGCTATTATTTTAGTGGGACATAAGCTTCTAATTACTTTTGTGAACCTGACCTTTGGCTCCTACACTTGTAGGAAAGACTTTGATTACACTGACCATATTGTGGCTTTTAACCATAGTGGCCTGTTCCTGGTATAGTTAATGAAACTGTGCCAAATTCTGCTTTACAGAAATCCCATTCATTCACAAAGCAGGACTGGCTGGGAAACTTTTCTAAAACAAATAATCGAGCTTTTGAAATGTGTTTTTCTTGTGATGTTAATGCTTTTAATGATAATAAAGGATAAAAGACACTTTACACAGTGTATTATATTAGAAGAGTCAAGCTAACATTCATTTTTGTGACACTTTGAATAAATGCTTGGAGTTTGTCTTCCTATATCTTACAGGGAAAAAACAATACAGCCAGCATTTTTTTTAAGTAATTTGTTATTAAAATTAAACAGTTCTAACAGGACATACTGAGAAAGTGCAACATTTTAGTTTTGATTAAAAGAACATATAAAATAAATACTTTCTGTCATTTCTCTTTGTAGGTCCATGTAGTTTCACTATAAGTTATCACGTGATAAGAATAAATAAATAAATATTAATTTAAAACCTTAGGGGAAAAAAAAATATATATATACCAGTAGATTTTTTTGGAAGTTACAGTATTCTCTTTTAATATAATTTCATTTATTATCTTGTACAATAAGCAATGTTATAATATAAATATTGCATTACTGATTCTAATTTGGCATTTTTCTTAACCTGTTTTAGTACATACAGTATGTACTAATGTACATACATTAACTATAAAGAAAATATGTTTGTTTTAATAATAAGAAGAAAATAAAGAAAAACTAATGATGTTATTTAGCATAACTTTTTCCTTTTTAGTTGACATGGTTACCATTTTTGGCTATGTAAGAAAACATAATTATGTTAAAATATCATACAGCTGGGAAAAGTGTAGCTTAAATTGTCATTTGTTAGTTTACCAAATTATTTTTTCTTCTTCTGTGAAGAATGGATGGGGATTCTAAATATTCCCCAAACCCATTAGGCCTTTTGATCATCATCACCACCACTTGCCATCTGCTTTGTCGTATTTCTTGTTCAACCTTTTGGGCTTTGGGTGTAGCATTATTGAACAGATGGGCCTAAAATGGTATGATTGTGTTCTGATTGGTTAGCAGTTTCAGAGACTATCCTAACATCTTATGGCAGTGATAGTGTAAAATACTGAAAAGTGTCTGTAAATATCATATTAAATCTGAGAGCATCTGTTTCGTTAAAGTTATCAGGTCAAAGACCATTTCAGTTCAAAGTGAATAAAAAGTGACAGGGAAAAAGATAAACAGAACACAGAAACACAAACCTGATAAGGGACAGCATTATGAGGACCCAAACTCTTCAGCTACTAATTGACGGGCCACTAAGAAACTACAGGTACAGATTTGGAGACAGCCAGACCTGGCTTTGTAAGTGATAAAAATGGGTAAACAAGATGATCACAAGCATTTCAGATATGTGAAAGGATCCTGTGGGACTGTGCAAAATACCTTAAGGAATTCTTATTATGAGAAGAGTCAAAGGTGAGGAAAAGGAAGCATGCGTAGAGAAAATGGGGTTAGAAATGAGAAGAGGAAGGATAATGTGGGTCTGGCCTGTTGCATGTAACGTTGGATTCTGGTTGATACAATTGCCTGACTGAGCCTGGAACCTGATCACCACATTCTGCATGCCTCTTGATTAAATCATTTCTTAACTATCTTTCTGTCTAATTTCATTCTCTATATCAAATTTGAACTCTGCAAGGTTTAAGTGACAACAACTGTAGTGGGACCTTGGGCCAGAGGGTCTGTGGTGTTTGCAACTGGATGGACTAGGGTGAAATAGAGGTCTGAGTGCCTTCATCTGGAGAAGGACACATGGGTCATGGGACTTGTAGGTGTATGTATCAGCAACTACAGGGCCTAGTATGTGCAACTTGAATAGTATGTGCACAAGGTCTAAAGTCCAGTAATCAGAAGGACCTCAGAGTGCTTGTATCTTTCCTGGTGATTTTAACTCAATGTGCATAGGTTTGTATGTCTAACTTGCCCACAAATTTCAAGCTGGACTAGCTGACAAGGAAAAGAAAATCATACAATCATAGAATATCCTGAGCTGGATGGGACCCACAAGGATCATTGAGTCCAATTCTTGGGTCCCTAAAGGACCAATGAAAAAATCAGACCATGTGAGAGTGTTATCCAAACACTTACTGAACTCCATCAGGCTCTGTGCCATGACCAGTGCCCTGGGGAGCCTGTTCCAGTGGCTGACCACCCTCTTGGGTGCGTCACACAAAACTGCACACAGTACTCAAGGTGAGGCTGCACCAGCGAAAAATAGAGTGGGACAATTCCTTCCCTCAACCAGCTAGCAATGTTGTTCTTGATGTACCCCAGGATGTGGTTGGTCCTACTGGCCACCAGGGCACACTGTTGACTCATACTCATCTTGTCATCAATCAAACTGCCCAGATCCCTTTCTGCAGGGCTGCTCTCCAGCATCTCATTGTTGTGGTTTAACCCAGCCAGCAGCTAAGCACCACACAGCTGTTTGCTCACCCTCCCTGCTCCCTCTCTGGGCTGGGAGAGAGAATCAGGAAAATGAAGCCTGTGGTTTGAGATAGAGACAGTTTATTAAGACAGAAATAATAATAATAATAATAATAATAATAGTACTAATACTAATGTGTACGAAACAAGTGATGCACCATGCAATTGCTCACCACCCGCTGACCGATTCCCAGCCTATCCCCAAGCAGCCCGTCCCCCCACCCCTATATATATATTGTTCAGCATGACACCATAAGGGATGGAACTTAGGCCAGTTTGGGTCAGCTGTCCTGGGTCTGTCCCTTCCCAGCTCCTGCTGCACCCCCAGCCTGCCCACTGGCAGGAAAGAGTGAGAAGCTGGAAAGTCCTTGGCTTAGTGTAAGCATTGCTCTGCAACAATTAAAACATCAGTGTGTTATCAACGCTCTTCTCATTCTAATCCAAAACATAGCACCCTACCAGCTACTAGGAGGAAAATTAACTCTATCCTAGCTGAAACCAGGACACTTATTCTCCAGTCTGTACATATAACCAGGATTGCTCCTTCCCAGGTACAGAATCTGGCATTTGCTCATGTTAAACTTCATGTAATTGATGATTGACCAGCTCTCTAATTTGTCCAGATCTCCCTGCAGGACCTCACCACCCTCAACAGAGTCAACAACTCTACCCAGTTTGGTATTGTCCATGAACTTCCTCAAAAAACCTTCAAGTCTTTCATCCAAATCATTTATGAAAACATTGAAGAGGACTGGTCCTAAAGTGGAGCCCTGGGGAATCCTACTAGTGACAGGTCACCAGCCTGATGTAACCCTATTTACAGGAACCATTTGGGCCCAGCCTGTCAGCCAGTTGTTCACCCAACTTATGCTTTTTATCTTACTGTATTCTGTCCAGAAGGATACTGTGAGAGACAGTATTGAAAGCTTTACTGAAATCCAGAAAGATTACATCAACTGACCTTCTTTGGTCAACTAGATGAGTGATTTTGTCATAAAACAAAATCAAGTTTGTTAAACATGATTTTCCCCTAGTGAACCTATGTTAGCTGTTACCAAAGACTGTGTTGTCTTCATGTTTTTTTCAACACCTAAGGGCACAAAAAGACAGAAAAAAAACCTGTAACTGGGGAAAACTCCAAGTGTGATCTTGGGTGGAGCTCAGAGTCCATGCAGAGATAATAAAGAGGTTGAAGGCCCTTGCTGATACTTGAGGGATCTGCAAATGTGGGCATGCTTGTGAATCTATAGAGTTAAGGTATGTGCTTTCACAAGTGAAAGAATTTTCACAATTTTGCATAAGTAGAGATCAGGAGTTGGCCATCTTCCGTATTCTGTGAGTTCTGGTAGTGCTATGTGTGGGTGTTTTCTTTGGAAAGTCCTGAAATTTATACTATATACTATACTAATGTAAGGATACAAAGTGAATTGAGTCTGAAAGTTTGGAATGAAAGACCGACCTGTTATTTGAGTTCACCCTGTTCATAAGAATCTTGTCAATCATGTTTACTGATTACAGTAAGTATTATAAAAAATTATTGCTGCTCAACTGATGGCAGAAAAGATTTCCTTCTACAGGTAATCTGTAGAATGCAATTCTGAACTGGACTTTCAACTTAGTTCACAAATGAAGCACCAAATGAACTTCAGAGTGCTGTGATTTTTACCTTTTATGGCAATGTGGCTGTCAGCTATGCAGGGATGTGCAAAGGTCATGCCAAAGTGTCTCAGAGTACAGTCTCCAGCCAATAATATGACTTGGTAAGTCAGAGAACCTGACACACGTAGAGCTCCAGAAGGTGGATGTCCTTGCAGATCTTGAGCTTCAGGGGCTGGGTTACTTCATCTGGGAGGTGTGCTCTGAATGAGGTGCTGAATTGCCAGGTGAAGTAGCTATGGGAGGAAGTGAGCAGATGGTCCACCATTAGGGAGGAGAAATAAAAAGAAATGATAGTGTCTTCATGGAGAGGCTGACAGGGCAGGAGATCAAGCCCTGTAGCATAAGGAAAGAGGGACAGCCAAAAAATATGCCCAAAGGTAAGAGTGGATGTAGACTCCCACAGTGGGGTTTCTTCAAAGTTTGTGACTTCTAGCAGAAGAATGAAGGATCTTTCTCCATTTGTACCTATATTGCTTCAGTATTAGTATACTGGAATGGGAACTGGGGGATGGGGGATGTAATGTAATGGAAGGCATCAGAGTCAGAAGAGCCTCAACCAGGAGTATGCATAAAAATGAAATTCCAGATAAATGTTACTGGAGTCTTCCTCCTGCAGGGAATGAAGCAAACTATCTGCTAGGCTGTATCTCAGAAGGGTGTGTGCTTATGGGAGGTTCAGACATAAGCTTTTGCTGAAAGACTCAAATCTCGCCTGGTTCTTGGAGTATTAACCTTTGCTGTTGCTCCATGGTGTGCACCAGTGTTACCATCAAGGCAGATGCAGAGTATATCAAAAGTGATTTCACTCTTCACACTTTTAGATTGAGAAAGAACAGTGTGAGAGCTCAGGTGATATGCTTCTTTGGTCAATCTGTAGCAGGGAAAAAGAGGAGCATATGCATCCAGTGTATTAACTCTTGGTGCACAGCTCATGTCACAGACTGGACTGTGCTTTGGTTTTTATGAATATGGGAGCTTGCCTGAGGAACAAGGACTGCTGGGTACAGAAGCTAGTGCATCTGACAAAGTGGGGCTTTTTCATTTGTAAACAGGCTTTGTATCCCAGTGAAGAGAGCTTTAAGTAGGTTATAGTGAAGAACGATACATATAACCTAAACACAATGAAGGCGTTAAAAAAAAAATTTTAGATGCTTCCCTTCAAAACTGGTCTTTGCATTTAGTCATAACTCATCTGCCTCAGAAGAAAAATGTTGATCTCCAACAATTTATACAGTGGAAAGCATTCAAAATAAGTAGAATATATTATTAGCACGTTAAAGCAATAGCATCAAGGGAGATGCCCTTAAAGCAGATGACACATTCAAACCTACCTACCCGTATCCATTCAATTTCTTCATTGTAACTGTTGCTATGTCACTGCTCTTTTAAAAGGAACAGAGAGCTGCACTCTTTCTCTCCCTACTGAGACCACTGTTCAGAACTAGCTTGGGAAAAAAAAAAAAAAAAAAAAAAAAAAAAAAGTATAAAGACAGAGAGAGTAAAAAGTAATCTCTTTCAAGCTGTACTGGAGGTAGAAGCAGAACTTCATATACCTGAAAGTTGTCAGAACATCCTCCACCTCTGTCCCAGAGGTCAGATGGGAGCATTGCCACCTGTGCAGTCTGTGCAACATACAAAGAACCTCTTCTGGCACAGGGCAAGCTGGGAGGGTGGGACAGGAGAAAAGAGGATGAAGATTGGAAGTAGTTGGGTTAACTGCAGTTGAATGAATGTTATGATTAACCCTAGCCATAGTGGTGCTGTTTCTTAACTGAGTAGCAGTGCAAGTCTTCCTTTTTCTTTTTTTTTTTTTTCCCTTGTACACATACTCTTATAAGTGAATTTATGTGGCCTTCTATGAACATATATTATCATATAATTCAATTTTATAGCATTTGAGGGAATGAAGACAAAATTAATCCAATGAAATGAAATACACAGAACAATTTATATAACATTCAATAATATGTATATGTTCACTTGTAACATTCATTTTTGTGCTGACAGTTGTTTCAATTGAACTGAAACTGAAAACTTAACTTTTCTGGCAATATCTGCTTGAAAATATAGCATGTATCCAATCTCATATTCTTTAAAATAATAATCTGTATGGACAGTCTGGAATATATGTTATATATTATTAATTTGTCATACTTCCTCTGGAAAAACAATGATCCATTGGCACGTTAAATGATCGTGCATGTTACTTTTTCTGCTCTAAACTCTTCAAAATACTTTGAATAACAGACAGCAGTGATCAGAGGGTCAACTTTGTCAAACAAATTTGGTGAAAGTGTTTTCTATAGTACTAAAAACAGGATGATTAATTAAAATATTTCTGCTTTGGGCTATTATAGAATATGTTGACATTTATAATCTGTGACTACTGTTGGAAAATAATCTTTTGCTATTACTTTTTTTAAAAATTATTTTTATTTTCCCTGATGTTACTCCTCTCTACTCGTTTTTTTTCTTTATTCATCTGGTTTTGACTGTATTTATAGGTTTTTATTAGGTACCCATAATTACATGCCTATATATGTACTGTGTCAAGAAAAAACAGCAAGTCCTGTCCAAAGCAATGAGTCATTTCTCCCCTGAATTATGTAGATCAGATTGTTTTATAT
Organism: Nettapus auritus; assembly: GCA_011076525.1. Taxonomy (NCBI): domain Eukaryota; kingdom Metazoa; phylum Chordata; class Aves; order Anseriformes; family Anatidae; genus Nettapus; species Nettapus auritus. The sequence goes on from CM021765.1 coordinate 167,926,964, forward strand.
TCTACAAAAGATACAGAGATTCTGCTACCTTTTGGTACTTTTCCTCTCTTATGGGGAAGACATCATTTACTTTCATGGAACAGACCAAGATCAGTCTAAATTGCACTTCCATGGTATTTTCATATTACCATATGTTATAAAAAATGCTTTAGGACTGTTTGACTATTTCAAATGGAACAATCGAAGTTTGAATGAGACAAAGTGCTATTGAATATATATGAAGTATTTCTGCCAATCTATTAGATCTATATATATTTTAATGTGTTCCTATCAGCTAGTCATTTAAATATATGTTTAGCTTCAAGTATGAGTGGGTGCAGATAATCTACTGTATTAAACATATTTTTAAAAGTTTTATTCAGATTTTTTTTTAGGTATACTTATATGTAAATTAAAATCTGGTATTACATTTTATATGCTGCTGTATGTAAAGTTTAACACAAATACCCTAAAATGAGTATAATGTGTAGTAATTAGATTATTTTTTTAGTTATGAGGAGACTAAATTTTGTGCTGCAGGGAGGGATCATGAGAAACCAGGATGTCATCATTTTGGTTTCTGTGCCTAAGACTCTTAAAAAGACAGGCAAATTTGATTATGTAAGGATGGATAATCTTAGCAATGCCTATTTTATCCTGTCAGATAAATGATACCTCCATACTGAAAAGGAATGACACTTTTTTCAAAGTCCTTTTTGAGTTGCATTTGAAGAAAAAATGTTTTATGAATCCAAAATATGATCATTAGGTGGAGCTTGAACTGGTGGGCAAGATAGGGCAGCTAGGTACTGCTGGAAAAACAGTACCTGTTCTCCTGTCTGTTGTGTCCCATTACATAACCAGCATTTGATGTTCAGAGACAAGAGATCATAGGATCACAGGATCACAGAATCATAGGACTGTTTGAGTCAGAAAGGACCTTGAAGACCATGTAATTCCAATCCCCCTACCAAGGGCAGGAGCACCTTCTACTATAGCAGGTTGCTCAAAGCCCCATCCAGCCTGGCCTTCAACACATGCACGGACGGGACATCCACAACTTCTATGGGCAAACTGTTCCAGTGCCTTACCATCCTCATTAAGTAAATAATTTCTTCCAAATTATGAGATGACAAGAAGAGCAAAGACAGGATGGGAGAAAATCATTCTTATATAAAGAGGCTAATAGCTGAAACATATTAGTTGATATTTGTTGTCAGTCTTGCATAGATCTGCAAATATGAAGGACAGTACTTACCGTTCTGATCTGCTAAAAGTTAAGCAAGAAAGATATGGACTACTGCCTTACACCTTTATACATTTCCAAGCCAGAAAGAACCATCCTGAAAATAATCAAGGAATCAAGGTCAGATGACATGGGAGGACTACAGATATGTTGTCTTTGTAGGGAGAAAATGAGATAAAGCTCACCTGTACAGTGGGAAACAACAAAAAAGCTTTTTGTAGGTGTTGTTGTTTTTGTTTTAAATGTTAACAGCAAAAGGAGGAGCAGAGAAGACATTGGTACATTTCTTGATGAGGATAGTCACCTCACAAACAGGGACATAGACAAAGCAGTGTTGTTTGATAATTTTTTGCCTCTGTCTTCAACACCGATGATGGGCTCTGAGACCCCAGGTGCCCTGAGCTGGAGGACTCTGTCTGGGAATGATAAACAACCCCAGACTCGTGCAAGATGTGCTGATCCACCCAGATATATATAAGTCTATGGAGCTCAATGCTACATATGCTGATGTCCTCCCAGTTTCATTTCCTCCAGGGAAGGGGCAACCTTAGTTATAGGTACAGACTGGGGGGATGAGATGCTGGACAGCAGCCCTGCAGAAAGGGATCTGGGGGGTTTGGATGACAGTAAGCTGAACATGAGCCAGCAGTGTGCCTTGGCAGCCAGGAGAGTCAACTGTATTCTGGGGTGCATCAAGAACAGCATTGCTAGCTGGTTGAGGGAAGTGATTGTCCTGCTCTACGCTGTGCTCATGTAGACTCACCTCAATTACTGTGCAGCTTTGGGTGCCAAGGTATGAAAACAAAAACAAGAACAACCAACCAACCAACCAACCAAAAAACTGTTAGAGAGTTCCCAAAGGGGGCAGCAAAGGCTGTAAAGGCGCTAGGGGGGAAGACATATGAGGAACAGCTGAGGTCACTTGTTTTATTCAGCTTAGACTGAGGGGAGGCCTCATAGAAGCCTACAGGTTCCTCACAAGGGTGAGTGGAGAGGTAGGCACTGAGCTCTGCTCTCTGGGGACAGCAACAGGACCCAAGGGAATGGCATGGAGTTGTGACAGGGGAGTGTCAAGCTGATTTAGGTTCTGTTAGGATCCAGGAGTCAGACTTGTGGGTCCCTTCCAGCTCAGGCTATTCTATGATTCTATGAACATAACTGCAGTAATTACTTTTTAAGTTCATTCATTACATTTGTCTGAAAGACTTGATTAAAGCATTATATTTTTAAAGATGGCTAACCTCATTTTAAAGACAGCAAGAACTGGTTAGTCCATTGCCTACTGCAAAAGCTTTTCCAATGCTTAATTACCATCACAGCTAGGAAAATGCACCTTATTTCAAGGTTGATTTTGTCAGATTCCATCTTCCAGCCATTGATTCTTCTACTTTTGCTTATGCCAGCAATGCTCTACTGCACTGTTATAACATCACTTTTCTATATACATTTATTAAAAGTAAGCAATTCTCAACATGCTCTTTGATAAAATAAGTAGTTTAAGTATTTGGGCTCCACACTGTAAAGCTTATTTACCAGCTTTGAATTATTTGCTGAATTAATGTGAAGCCTTAGACCATAAAATGCCTTCTTCCATCTCCAAGCTATTGTTACTGTTAGCCTTGATATGGGATAAAATACTAAATAATGGATGTAGCAGCACTGATCCACAGGGGAATTATATGTGTGAAAGCATTTAATGAACAAGAAATACCCATTCTCTCTATGTTTGAAATGGCTAGTCAGATGTAACCTGTACAGACCTGACAGGAGTCCTTCTGTCTCTGCTAAGATATTTAATAATGTAATGGTGATACACAAACTTTTAATATATGATGGAAATTCTTACGATGCATTCAACAAGAGATAATCTGCTTTTATTACTACTAAGAACTAATCAATACTTCATTGGATTAAGCACTTGCAAAAGCATCTGTCTCAGACTTGTTCAGAAAGAAAAATAAATTAATAACAAATAAATTAAAACAATTAAAAATAAATAAAGTAATAAACAAAAAGCAAAGTTTATTCATTGTGTTATTGTGTTTCCCTCCTTTGCTATTTAATGACTTCTTAGTTCTTCAGTATATATATTCATTGATGCTTTAGGAAATACTGAGATATCTAGAACAGAGGTTGAGGAAACATTTATTGTAAACTTCTGTCACTAGCATTTCAAAGCCTTCTTATAACTTTTGTTCACTCTTGGAGTGACATGTTCAGAGGATGAGATGAGATTTCTGCTATTACCATATTAAAAAATATGATACAGAAAAAGTACTGGTTAAAAGCTGATCATTCTTTCCTGCCCCAGTTCTATTGTCATACAAAAATTACACAACTGTGCAGTATTTTTACCCTGCTGGGCAGATGAACTCCGCAACAAACACTCTTTCATTCCCCCTCCTCAAAGGAAAACGGGGAGAAAATATGATGGAAAGGACTCAAGGGTTGAGATAAGGACATGGAGCTCTATAACCAGTTATTGTCAGAGGCAAAACAGACTCAACATAGGGAGATTAATATAATCAATTGCCTATCACTAGCAGACTAGAACAGTGAGAAACTAAAAAGCAAACTAAACCCACCTTCCTCCCATCCACCTTCCCCAAGCAGCACAGGGGAATGGGGGAATGGGAGTTGCAGTCAGTCTGTAACACCTCGTCACAGCTGCTCCTTCACAGTCACTTTCTTCCCCTGCTCCAACATGGGATCCCTCCCATGGGATGCCATCCTTCCCGAACTGATCCTGCATAGGCTTGCCACAGGCAGCAGCTCTTCAAGAACTGCTCCAGTATGGGTCTGTACCCCAGGGTTCATCTGTCAGGAGCAAAATACTCCAACATATGTCCCCCACAGGCAGCAGCTCCCCCCAGATTACCTGCTCCTTTGTGGGCTCCACTCCATGGGCTGCAGCTCTGGCCCAGAATCTTCTCCAGTGGGGGTTCTCCGCTGGGCTCCATGGAGATTGGCTGCACCGTGGGACTCACGGCTGCAGGGGGACAGCCTCCTCCACCAGGGGCCTCTCCACAGGCCACAAGGGAACTTCTACTCTGGCACCTCAAGCACCTTGTCCTCCCCCTTCTTCACTGACTGGGGTCTGCAAAGCTGTTTCTCACATTTCACTTTCTCAGCTACTGTTCAGCATTTTTTTTTTCTTCCCCTTACTTAAAGTCTGCTCTCACAGAGGCACAAACATCAGTTATTGTCTCAGCTCTGGGCAGTGGCGGTTTCCTTTGGAGCCAGCTGAAACTGGCCCTTATTTAACATGGGGCAGCTTCTGGATTCTTCTCAGAGGCCACCCCTGCAGCCCCACGCTACAAAAACCTTGCCGCATAAACCCACTACAATGGGCTGCAGAGCCAGCCTGGAGACTGCTCATAGGCCGCAGCCTCCTTCAGGCCAGATCCACCTGCTCCACCATGGGTTCCTCCACAGGTTGCAGGGGAACTTCTCTGCCAACACCTGGAGCACCTCCTCTGCTCCTTCTTTATTGACTTTGGTGTCTGGAGGGCTTTTTCTCATGCTCCAGCTGGGAGAGAGGAGTTTTACGTCTTACCATAAGTAAAAAATCACGGTTCACACCTTAGCAACTTTTCATGGAAAGTTCCAAACTTCTTCCTTCCTTCCTTCATCCATCCCTAATTAATGTTCATATCTTGCAGTCCCACAAACTAACTTACACCCTTAAGAGTACTAGACAGAAAGACATCATTAAAGGTATTTAGAGGCATGGTAAAAACAGGTGACTAGGAATGACCAGTATGGACCTACAAATGGCAACTTATGCATGTCCAACATGATTGACTCCTCATACGAAATATAACCTGGCTTCTTGCACAGGGAGAGGTTATGGAATGAGTGGCACTAAATAGTTCAAATGTATTTGGCAGCTGATAAGGAACCGTTCTCATCAGGATTGAGTGGCGGAGTTAATAGTTAAATTATCAGCAACTTGGTGAAGTACAGTGGACTCTCATGAATTATATGGATGTCACCAAATCAGCAGGGAAGAAATTGTCCAAAGGGAGCCTCCCATTGTTCAAGAGAGGAGAATGAAAGTTCCTATACATGTGACAGAATTATGGCATGAAATGGAGGCTGACTGGCTGGAAAGCAAGTCTATAGAAAAATGTGTAGGGGTTTGATGGATAACAAATCATCAGTGAGCCCTGGAGATGATGAACCTGAATGCATACTTGTCTGTGTTAGCAAAAGCATAGGCATTAGACGTAGGAAAGTGATCATTACATTCTGCTTGGCACTCATGAGGCCACATCTGAAAAACAGCTTTGGGGCTTTCTGGAAAAGAGAGAGATTGGAATGCGTACTTCACAAAACTGCTAGGCCAAGGGGGGTGGCATACCCAAGGAGAAGTTGAAGGTACTGGATTTGTGGACAATGGAGACAATCCTGGGATTACAGAGGGGAATCATAAGTCTTTTATTTTATAAATATGAAATATACAGATAATGGTATGAGACTTTTCTCTCAGGTGTCCTGTGAGCATATCAGAGGTAATGGTTTCAAGCTGCAAAAAGGGAAATTCTGGAAAGAGAAAATAAAAACCAACCGACCAAACAAACAAACAAAAAAAAAACCCACAGCAATAACAAAAACAAAAGTAAAACAACAACAACAAGCTTATCAGAGTGGTTAAACACTGGAAGGGCTTGTCTAGCAACCTTTAGGAATCTCTAATTTTGGAGATTTTCAAAGCTGCACAAGACAAAGACCTGAGAAACCTTATGTAATTGACTTCACTGCTTTGTGCAGGAGGTAGACTAGATGACCTCTAGAACTGTCTTTCAACATGATTTCTGCTTTTTATTATTTTATTGTATAATGAAACTAAGAACAAACACTAAGAAGAAAGGAGGAAAGATTAAGCTTTCAGACAATATCATTATGCTACTGACCAAAAGGAATTTGTTTGAAGCAAGTTCCCAGATGATTCTGGGAAGGAGTTAATCATACTCTAAAATTTATGAAAAG
>CM021765.1:167938180-167980294 GCA_011076525.1 Nettapus auritus
CTCCCTCTCCCTCTCCCTCTCCCTTCACTGAAAATATTCCTTACTTGCCTAAGGACAATGAATTGTCCTAAGGACTATCAAAAAGATATCCCGCACCCAGAATGGTTGAAACAACATTTACCAGTCTTAGAATTCAAATAAATTCATAGGAAAACAAAATAATATTTATTTGTTCAGTTAGATTACTCCTTCATGAAAAGTTATTATTACTCCTTTGCTAGAAAATTACCAGCAAATAAGAGTAAAGATTCATCTTAGCTAAATATATTAACAAGTTATTTTAAATATAAAATTATTGCTAAGACTGTCAAACAATCTGCTGTAGAATGTTTTTGTAACATAAGTTGCCTATAAGTATGCGTAGCCTTGTACTTTACATGAAAAGTGTTTGAATAGTGGAGCCTGTGAACAATCTTTTTTACTTTTTTTTTTTTTTTTTTTTTAACTTTACAAGTGAGTTAATTAAAAATGAGAAAGTTTTGTTTTGTTTTGTTTTGTTTTTCCTCTATCCAAGGCCACATAGAATAGACCAGATAGTCTTTGGTATAAATTAGCACAGATTCTTGAACAGCTATTCTTTTGGGAATGTGCAGCAGAAAATCATTTCTAATGTGTACCTTACTTAAAACAATTTTTCAATATAGAATTTAAAGAACACTTCAGAAAAATGTTTTTGTAAGGTGCACATAGGGACAATATTGAGGACATTGCTAATGCACATTATAAAAGATATATCTTTGTGGTTGAATATCTCTGAGGTATTTTATTGACAATATAAAAACATATTGATCAAAAGATTTGAGTCATAGGTTAAGCTGGAGATGTTTAAATTAATTTACATGCCTAGGTAGTGGCCATGGGCATTTTTAATATTAAGAAATATAGGACTATAATCAGTGGAACACTGAGCTCTTGAAAGACTCACAATGGAAGTAAATATTGAATTACACAGAAAAATGTAATTTCTCCCCATTGTATATAACTACTGAGATGAAAAGAGTAAATGAACTTGAATAGCATGCAAGCTGCAGCTCATAGGCACAATGAAGTAAAGTATGGTTTCAGCTTTAACTTCAATTTCACTGCTTTTATGGATTTAAGCCTGTGTTTTAATTCCTTCCACAATCATACTTTATTGTTTACCATGTCATGTAATGTTCAATAAAGCAAAGCAATGAAGCAAAAAATAACAGGACCTCTTGCAAGGGCTAAAATGAAACCCTTATTAAGACAAAAGTGAATAATGCCTCAGTGCTAATTAACATGGTATAGCCAGAACCTATAAACTGTGAGAAACCTTATTAAGCCCTATTAAAATGTGCGCTTAGAATTTACCTGGTCAGATAGAGGAATAAAAATGGTTAGTTATATTAGCCCCTACTATTAACCTTTGATTCTCAGCAGGGAGAATTCTCAAACAGTTTGAATTACTGAATAATGTATCATGAATGAAGGCTTCCTTTTAAGCTTCAAAGAGTAATAGACATTCTATGAATAGAATCCAAGAAAGATAAAACATATTTTAATGTTTGTATATAGCTTTACAGAAAAAGTGCTGGTGAAAATAATGTTTGTAATTATTATTTTATTTTTAATCACAGAATCACAGAATCGTCTAGGTTGGAAGAGACCTCCAAGATCACCGAGTCCAACCTCTGACCTAACACTAACAAATCATCCACTAAACCATATCCCTAAGATCTACATCTAAACGTCTTTTAAAGACCTCCAGAGATGGTGACTCAACCACTTCCATGGGCAGCCTATTCCAGTCACTAACAACCCTTTCGGTAAAGAAGTTCTTCCTAATATCCAACCTAAACCTCCCCTGACACAACTTTAGCCCATTCCCCCTCGTCCTGTCACCAGGCACATGGGAGAAGAGACCAACCTCCGCCTCGCTGCAGCCTCCTTTAAGGTACCTGTAGAGAGTGACAGAAGTACTTAGAGACAGTTTAAAAGGGTCCCAGCAAAATTCATTTTTTAATTTGTTCTTTGCTCAAGTAATTTTCATATTATCATCTCTGAAAGTAAATTTATAAAACTTACATTTATCTATCCGTCACAGCAAACAGTATCCGTAGATCAAAATCACTAGTCAAATCTAAAAATTAATATTATTAAATTCTTCATTATTGTTACTTATTGATATATTTATTGCTATTTTATTTGTTTTGTATGCTAGTGGCTTGGTTTTCCTGGGTGACATATGCTAGAAATAATGTGACTGCTTTTATTAATAGTACATTACTGTGCATTAAACAATTTATTAATGTAGCAAATATGATGAGGTACTGAGAAGACTGAGGCCAGTGTTTAAAGGAGGCGGACATGTTCTGGTTAAGGCACACGTAAATAAGGACACTGACTGCGATAAAATAGGGGTAGTGAATCAACTGCATATGTCCCTGATCTTGCAAAGACAGAAGCATATATTCAATTTTAAATAATAAAAAAATCCACTAATTTTAGCAAATATAGATCACAATCTCTTTCTGTATACTGTATCCATGCTTGTAAGAGCTGGTAAAACAGCTGACTCCACTTTGTGGAACTGACTGTACATTTCATGGGCAACAGAAGTGACTTGGTTTTAAGAGAATTTGGCCATATCCTTTAATAGCAGCATAAAGACTGTAGAAGGAGCCAATGATGATCTGAGCTCTGGTTGAGACTTTGCAGGCATTGGCTTCCCACCAGGCCTTAGAAACTGAATGTTCTCATTTGATCAAAATTTCCTTAAAGAAAGTTTTGCAATATGCTCATCCATCAGGCCACTTATTTCAGATTCTTATCATATTGGTCAAGCATGACTCCCTTTTGACGAATCCATGCTGACTACTACTGATGATTTCCTTGTCCTTCATGTGTCTGGAAATGGTTTCCAGGATTAGCTGTTCCATCACATTTCCAGGGATCAAGGTGAGGCTGACTGGCCTGTAGTTCCCTGAGTATTCTTTCTTGGTCTTCTTGAAGATAGGAGTGATCTGTTTTCCTCCAGTCTTCAGGCACTTCTCTGAGTTGCCATGATCGAGTGCAGATTATCAAGAGTTGCCTTACAATCATATCTGCCAACTCCCTCATCACTCATGGGTGCATTCCGTCAGGGCCCATTTATGTCCAATTTGCTCAAGTATTCCCAGACCCAATCCTCTGCCACCAAGGGCACAACTTCCTTGCTCCAGCTTTTCCTCCTGATCTCTGCGACCTGGCATTCCTGAAGGCCAGACTTGCTGGTAAAGACAGAAGCAAGGAAGGCATTCAGTACATTTGCCTTTTCACTGTTCTGGGTAACCAAGGCTTCTGTTTTTTTTTTTTTTTTTTCAGGAGGGGGCCCACATTTTCTCTAGATTTCCTTTTATCACTGCCACACTTTGAGAAGCCCTTGTAACCCTTGTTATCTTTGGCCAGATTCAGTTCTATCTGAGCTTTAGCTTTCCGAACTTGGTCTGTGGCTGCTTGGACAATGTTTCTGTGTTTCTTTCAGGTTATCTACATTTGATGCTGTATGCTTCCTTTATCAGTTTTAGTTTCAGCAGGATCTCCTTGTTCATACATGCAGGTTTCATATCATAATGTTTTGCCTCAGGCTAAGATAGTGTCTTACTGTTCTAACCAAATAGGGAATGTCTAACACAAGCTTCTGTCTGTTCCCTGTTCATTCAGAAGAGTCTGAGTACAAGTTTTGGCTTTGTTGTATTACCATTAAACCTCTCAAGTCGAAAATAGCATTCCTAGTATTTAATATTTTGTTTTATGCTGTTTTGCTGTACAAACTGAGACATCATAGAATCATTAAGGTTGGAAAAGACCTTCAAGATTATCTTGTCCAACCAAATAAATGTGATGGGTAAATTATGACTTAAACAGATTTTTTTTTTCCATTCTTTTAAATGGTACCATGATAGATCTCTAGCATTTTTTAATTTCTCAGGAGTTCAGGAGTACTAATTTTAGTAAGGATAATATGTATATTCTGTACTCAACTCATCTGCCACAGACAGGCTACTTTCAGAACTGTAAAAGACCATAAAAGATATATCAATATTTATATTAAGATATATATAAAAATGCATACATGCATATTTATAAACTGTTGTGCATGCATTTTTGAAAAACAATAAACGTAGGACGTGGTTTACTCAGTTTGCGAATGCAAAAAATATGGGAACAAACTCAGAAAGCAGTTTGAGAATGTATTACATTAAAACTGACCAAGGAACTTCTAGATCAAAAAAGGTGATAAAATCCATATTAGACTTTTCCATGGTGATGTGTTTCTGAGTCACTGCAATCTATATGTTTCTATAAAAAGAAAGACACAAGATATGGGAAAATAAAAGTACTAAATGGTCATTGAAAGCTTAGTTAGAGATTAAAAAAATATCTCCCAGCACTGCACAAAGCACTTATATTTTGATTTAATCAGTCCTTTCATCAATAGGAAGTACAAAAAATATTGAGAATCACTACTTGAAAAGAGGTTTTTTGTTTGTTTTCTTCAGATTTCAATTACTTTTTTTTTTTTTTTTTTTTTTTTTGTCACACTACTTAGGGTACTGACTCTTAAGATTTATACAGTGACCTGAGCTATCATATCAAAATTAAGTTCAGCCCATACCTACTGTTTTGAAGTCTGGAATCTAACTGGGAATCTTCTCATCTCTCTCCCACACTGGAATTCATTGTTACATATTCTTCATATTTTGTAGTTGTGCATCTCATGAGTAAAAGCTCCAGATTTATTTATACCATAGTTTATACATATATACATGAGTCTATCTTTAGATATTATTTCCTATTTTACTTTAGTTTTAGTATTTTTTTCCTGTTAGTATTCCATTTATTAATTTTTAGATATGTTTTTTTGTTTTCAACAGATGCCTGTAACAGAAAAGAACATTAACCTCCTTTAAAGTATTTAAGCTGTCAGCATTAGAAGCCTTCTCATAGCATTAACTATATGGAAAGAATAAACATAATAACAAGAAGAAATAACTTATTTTTTCTCCCTAAAGTGATGCAGCACGAGCAATGACAATTGAGGCCAAAGACAGAAGGGAAAACTGTCCACTCTTTTGGTAAAAAATGGAAAAAAGAAGCCAGTCTGATCTTGCACAGTACTGGGCAACTTCTTAAGATGTTGACTATTCCCTATTGCTATTCTAGATAATGGGATTGAAGAGCTCTGTAAAAGGGTTCTTGGTTTAAAGAACTGCATTTCTAATATTTACCAGTAATTCAACCACAATAAAGAAAATATTGTTTATGTTAAATTTGTTAATATATGTATGTGTGCATGTTTACTTGAACCCGGTTATTCTCAGAGTCCACTGAATTCTGCAAATCTTTCTCCAGAGAATGCAGTTCCAGAATAAATCCTAGTCGCAGAACTACATTGCAGAAAGTAAATCCCCTGAGTTCTTTTGCTTTTCCCTTCAAATTATATCTTTTCCACAAGGCAAAAAAACCAGTATAAATAGTAAACAAGTGGCAAACTGTGTCCCTTTGTATACAGAATCCCAACATCCGTGCTAAGAAAGCTTTGATGCTCTTCTTATTTAGTTAGGATATGGCTGAATGTCTCCACCATCAATGCTGATCTTTTCATAACTTCTGAGGGAACTGTTTCAATGTCTTAAAGTTTAATGCTTAGACCAAAACATGAAAAGCTATGTAAGTATCATTAACAATTTAATGGCTTATTGAGTTGCATATGCCCTCTTTGTCTCACTATAAAATGCAGTCTCCACATGCCTTTTTAATTTCCAAACTTTACCCAGTGTGGAAAGTCAACATACTCTTAACATTCCTGCAATAGACTTCTGTGCAGACAAGCAGCAGCTCAATGAAAAATTATTACTATAATTCTGTATTATTTTAAAATTGAGCAACAGCACTCCTGTAGATTTATGGAAGAGCTTTTATTTTACTTTATTTTACTTTATTTTATTTTACTTTATTTCACAGAAACAGCCTTTAGATCACAGTTTGCAATCAGTGAATATTTGTACTAACAGCAACCATACCCAACTAATTATCTTATCACAGAGGAAAAGGTTAGAATGAAGATTCTTCATTGGACACCTGCTGTGTAGATAATTAAGTATCTCTATGGTTTCTTTCATTACTGCATTCAATAATAGTTAAATACCAGGGAATCTGGCTATAATCAGACATGATTTGATGAAAAATATCATGGAAGAAAATATATATATAAGAAAAAATATTCACAAGGTGGCACTAGGGCCTAGATTTTTCTTCTTAAACACAAATTGTCTAGGGGAGAACTGTGGAGAGAGCCAAATAGTAATACCAACAGGTAGGAGCATCTGCAAAAACAAACATATAAACAACAACAACCACCACCAAAAGAAGTGCATCCTCTAAAGGTACCTCAGTTACACTGGATTTCTTTTATGTCATGTGATGGATGATCTTTTGCTCTGCCCCGTCCTTCCTAACAGTCTGCCCAGTCATTGTGCACTCCACTGCGCTGTCCCTCAAAAATAATCTTTACTTCATTTCTCCATTTAGATTTGTTTTTCCTAATTAAAATTCCTATTTTTCCTGCAGAAACGAACTGATAAAATTTGCTGTCAAAATGTCATTTGTATATTATAGAATTCTTCCCATCCCATGATCATTTAAAATGCATTGATTTTAAACTCTTGGACAGATTCCATCTGCTATTTTGTCCTTACATTGAAGGATCCAATCTACTTAATGTTGATATCAGCTAGCACCAAGGACTCAGTTCATTTGCCCAACCATAGGCAACTTATGTGATTTGAGATGTCCTATAATATCCCACACATTCTCCAGTTTCTGATCTTACACAACATGGATCTTGAATATCAAGTTCATACCAAACAGCACTGTATGCTTATGTACAAGCAAATTAACTGACTTGCTAAGGTTAGTGAGGTATAACTGCTGATCCAAGTGTTCATTGTTCTTGCCCTAGGGTATCTAAGGAGCAGTGATGATTAATTAAGTAAGGGATCAAAAGCTGTCTCAAAAGTCCCTAGCTACCTAAATGTAGAAAATTGATTGGTGTGTCCAGTTCCTATTCTGAGTGGAACGTGAAGATCTGTCCTGTATATCCTAAATTAGACACCTATATTTAGTTACTCAAAATGAGGCAGTTCTCACTAAGCTTCCTTCATGGTAAATGGAGACAGGCAGAAGTTTTTGAAGATGTATAGAAAATTAATTTGCCTACATAAATTCAGGCCTCTGATTTAAAAAAATTAGGTCTCCTAAGGGATTTCAAAGACACCAAAAATCTTTCCATTTACTGTGCAATCAAAACAGGCATTTTGGATTTCTTAGTTGCTATACAACTAAAACTTAGGTTCAGTGTATGTTTCTGAAATATGAGTATCGGACTGCGTGTAGAGCAGACAGAGCAATGTGGTATCACTCCAAATCAGGCTTTTAGTTTAGCATTCATATATATGATTAATAACAATAATTCATCAAAAGCACCAACCTCATAGCTTCAGAATCAATTCTGGAAAATAAATAAATAAATAAATAAAAATCCAAACTGGGTACAGAGTTTAGTAAGAACCTGCAATTTTCAGGATACAAATAAATTTAGAATCAACTAATTGCACTCCTACAGGTATAAAACAACATAGTTCAGTTAGATATTCAAAAATTAATAGTCTGATATTTCTTATTATCAGTCCAGCATAATGATATAAGATAAGGAGTGACCTTTGAAATTTTCCATTCTTAGATAAAGATAGCTTTGCATAATGTTCCAACAAACAAACAAGTAAACAAACAAAATTACTATAATCTCATTAGATTTGCAGACAGAAGCACTTGCTTATGTGTTGGGTTTGTCTGGGATAGAGGGAGCCAGCTTTCCCTGCAGCAGCCCACACAGCATTGTGCTCTGCACTCGTAGCTGGAACAGCACTGGTATCACTCCAGTGTTGGGTCTATTGCTGCATAGTGCTGGCACAGCATCAGGACTCCCTCCAAGCCCCCAGGAGCCAGCAGGCTTGCAGGGGGCAATTGATGGGGAGGGGACATCACCAGGGCAGCAAACCTAAACCGACCAAGGGGATATTCCATAACACTCGATGTCACACTCAGCAGTAAAGGGGGCTCTCGTGGGGAAGGGCCGTCTTCCTGAACAACTGGTACGCGTTTTGAGGCCCTGCTTCCCAGGACGTGGCCGAACATCGCTTGTTGATGGGAAGTAGAGAACACCTTTTTTTCATTTCTCTCTGTGCTTCCGTGCGGCCTTGTTGTTTCTTTTGTTACTTTTTATCCCCATTCCCTTTCCCTTTAATTAAATCATTCTCATCTCAAACCTCGAGCTCTTTGTGTTGACTTTTCTCCCCCTTCCTCTTTGAGGAGGCGGTGAGTGAGAGAGCGGTTGTGGTGCAGCTCAGCTGCCCACCCAAGTAAAACCACCACAGCTTAAAAAGACTAAATATAGCTAGAAGCTATAATTTTATGGAAAACAGATAAAAATTAAGGTCAAAAGTTTCAAATCTTAATTTCTAAGATAGATTCCCAGAAAATCAGTACTCTTACACACACACACAAAAAAAAACCACCTGATTTTTAGTAATGCTCCATTAAATTTCAAAACTCAGAATAAAATGCCGTTACCGGTTACCAGTTACTTATCTATTTACCAGTTTACCGTTACCAGTTACTTATCTATTCAGACTCCATGATCTTAGTTTGTCCTTTTTGTTGTAGATACTCATATATTAGAGCATTATTTTCTATAAATATATATTGTATGAAGTATACTCAAGAAATGAGACACCACTTCAATGTATTATCATCCTTATTTAATGGTCAACACCTGTATTACTTCAATGCTTTTCATTAGTTGATAGTCAGTTTTCCCCAGATAAGAGTACGTTCGTTCAAACCATGAGCAGCCAGTTTCTCCAGGACAGAGCTATGGGAAACAGTACCAAATATCTTGCTAAAGTCCAAATAAACAAAATCCACAACCTTTCCCTTATCCACAAAGCATCTTGTTGTAGAAGGACATCAGGTTAGTCATGCACAGGACCCACCATTCATAAACCCATACTAACTGAACCTCACTGCCTGGTTGTGCCATGTGATGACACTCATGATTATATGCTCCATAACCTTATCTGGCATCAAGGTCAAACTGACAGGCCCTTAGTTCCTTGGAACCTCCTTCCTATCCTTTTTGCAGTTGGGTGTCACATTCACTAATGTTCTGTTAACCAGGATCTTCTTAGTTAGCCAAGACTGCTATTAGATTATTGAAAATGGCTTGGCAAAGCACTTTTGCCAGGTCCTTTTCCACCCTTGAGTGGTTTAAACTGGCAGGCAGCTAAGGACCACACATTCATTCTTGTCCCAGTGGAGAGAGAAAAAAAAAAAAAAAAAAAAAAAAAAAGTAAAAGCCTGATAAATACAGTTTAATAGGACAGAAAAGGAATGGAGAAAAATAAATAATGATAATAGTAATAATAACAAAATGTACAAAGCAAGTAATACAAAAAAAAAAAATTTCACCATCTACCAACCGGTGCCCAGCCTACCCCTGAGCAGTGGTAGACCCTCATCCCAGCCAGCCAGCCCATATAAATTGTTCAGCATGATACCACATGGTATGGAATATTCCTTTACCCAGTTTGGATCACCTGTCCTGATTCTGTCCCCTCCTCTCTGGCAGGGGCTAAAAATTGAGAAGCTAAAAATTCCTTGTCTCTGTGTAAGCACTGCTCAGCAACAACTGAAGCACTGGTGTGTTATCAGCATTATTCTCATTCTAAATCCAAAACACAACACCATATCAGCTACTAAGAGGAAAATTAATTCTATCCCAGCCACAACCAGGATAGTGGTGCCCATCTGTTCCCATAGATTTGTGGGTGTTCAAGTGGTGATATAGCAAATACAGTAATGATATTCAGTGATGTCTTCTATGTGCCTAAAGACGTATGCAGGGAAACTATGTATAGATCTGAATTCAGACACCTGAGTTAAATACATAGTAGCCTGTATTTTTTCATCTTTTCTTTTCTTTTTTTTTTTTTTTTTAATTTCTTGTTTCCTCCTTCCTCTCTTTTCAGTGTTTTTCCATTCCCTCTTCTCTGATCACAATTATACAGATACTGCATAATAGACATCCTCCTAAATTTCATTGAATAAATTTTAGAAATGTTTTATTTTTATTTTGGTTTTACTCATATTAATTGTTTCATAAATCAGGCAATTTAAAAAATGCAATGTTGCACATAAATTGTAAAAGTTATAAGGTACTTAAAGGTGCTTAAAAACATAATTTAAAATGAGTTAATAAGCAGTTGTAAACATTATATAAGTAGTGAAGTTAATAAAATTTGCTTCCACTTCCCAGAGAATGTTATGTTAAATGTAGTATGTTATAAAAACTAGCTAAACATATTAGGGATAATTTTTTATTAATTTTCAATTTATTACTACATAGAACTTGCTTTGGTCCTACTTACCATGAAGACTACTTAAGCTGTAAAGTGATATACTCTTGAGAAGTCATGTTTTGATGCTGCAACATTCAAGCCAAGTTTTCAGAAGAGATCAGGTGTCATGTATGGACCTAACAAAGGTATCTATATTTTCAAAACTTCTTGGCACTTTTAAATAGCTCTTTGGAGCTAACTAGTCCTAATCTAGCTGTAATTGATTAGAACCAAATCAATGTGCTGATAACATACTAAAAATAAATGATTACAGTGTAGATGTGCATCTGAAGAGACAGATGTGCAACACTTGCTAAAACAACTTTACCTTTTAGATATTAATTCCTGTCTGGGTTTTGGGCCGGTCGAAGTGATCAGCCTGCACCTCAGATCAGGGAAATAAGCTCCAGTAAAAACAAAACAAAACAAAACAAACAAACAAAAAACCACTGTTAACTGAACCTGGAATAATTATAATTATTAGTGTTAAATAAGTCTACTTTTTTTTTGTTTGAAACTTTGCATATTTGTGGTTCCCTAAACAAATATCACAAGAAAGACTGCTTTGTAGAGGTCTATCTCCAAAACGAAGAGAGAAAATACTAAACATTTAAATGCATATTTTAACTAATTTGCTACCTCAGTTCTAGAGAATCATTAAGGCCATACTGAAGAGTATGGCAGTATGGCCATACAGCCTTCTAACGTGTCATATTTTTTTTTTTTTTTTTTTTTTTTTTTTTTTTTTTTCCCTCTTCTCACTCAACCGGAATTGTGTCTTGATATGTTTCTTAAAGTTTGCTTTTTGTATTAGGCTTACATGACAAGGTTTTGGTAGCGGGGTAGGCTGCAGTGAGGCCTCTGTGAGAAGAGTCCAAAAGCTGCCCCATGTTAGATAAAAGCCAGTTCCAGCTGGCTCCAAAAGGGGACTGCCACTGGCCAAATCCAAGCCAGTGAGTGACATGGTTGCACCTCTTTGAGAGCAGATTTAATAAAGGGTAAAACAAACTGTTGCAAGCAGCAGCTGCGAGACAGGACTGAGTGAGAAAAGGTAGAGAGAAGGAACCATGCAGACACCAAGACCAGTGATTAAGAAAGAGGGGGGGGGTGGGAGGGTGGGAGGGGAGGTGCTGCACGTACCAGAGCAGAAGTTTCCCTACAGCCCATGGAGAGGACCATGGTGGAGCAGACTGTCCCTCTGCAGCCCACGGTGTACCTTGGTGGAGCAGATCTCCACACTATAGCTCATGGAGGACCATATACTGTGTCAGGTGGATCTGGCCTGAAGGGGGCTGCAGCCCATGGAGAACCCATGCAGGAGCAGACTCTGGGCTAGAACTGCAGCCTGTGGAGAGGAGATCACAGTGAAGCAGGCAATCTGCAGAGAGCTGCTGCCCATAGGGAACCTGTACTGGAGCAGTCTGTTCCTGAAGGATGCACCCTGTGATATGGACCTATACTGGAGCAGTTCTTGAGTAGCTGCTGTCTGCGGGAAGACAATGTAGGATCAGTTTGGGAAGGGACTCCATACTGGAGCAGGAGAAGAGAGAGAGGAAAAAGGAGCACCAGAAATATGTATTATGGACAGGCTGCAACCCCCATTCCCTATTGCTTTGCAGCATTCAGGGGGAGGGTGTAGAAGAAGGTGGATAGAGAGGAATGTGGTTTTAGTTCGCTACTAGTTTCCCACTGCTCTAGTATGTTATTAGTAGGCCATAAATTATGTTAATCTCCCTGTGATGAGTCTGGTTTGTCCATGACGGTGAATGGTGGGTGATCTGCCTGTTCTAATCTCAACCCATGTGTTTGTTGTTGTTGTTGTTGTTATTGTTGTTTGGTTGGTTGGTTAGTTGGTTGGTTGTTTTTGTTCTGTTTGATTATTTTTCCATCACATTTTCTCCCCCTGTTCTGTTCAGGAAGAGGAGTATAAGAGTGTCATGGTGTTGCTTAGCTGCCCATCAGTGTGAAACCATCACACATTTTTCTTTATTTACCTTTGTCATTCACTTTGGTGTTAATCTTCTATCTGTACTTCCACTTGTGGAGTGAAGATTCAATCCTACAGCTTTAGGAGTCTCCAGCTAAGTGTTGACTGCCTCTGAGCCAGACACTTTTGCCTCAGTGAAGAAAGGTAAAGCTTTCTAGAGTAGGACTCTGGAGCATCAGTGTAAATCATCTCCGTCCTACATAGTTATTTTAAGTGGTTCATATGAAACACATCTTCAAAATGCAGGTTTCAAGGCGTTTTCTACCTTCCCAAGGTGACTAGGTCAGATAAAAACATTTGCAGAATAAAAGGAATAGGGCAGAGTGTTTGTAACAACAAAGAATGACAATGAAGTGAATAAGTTGTCAGAAAAGACAAGGAGTTTTTAAGAGCCAAAAGGAAGCTTCTAGCAAGGATATTTCAAGAAATGTGGAGAAGACAAATCATAAAATGAATTTATTTTTCTTCGGTGCTTTGGTGAAAAAAAAAAAGTTAAATATTGACATTCTTCTGCTCACAATTCTAAACGAAAAAAATATTTTAAATTTGTCTTGTTTGGGGCAGGGAGAATAAAAAACAATTTGGTTTACATTATAGATCCAACAGTAGGGAGTTTATATATCATTCTTGGTCTTGTATATGCTTCCATAAGTATTTTATTTTAAAGTTCAACCTTATCAGCAAAGGGTTATCAGCTGTATTCTAATTAATCCCTCCTGAATTCATATATTAAAAAAAAAAAAAAAAAAAAAAAAGTCACAGATAGAAATTGATGCTTATTCCACTGAAATCCCATGTATGTAGGAGTTAGTGTTCCAATGTATGCAAAGGACACCTAAGTCTGGTGTCCTAAGTAAAATCTAAAATACTGCAAGTTATATGGAGAATGTTGTTTCTTGCTAGTTGATTAGGATTTCTGTTTTCCATCAGCTTCAAGCTGTACCATTGTGCGTGAGACAGTACAGTTATTGGAACAGAAAGAAAACAATATAGCTTATATCTTGAGTCTAGCTTGAGCACTTGCATGTGAGAAGACCCACAGTTCCAGACCTTTGTTTCTGTTAGTTTCTATTTTATAAACTTTAAAAAGTTTATAAATACATACAGAGAAAAAGAGGGAGGCAGAAATACTCACTCTGTGATGTGGAATTCTTGAGCATTCAGAGAACCAAGGGTCAACCCCCCGCATATATCTTCTTGAGTGGTATGTTGATTGGCCCTGTTTAGTCTTAGAACAGTTTACATGAATTAGACCAGATGTGACTGAAATATCTAGCTCTATCTCTTGATTCCTATTATTTATTTATTTATTTATTTATTTATTTATTTATTTTGGTGAAGTCATTAGAGTTAGAAATGTCCAACATCATCAAGAGACATACTGGAATAAAATCTATTGTCTCCTATGGATCTTCATAGGTATCCAATTATTCCTTGACTCTTTGAGGTTTATTGGTGGTACTTTCAGGTACATTGCACTATTTCCCAAACTTCTGTTTAAAATGTTTTGATAAGGTGTACTGAATTTAGCTGAGATGGAGCCATTTTCCTTCATAGGAGGAATATATGGTGCTGAGCTTTGCATTTGTGACTACAACGGTGTTGGTCCCATACCAGTATTTTGTCTGTTGTTGAACAGTGCACACACGATACCAACACTGTCCCTAACAAAGCAACAGGCCAGTAGGCTGGGAATAGTCAAGAAGCTGGGAGGGGACAGCTGACACAAACTGGCCAAGGGGATAGTCCATGACATGTGACATCATGCAATAAAAACTGAGGTACTAATAAAAAATGGGGTAGAGGAAGAAGAAGGGGTGGCAGTTTGGTTTCCAAGGTGGTCATTGTTCTGGTCACCCAGCCCAGAGGCTGGGCATCAGTATGCTTGTAGGAGGTGATGACTGATTCCCTTTGCATCACTTGTGGTTTTTGTTTGTTTTTGTTTTTCTCTTTCCTTAATTTACTAAACTATCTTTATCCCAAACAATGATTTTTCTTGCTTTTGCTCTTCCTATTCTCTTCCCTGTCCTGTGGTGAGGATCAAGGGATCAGTGCACATAGGGAACAATGCATAGTCAATGCACAATGACAGGCAGTGTGACTGTATTTCCAAAATATGAAACTGTCTCTTAATAATCTGAACCAGGTGACATTTGTGCCGGTCATCCTCACTGATGAGTGGTTGAATAGGGGATACTGCAGAAGTTTCAAGAAATTTTCAGAAAGGAACTGAAACTGTACATTTAACAATTCAAGCCCCATCATCAGCAATGAGAATGTGTGTTAAGCCAGTCTTTATGTACTGTCATTTTTGCTCTATGTTGTGGATTTCAGAGCAGCACTTTAGAAAAAAAATATCATTGTGATATGCAGTAAGTAAATTGCCTTATTTGGCAAATTCAAAACCTTCAGTTAATGTACATAATCTGTGGTTCCAGAAGTTATTCTAGATAAACCATTTATTATTTGAGAATTACAGACTAAATCCATAAATTGATGAAAAAAAGTTTCATTTAAATATCATTAACTTTTATATAAAAAAACAGATATTTGTACGCTTGTGCCTCAGAGAGATTTTTGCCTATAAATATTTCTTCTTATTTCAAAATAATGATGAAAGGGCAGTTGATGTCATCATTCTTCAGATGATTCATGAGCTTCATCTTTCTCCATGTAAAATGAAGATTTTTTTCGGTATTAAATAGCAGTTTAATGTTCAGTAATGCTTTTAAATCTGGATTGAGTCCACTTATTTTAAGGCTATCAGTGAACCACCTGAGTTCAGAACATACCCACCCAAGATTCTCTATGTTATGGGCAGAGAAATACTATGAAACCTTAGAGAGAACTTCAGATTTTAAGTGGTCTGCTTCTCTCCACTATTTATATGGAGAACTTAGAAAAAAATGTATTTTCAGTAAATTACTGTTAAACACAGGGAATCAATCTATAATCAATATTTTGGTGGTAAATTAATTGCAAAATGTTGAATGAAATAGATAGGACACATACAGATTTTATATGGTGAACATCAGGAAAGAAAATGTGAACATACGAAGTTTAAAAAAGCTTATTTCAAAATTGTATTAAATATTAAATAGTAGATGATGGAAGTCAGAAAATTATATATCTCAAGCCTGAGTAAGTCTCTGCTGGTTATAGAGCTGGTATTAACCTTGTTAATACTGAGGGATCAGGAATTTTAGACTTCATTGCAAGTCTGTATACTGATCTGGTACAGAGCACAAAACTGGAAATATTTCAATTGCAAATCAAAAAATATAGATTTTCTTCTTATATCATTTCCATTAGGTTTACAATATTCTAGAGGTTCGTTTACTCTGTGTCAAATCCTTTTATTTTCCTTATCTCATGAAGTATATCATGCACTCCTAATACGACTATATGTTCCAAATGACAAAAGCATATTTGTTTGTGTTTCTTATTTGAACAATGTTTTCATAACAAGAAAGTTTACTTTTACATATTCTTTTTTGCAAGGGACCTTGCAAATTGACATTACCTTCCCAGAAAAACCATAAGTGTTAATACTGAAAATACTGAACATTGAACTCAATTTTGAATTCAAACCATTCTGTAAAGAGAACTTGAGAGAGAGATGAAGGAAGGAAGGAAGGAAGGAAGGAAGGAGGGAAGACGGAAGGGAGGGAGGGAGGGAGGAAGGAAGGAAAAGAAAGAAAGGTCATACAGAGATGCACTGCCTTCTAAATTACTCATCTTTTTGCACAAGTACAGAGATTATTAATCCAATTGTAATAACCAATCTCTATAGAATTACCTGTTTTCTACCTGCCCCATAGTAGTGAATTATCAGATATTTTCCACCTTTCAGTCAGTGTATTTCAAAAGAGTAGGAGATTCAAAATGCCGGTCAGGGAGCCATCAAGAAAATTGTTCTTCTGAAAGTTATGAGAGACCATATGTTTTGTTGCTTCAGGATATAATTTAAGTTTGTCAGATCATAGATTATCAAGTTATGTTGTCCTTCATCTGTTACACTGTTAAACTTTAGTTTCTCAAGATTTTGTACCTACTTAGTCCTTAATAAGAGAAAAAAAAAAAAAAAGAAAAAAAAAAAAAAAGAAAAAAAAGATATCTGAAATGATGTCTGTTCTCCTGTGTAGGAATACAAAGAAATTACCAACTGGAACAAATTAAACAAGTCTTTGGAAATACTGGTAAATGGGCATCACAATCAGCTAGCATGATGAAGGCTCTCTGAAACCATTAATCTTGGGATTTTTTCAAACTTGATTAACAGATTTGCTAAAACACTCAGGTTTGTAGTATGAGGAATGACTTAGCTCTACTACTACTAATAATAATTATTAATAATAATTAATAATAATAATAATAGTAGTAATAGTTGTAGTCCCATTTCATTTTCATTGCCTTATTGACATTTCCAGAACGCCTGAGAGGAGTAATGCAATTCCTCACACTTTTTCACTTTGTTTTAGTAATAAAACTGGTGAAAGTTAAATGATTACTTTCAGAACATGAAATAGGTAATCAAGAAGCATTACAGATATAGGTGTGATATAATAGGTGTTGTGCAACATTTGCATTCTTTGTCTTGGTTTCCATCACACAGCAAGAGATTGATTAATTATTTCCCCCAGGAGACATGTTTGTCTTCATTAATTCAAACACAGTGTAGGGACTTTTACTCTGATAGCTTTATTTTGAAGTAGAAACTTGAATCTAAAAGCCTTCATTCTTGTAGGAACTGGTAATGACTCCCAAAATGCAGTAGAATAATATTTTTTCAATATAGAGTACTTCTGGTGACTTTTTGAGAGGAGCTGTATCAAACCCACTGATAACATCACTCAATTGAAATTCTTCAGGGAAAAACTCTTTGTCCTTTAAAATTGCCTTCAATGGCTCATATATCAATGTTTTTAGATTGTCATTATGTTTCGTACTAGATAGTGTTCTGTTAAAAAGAAGATTTTAATGTTAGCTGTATCATCTGATTTATAAGAAAATATGTACAGAACAAATTAGCATGGAGAGTATTGGTAAATGGAGATTCCTCTCTGAGAGGCACTGAGGTGCCCATATGAAGCCCAGACAATCTCTCTCTTTGCTGCCTGCCCTGGAGCCTGTATTAATGACATCACAAAGAGGATACTGAGCTTGGTCAAGATGGAGGACTATCACTCATTCCTGGTCTTTCACATAGCGACAACTGAGGCTGTCACAAGGAGACTTTATATCCCTTTTGATGCTGAAGGGATCAAGAGCACAAGCAGTGTTCTCCTCAATCCTCCCAGCTGGAGACTGGGGCCCAAGGAGGAGGCAGCATATGGATTAGGTGAATGATTGGCTGTATAGCTGTTGCCATGTTCTGGGTTTCATATTTTATATGACAAAATAGTGGTTAAAGCTGAAATTTCCATGTTTTATCTGTATTTCTGTGGAAGGATTCATTACTTGTACCTGTCTACACATTTTATGATTTGTTTCTCTGATGCTTAATCACTTTCAAGTCTTTTAATTCTACAACATGCCTCTGATGTTCATCCTTCTCTGGTCAAATTTTGACCTTTCATGGTAGTGCTCTACACAGGAGTACATAAAAAAAAAAATAATAAAAAAAAAATAGTGGTAGATGTCAAGTGTTACATGTGGTCTAGAGCATTCATCAGGCTGGGTACCTCCAGTGGGACAGGCAGAATATTATCTGCTCTGAATCATAATATTTTACTCTAACAGTCCATTGTTTGGTGCTCTGAAGGCTTTGGTGTTTCTGAGAATGAACTCAAACATACCAATGAAAAACTAGTCCAAAACTCGAGTCAGTTCTACAATTGATGTATCAGATGTCTAGAGGGCATAAGAATAATAATATCTGGACTTCTGTACATTACTTCTTCCTAAGTTACAGTTCAGGTGCTTAAGGGCTCCAGACAGATATTAATCTGGAACAAGAAAATAGCAAAAATGCATCATCAGGGTACTGTAATAGGTAAATTGTCTTTAAACAACTTCATTGCACTGAATACAAGGCCATAATGGCAAATTCATACAAATTTTGAGAGCAAACCTGTTTAATTCTGAAGGAATTCAGGTATCTCAGGCATGATTCCAGACTAGCTAACACTTCAGGGAAGTGTTGGCCGATTATATGGAATTCTTACCTGCAAAAGTTTTGTAATGCTTCCTGGACAGCAATTGCAATGATGGAGACATATTTGGGACCCTCATGTACAACTAGATAGATGGCCAGGCCCCAAAGGTCTTTGTGAATTAAATCAAATCTGCCTGGCAACTGGTCGTGAGTGGTACTTCCCAAGGCTCAGTACCAGGGCCACTTTTGTTTAATATCTTTATCAGTAATGTTGATGAGGGTATGGGGTGTACCTCAGTATGTTTGCAGGCAACACCATGTTGAGTGGAAGTGTTGATCTGCTTGAGGGTAGGAGGGCTCTGAAGAGGTATCTAAATAGGCTGGATAGATAGAGCATATCCAATCACATGGCATTCAATAAGGCTAAGTGCCAGGTGCCGCACTTGGGTCATATGATGAAGTGATATAGGCTTGGGGAAGGATGGTTGGAAAACTGACCAGCAGAAAAGGACCTGGGGGTTCTGGTTGACAGCCAGCTGACCATGAGTCAGCAGTGTGTCCATGAGGCCAAGAAGGCCAATGACATCCTAACATGTAGGAGAAATAGAGTGGTCAGCAGGACTAGGGATTGTCCCTCTGTACACGGGTGAGACTGCACCTTGAGTACTGCATTCAGTTTTGTGCCACTCACGACAAGGGTATTGAGTTGCTCTAGCATGTGCAGAGAAGAATAACAAAGCTGGTGAAGGGACTAGAAAACAAGATGTGCATAAGTCTCTTTTCTGGAGTAACAAGTGATAGGATGTGAGGTGATGGCCTCAGATTGTGCAAGGGGAGATTTATGTTGGATATCAGGAAGAATTTATTCACAGAAAGAATGGTTAGGAACTGGAACAGGCTGCCCAGATAATGTCTTCTTCCCTGGAAGTATTTAAGATTTATGGATGTAGCAATTAGGGACACAGTTTACCAGTAGACTTGTAGCATTAGATGGATAGTTGAACTTTATGATCTTAAATGTCTTTTCCAACTTAAATGATTCTGTGATTCTATATAAACAGAAATCTCAACAATACATGGTTTATCAACCAAAACAAGGGGTGGTACACCTGGGAGAATTTTTCTCTACTGTCACTATGCCACAGCAAAACTCTGTTGCATAGATGCTCTGCCAGTGTAAAATTTGATTTGCTACTATCTGACTTGTCCTTGGGGAAAATATAAATACGTATATTTGTATCCCATGACAACAAAATATTTTCACCTGTCCTTGTACTGCACAGGTACCAGTACCACGACAACACTGCAGAGGATAAGCTTTAATGTAGAACTAGATCCTGAATGTTAACATAAGCATTTCAGTGGTTTTTATTAGCATTTTATACTACCAAGTAAGTAATTGTTTAATATGCATGGTAGAAATACAACCATCTTAGAATCTTAAAAAGCAAGACCCATAGCTGCCTACCCCATTTGTATTGTTTACAGTAGGGTTCGAGTACCATGTACTTTTACTGTGGCTGCTAGGAAACAGTAACTAATACTCTCCTGGTTTCCTCTATGATTTCTTCTCACTTCTAATACAGCAAAGCAAGGTAAAAACCTTTTGTCATCTCTCTCTCTCCTTCTCAAATGTGCTGGGAGATGGAATTCATGTTACTTTGATTTTTTAAATCAAAATAGAAGTTTGTCTATGCTTAATGTTGATTTTCTGTGTAGCTCACGCTGAACTATCACATCACTTATTGTAAGTATAATTGATTAATTGTCCTGTTTTTAGTCCCTTTCTCTGGCTCATTAATCTTAACACCTTGTCTTTTTTTTTTTTTTTTTTTTTTCAACCATCCCTTCCCATCCCTTTCTTTTTTTCTGCATGAAAATGGATCCGAACTGTAATCCCACTGATAACTGTTAAGTAGATGAGAGCATCCTTCTTCATACCCTAGACATGAGTATCTAGTTGTGTAGTCTTTTATGTGGTATGGTGATTTATATCCCCCAAACTTTTCAGCAGTTAAGGTCCTAAGTTGCCTGAATGCAATAGTTCCCAAGCCACTTGAAGAACAGTCAGATGCAACAGGCAAACTGCTGTTTTCTCTTTGAATCTGCCCAAACCTATTGACCTGTAGAGTTAAAGAGGGTAGAAACAGGATAGAGTAAAATGTCATAATTATGAATCCACAGGTAGCACAAGAGAACCCTAGGTTTTCTTCCCCGTTTCTTTACCTAAGTACATAAATTAGTCCTTAATCAAGTCTTGTGGAGAAATTATGTTTAAAAAATATCTCTTTGCATTTCCTGTTGGCTAGTTCATGGTGTCCCTGTAGCCAATTCCTTATACTGATTGTCAGGAATTCTGTTCTGGTGTCTCTAATTGTCTTCATGAACTCTGCATGAGTTTAGGTGAGTGCTTCACTTAAAATTTGGATTTTATTCTGGAAGAAAAGTGTGGGACATATTTAATCAGAAAGGCCTTTGCAGAAGTCTGTGTTTGACCTTAAGCTCCCTATATAGAAAAATATCCTTCCAGAATGAGGTGCAGGGTTTAGCATTTCCCTTTGCTGAACTTCATAATAAATAAGGTGATCTCAAGAACGTTCCATAGCAGTCCAAGAAATTTTGCATCCACCCTATCACTTGCTTATATTGCCCATATCTCACCAATTTAATAATAATGTAAGTAACATCGAACAAATAATTGTTTAATCTCTGGACAAAAAACACAATGAAGAACTACCTACATTTTTTAAAAGACAAGGAAATGTGATGTTGTGTCAATGATATTTCACAGATGTATTTAAATATGTGTTGGAATTTAGAGCTGTGTTTTGTAGAGAATAAATCTGGACAATTCTTTATCATCAAAATCAAACTGTAATTATGGTTCCTGAGGAAAAAACCTCAGATCTCAGGATTTTGAATATGCTGTTGCTGGTGTTTCTGAGATTACAAGTGTTGACACAATACATGTACAAAGACAGCGAACAGCAAAAACATGCAAGAATGAACAAGCAATAATCACTGACACCTATATTCACTAACTTAATCTCTGAAATATTACTTGATATATAATTAAACCACTCTAAGAATAAATTCCTGATTTGCCTTGCTATAGGATTTGCCTATATATATTTTGGTTATTGACATACACTGGAGATTGGAATGTAATCAAAGGAAAAAAAATAGAATTATTACACATTATCATATGCAGTCTTTTCATAATTGAGCAAATAACTGATATTAACAATGTGACTTTGAAATAAATTATATAAAATATACTTCACAATGCAGAAACAATAATTGATAAATTCTCCTGGATATTCTTTAATTTATTGCAAATACATTAAAAAGGCTGACTAGAAACATTTATTTTTTTGACTAATTTATACTTCCCTAAAAGTACAGTCTTATTTTGATATTAAGTATCTTACCACAAAAATCAGTCATTTAATTTTATATATATGCAATCCTACAACCATATAGCAGAGAAAATGAGATTACCCAAATATATTCTTCCACATTTCACATGAATATTACATATATACTTATAACCATCCTGCAGAAATTAGATTACTACTACTTTACTTTAAGAATAATAAAAATTACAGTATGCTACATGATTGTATTTCTTAAGTCATTGTAAAAGACTAAAGAAATCACCCTGATTTAATAATAAAAATGCAAAAGTGTCACTACTAAATATTTACAGAATTAACACCTGAAAGGAGAAAAAAGTTAATTCCCTTTCATTTTTATTTTTACTACCCAAATTAGAAAACACATAGTGAAAAACACCACTGCCACCACAAAACCTTCAATAATGCTGTTACTTTAATTACGTTGAAAGAAAAAGAGAGGCAGGGGAATATTTTGGGTATGCTTCTATTACCTAATATAAGACTTTCTTTTTTTTCTTTTTTGTTAAGCCAAAGAGTCACTGAAGATGCCAGGATCTAGAATCCTGTTTCAGATAGGTCAGCTGTCCTGGCGGTGTCCCCTCTCAGCTACTTGTACACCCCCAGCTTCCTCATGTGCTGGGCAGTGTAAGAAGCAGAAAAGTCTCTGGCTCTGTGTAAGCACTGCTCAGCAACAACTGAAAACATCGGTGAGTAACTACCACTGTTTTCTTCAAAATCCAGAACACAGTATCATATGAACCTCTATGAAGAAAATTAACTCTATCCTACCCAAAACCATGACAATATCCACCCCTTAGTCCACCGTCACCATGAAATGTCCATGAAATATTCACAGAGTTCTCTGAGTACATGACTTAAATATATATCTGTTATGGTGGTTGCTCAGGATAGCAGAGGTGGTGTATTATGTGAAATTACTGTATGCCAAAGACAGCTTAAGTCAAGTCAGTGTCTGTCTGTACAGCTTCCTGTGAGGCTCATCTTCACAGAATCACAGAATCACAGAATCACAGAATCACAGAATTTCTAGGTTGGAAGAGACCTCAAGATCATCAAGTCCAACCTCTGACCTAACACTAACAGTCCCCACTAAACCATATCCCTAAGCTCTACATCTAAACATCTTTTAAAGACCTCCAGGGATGATGACTCCACCACTTCCCTGGGCAGCGCGTTCCAATGTCTAACAACCCTTTCGGTAAAGAAGTTCTTCCTAAGATCCAACCTAAAATTCCCCTGGCGCAACTTAAGCCCATTCCCCCTCGTCCTGTCACCAGGCACGTGGGAGAACAGACCAACCCCCACCTCGCTACAGCCTCCTTTCAGGTACCTGTAGAGAGCGATAAGGTCACCCCTGAGCCTCCTTTTCTCCAGGCTGAACAATCCCAGCTCCCTCAGCCGCTCCTCGTAGGACTTGTTCTCCAGGCCCCTCACCAGCTTCGTCGCCCTTCTCTGGACTCGCTCAAGCACCTCGATGTCCTTCTTGTAGCGAGGGGCCCCAAACTGAACACAGTATTCGAGGTGCGGCCTCACCAGAGCCGAGTACAGGGGGACGATCACCTCCCTAGCCCTGCTGGTCACACTGTTTCTTATACAGGCCAGGATGCTGATATAAGAAACGACTTGATATAAGAAACAGACTCAAACTGTCTTGTGACAGTTTGAGTGGTTCCTGCTATAGGACTTCCTATAACATGCAACTCAGATAATGGGTTACAACAATTTAAAAGTATATCCATCAGAATCTCCACCTCCAGTCCCTTTGAACCACGCTGGAGGGTTTAACATTGCAGTGAACTCCTCCCCTTGCCCCTCCCAACCCAGGCTTGTACTTGATCTGTCATGGCCTTATCCATGAATCACTATCCCTTCAGAGGTCTATTTACTGTGTGGTGGACTTAGCTATGACCACAGACACTTCTGGGTTTACCTGCTCTGGTGTGGATTTATTAATGAGCCACAACCTCTTCAGGGGTATACCTGTTGTATTATGAACTTATCCACAGACACAGTTGCATCAAGGTATACTTCCCCTGGCGTGGTCTTTTCCGTTGTCCACATTCCCTTCAGAAGTCCTTTCAGACACCTTGTGTGTTCTGGTCTCATCTAAGGCCACAGACACTTCAAGGTTCTGGTGTGGCCAGCATAGACTTCTCTATGGCCACAGATGCTTTGAGGTGTACTTGCTCTGGAATGGACTTATCCATGGTCACAGATACTTGGAACAGTACGTTGAACAGAGCCATCTAGGCTCATTCACAGATGGCAGTCTCTCTAATTCAAGTTCAATCTGGAGTTTCAGCCTGTCCATTAAAGGACAGCACAGGAACAGCAGCAATGTCCCAGTCATCTGCCAGCCCTCCTGCCAAGGACAGGGACACCTTCCACTAGATCATCTTGACCTAGATCATCTACATTCAGCCTGGCCTTGAACACTTCCAGGGATGGGGTATCCAAAACTTGTTTGGGCAACCTGTTCCAGTGTCTCACCATGCAAAATGAAGTTTATATTTTAGGAATAAAGGTAAGATTTCAATACTGAAAGAAGTTTTTCAGGTTTTCTTCACTGAGTCATCCATTTTCTTTGTCAGCTTCTTTCATTCTAAATTGGAAAGCTAGGTAGACACTTCAGGAACTAGCTTTTAGGATCCATCATTTGATTATTGACAGGAAGAGTCTTTAGCTCATGCTGGATACCAATATGTTGTAAGATCATAGTGCTGATATATTATGAATTTCCGTATTTTATTTTTGTTCAAGAAAGTGAGCGTGAATATTTCAGTTTTATGTCATGAAGCACCTAACTGGCATTCAGATGAAGATTAGAAGACTACGTGTAGGAGAACTGCACTGGAAAATATCACCTAATCTATCTAAATTGCACTTCAGTAGTTATGGTTTTGTCATTATTGGTGAAATACTGTAAACTTTGTACTGATCTGACAATGCAGAGTCTTAGGATCTACTGTAACAGTCAAGTGATTGTTGCTACTAACCCACTACACCCGAAGCCCTGGAAATACTACATGTGCTTGAGGTTTGACACCCCAATGTAGTCTATGCAGAACAAACAATAACCTGTTGTGCCAGATGATGCTGGGGGGAGACTACTGGGTTAGTTTCTGTTTTTGAGGAAAACTGAAATATTTAACCTGTGACCCAGAGGAAAACCAGGAGGTGAGCATAGCACAAGAGAAAAGAGGTAAATTTCCGTATACTGCTAACATCCCCTTTCCCCTACACCCCCCACACTCTCCACATCCCCTTCTTCTTGAGGAAAACGAAAGCTTCAACTCAGCAGGACATTGGAAGAGTAAAGAGAGCACCAGAGAGAAGGAGTAGAAATATGGAGAAGTTTTTAAACTATTGTTATTAATGAGGGGGATTTTTTCTTTGTTTGGTTAGTTAATTTTGTTTGGTTAGTATTTTTTTGTATTTCTGCATTAATTTCAAAAAAATTGTTTAAAAAAATAAATGGACTAGCATTAAATTCCAGTCTCTGTATATACAACACATTCCTGTTCATTGATAGCAGAATTTGGAGTATAACAAATTATTGGAGGATGGAGGCAAAACTTTTTTGTGAGGCTGCAGTATTTTAGTAAGCTATCTTTCTATTAAAGACTTTAGTGGATGGTTGAAGGCAAGGAATAAAGCTAGAGTGTGCTAGCTTCTCATGGTCCTCTGTGCTAGCTAGTGTGCTAGTTTCTAGGTTGCTAGTTTCTTATGGTCCTGGAAAACATCTCACATAAATTATAACTGATTTGTTGTCAGTCGGGAGGATCACTTGAAGTCTGAGTGAATTGAAGAGGCGGGTTTTGACTCATATGACTCAACATATCAAATGTTGGTGACCTGTATGTTAGAAGACGTATAAGTTAGAAAATTTGCCAAAAATCTGAGAAAAAGATGAGAAAACAGCTGGCAACCTAAGAAAGCTCATAATAGGCAGAAACATGGGTGAAGGTTAATGCATACATAAAT
This sequence comes from Nettapus auritus, assembly GCA_011076525.1. Lineage (NCBI taxonomy): Eukaryota > Metazoa > Chordata > Aves > Anseriformes > Anatidae > Nettapus > Nettapus auritus. The sequence continues at coordinate 167,964,131 of CM021765.1, forward strand.
TTGATTAAAAAATACTTCTGATCATGTCTTTGGTGATTGGAGGGAGGTACGTGTCTCTGCTTTACTCAAAAATACTTTGACTCAAGTATTTATCTACTTTACTCAAAAATTACTCCCAAAATACTTTGTCAAAGGAAGTTGGAACCAAAATTGGCATCATTATTTTTCCTTATTTTGCATCTCGCTTCACTTAGGTTTTCTGCTCTCCAACAAAAAAAGAGGTGTTTATATCTCTTCCTGAAAAAGACTATCTTCATTTGTGCCCCAGACTCACTCTCATTTTGCCAAGTGCCTTCCCTGCTTTACATCCTTTGCTCTTCTCTCACAGATCTTACTATTCCACAAGTCTCCTTACGTATACTTATGCCACAAGTCTCCTCTGCAGTAACATTTTACATACTGTCAATTTACAAAATCCTGCAGATTGTGTTACATTGTTAGAAAACGCTCAATACATGTCTTGGTTTATTTGTGCCAGAGTGTTAGACAAGTATATATTAATTGCACCTTTTTTAGGTTACTTGTACCTTATGTGTGCAACAGACCACTACTTTGGGTAAAACACAGCTTTCCTACAATATGGTCTACCTCTGCTGCCGTGCCTCCAGCAGTCCTAGCTGCACAGCACCATTTTTCTGTGGGAGATACATAGGATGTACTTTTAAACAAAATATGTGGGACCAGTGTTTTGCTGACTGTGGATGTCTTCTGGTATGTGAAGTAAGTAACTGCAGAAATTTAAATTCAGGTGTCCTGAGCTCTTAAGAAATATTTTCTTTGAAAACGTATTCAAAAGCTTTTGTTTTAAGTGAAGGTACTGAAATAAGACAGTACAGACTGAAAGCATGCTGTCATCATTACATTTTTATTTTTATTTTTAATTTGGTTTGTATTTTATGTCAACATTTGCAGCTGCAAATACATACATGTTTGTGATTTTTATTTTTAGGTTCTAAAGGATTTTCAAGTGACTTAGCAAGTTTGACAGTGGTTTTGTATATCACCGTCCAGGAACTAAACATAAATTTTATTTAAATATCTCTTTTATCTCTGATGTATTTTGTTGTACTAGAAACAAGATCTGATTTTTGAAGTATCCTCACTGTTTTGAGTCCAAGTGATTTTGAATGCAATATTTTGTATGTAGTTTTAAGTTTTACCTAAAGCAAAACTTGATGTTGAAAAATAATATCTATACACATATACATACACATACATCATAGTGCAGAATGTTGAAACTAATGTGGGATGACTGACAATACTATCACACATTAATAATACATGGAATAATTTCTCTTGGGTTATCAAATCATGTATTCATAAAAATCTTTCAAATATCAAATAATCAGAGATTATTTGATAGCTGCACTACACATAGCAGAACTATCTTATAGCAAATATATTTTAGCAGCTCTTACTAGTGAATCCTTCACTGTTGTCAGAACAGTAGCTTTGTGTAACAGTAGATCAGAGTGTAAATATTTAGGTATAATAGAAGCCTGCAGGGATAAATGGAGATAATATCGAGAAGATTATTCTAGGAGTTATTGAAAAACAGCTGAAGGACAGTGCAGTCATTGGTCAGAGCCAACGTGGGTTCACTAGGGGAAGGTCATGTCTAACAAACTTAATTTCCTTCTGCAACAAAATCACCAAGCTAGTTGATCTAAGGAAGTCAGTTGATGTAATCTTTCTGTATTTCAGTAAAGCTTTCAATACTGTCTCTCACAGTATCCTTCTGGACAGAATGACCAGAGTACAGTTAGATACAAGCATAGTAAAATGAGTGAACAATTGGCTGACAGGCTAGGCCCAAATGGTTCTTGTAAGTAGGGTTACATCAGGCTGCCATACTAGAGTATGGATTCCAAAAACAATTCCTTTGCTATTGAAAGACATATGAAAGCCTGAGGCCTGGGAAAACATAAGGAGATAGAATTTGTTTCCAGGAGTTAGTGAAAATCCTTTATAACAGTGAAGTTACTAATCGCATCTCCTAGCATTGCAAAATATATGACCTCTGTGCTTAGCAAACTGAAAACAAAGATCATTTACATAGTCATTTTCCTACTTATTTCATAAGATTCTGATAATATTTTTATCAGTTATAATGGTTGTTTAGCATGTATACAGTATGAGATAGATTATAAAACTGGTAAGGTTATTCCAAATAAGCATTAGATTTTTTTTTTTTTCTTAATGATTTGAATGACTGAAATGTTACAAATGTATTACAAGTGCATTTACAAATACAAATGTATTTTGGTCAAAAGAATTCTGTCTATATTGTGCAACAAAATTTTACCATGGGGGAAAAAAATAAATCAATCTGGATATCCAATAAAACCACACAAACCCTCTCATTGCAAAGTGCATATTCAAGTCAATGCTTGCCATGGCAGCTGGCACCCTTGATTAGAATGTACAGCAACAAAGTTATCAAAGACATCAAAGATGAGATGACAAAAAAAAAGTCATTCATAACATAAGCTTAATATTATGAGCTAAACCTGAGAGACTGATATCTAGAACTCTAACATTCTGAAGAGTGACATAGATTCCACTGTTTTGTTTTTTTCTTCAAATGTTATATTTATATAAAGAAAAAAATAAATCTAACCAGTTATCTGCAATGTGGAAGTCTAAAATAAGTCCATGCTTTCCCTCTATTCAATTAAGTCTAGTCTTTGCAGCAGGTAGACACTAGAAAGCTAGTCATCTTATTAGATTGAGTTATTTACAATAATCAGTTTCTGAACTCCTTTGCTTTTATTGATTGCAAAGGTCCCAACTGACTACACTGTGAGATTACACAGCTATATCACCTAACAGACAACTACATTTGATGTCTGAATCTGGAGTTGATCTTATTTTAACTGTGTTATAAATACATTATATCTGAAGTGCTAGGGAAGACCAAAAGTTGTCACTGGTTTGGAATAAGTGAGTAGTTTAGCACCTTTATGGCTATTTGGATTCATGATCTCTGATCTCAAGTATTTTTTGAGTCAATGTGCTTGAAATACCCTCAGCACTTATAAGTAGTGTGACTGTATTGAGTTCACTAAATAGACCAGTAGTCAGAATGGCTTTTGTTCTAAGACATAACTTGTGAAGGAAATGGCACCTCTGCTTTTCATGTTGGCAACCTGATTAAAACACAAGACCAAGAAGACATCTCCAGAAACCAAGAGCAATTGTACAAATTATCTGCTGTGACATGATGGATACTGGATATAATATGTACTGAATATATGCCTATCTCTCATGTGACTTCAAAGAATTTACTATTCCTTTGATGTGGAAACATTACATGGGGCACAATAACTTCTCTGAAGCTTTAGCTTTCTTTAAGTTATTCTTTAAGTTATTTCCTTTCTTTAGCTGTCATTTACAATGCAAAACACTCTACTTCAAAATACACTTTCTTGACTTTCCCACTTTTGGCTTAATGAAAACCAATGGACTGATAATTAGTCACAATAATTAGTTACATTCTCCTCAAGCACACATGGAAATACACACATGCATGTACAGAGGAAGAATTATGTTTTGACAGAAAACTTAACTATATCAGACAGAATAAATGTTTCTTCTGAAAGTATGTGACTGTTTTTCCTATGCAGCCAGTGAAAATGAATACTCCTGAAGACCTTTAGAGAAAAAAATGGTTAAAATCAATGTCTCATTTTAAGAATTGAAGTGGGAAAAAAGCTAAGGTGAAAAGCATATCAACAAAACTCAAACACCTAAAACACAGTCAACTCCAAAGGTAGATGTCTAAATCTAGAGTCTAAAATATCACCACAGAATCACTTTATAAACCTCTCCAGAGTCTGCTTTGTCTGATCTATTTAAAGTATTCATTTGGACTGAGATAAATTGCCATCCTGAGGCACTTATTCTTTCTGATGGCTATGAAAGATTCTAATGTGACATTCCAGAGATTAAACTAATCTTACCCAAGATGCCAACTATTTACAAGGAAGTCAGATGCAGAAGTTAGTCAGAATATATCTGCTTTTTATGGAGAGGTGTTACAGCTATCATAAAGTTGCATCCCATCAGAAGTACCTTTTAGCATGCAAAAAGCTCTGCTGAGAGTGGTGAAGTTTCATAGATATTAACTTTGATGACTAAAGAATAGGAAAGACTCCAAGCAAGCAAACAATGCTTTGAAGAAATAATCTGAATTGTTTATTCAAATTGCAGTTTGGCATTTAGAAAAAAAATAAACAACGTCCAATAACTAAGCATTTTGATGACCGTGTTCAGGTACCACTGAACAAGTATACAGTGAAGCAAGCAAACAAGCAAGAAAATAATTAACCCAAAAGTTCTGAGTACAAACTCATAGGAATATTCATACAGGATTCAGATGTGTCTATTTATCAACATAGCACAAATAATAAAGATATTCTTATAATCTATTATATTGATTTTTTTAAAATTGATTTTTTTTTTTAATCTCTTGAGATTGCATCCCTTTCTGTACTCAGTCTATCACTTCTTTACTCTTTAAAACATAGTTAAAATAGCTGACTTCCTTTCTAGAGAGCTTTGAGGTATAAAAATTGAGGATCACCATGAATATAGATTTTTTAAAACTATGTTTTATTTTTAATACACTTGCTAAGACATTGTTAATTTGAACACCATTGTGGAGATAGACTACCGGAACCACTCCCTACCTTTCCTGAGACAGGCCCAAAAAGCAGACAGGCCACATGATATAGCAGATTCCGTATGCTCTCTTCACCTGGCTGAACACAGTGATTCAAAGGATAAGAGGCGATGGCAACAGGATGCTACCTGGCACAGCAGGCTTGTCTCCTCAGTGACTTGACTACCCCACCTTCCCAGGTGTCCTTGTCTAATAGGTATGAAGCCCTGCAAATTGACCTGAACAATATTGAGGACAATGGTTCATCTGGCTTGGAGGTATTGCTGAGGTTAAGTCTGCCTGTGCCCTGTATGAAAACTGCTTTTGCAAAGAAAAAAAGATGGGTCATTGTCATAGGAGGCTCCCTTCTGAAGGGAACAGAAGGCCCAATATGCAGACCACACTACTTCAGAGGGAAGTGTGCTGCATCTCTGGGGCCTGGGTTAGAGATGTGAAGAGAAAGCTTCCTACCCTGATGCAGCCCTCAGATTATTATCCATTATTGATTTCTCAGGTAGGCAGTGATGATGTTCCAGCAAGTCCAAGGACAATCAAGAGAGACTTCAGGGCCTTGGGAAAACAGGTTAAGGGATCAGGAGCACCAGTTGCATTCTGCTCCATCTCTCCAGTTGCAGGGAACAGGGAGCTATGCAGCAGCAAAGGGAAAAGGGATATTGATGGGTTGAAAACCCAGAAGTGCCTGAGAACGATCACATTGGAATTAGGGCTTCTGCACCCAAAAAGGTGACAGGATCACTAACTCAGCTGAAAGGCATCTACACCAATGAACACAACATGGGTAACAAACAGTGGGAGCTGGAAGCCATTGTGAAGTAGGAAAACTATGATATAGTTGCTATCACAGAAGTGTTGTGGGATTATTCACACAGCTGGAGTGCTGCAGTAAATGGCTATAAACTCTTCAGAGGGGATAGGCTAAGAAGGAGTAGCCCTTATTGTCTAGGGCTGAAGAATGGTAATGACAGGGATGATTGCTTATTGGTAAGAACTGGGGAGAAGGCCAGCAATGTAGATGTCATTGAGAGAGTCTGGTGTAGACTGCCCAACCAGCAAAAAGAGGCAGATGAAATATTCTATAAGCAGCTGGGAGAAATCTCATAATTGCTAGCCCTTGTTCTCATGGGGAACTTCAATTTACCAGATGTCTGCTGGAAATACAATACAGAAGAGAGAAAACAGTCTAGGAGGTTTCTAGAGTGTGTGGAAAATAATTTCCTGACAGAACTAGTTAGTAAGGCAACAAAGGGATGCTGCCACACTGAACCTTTTGTCTGTCAACAGAGAAGAACTTGTGGGTGATGTGAAGGCTGGAGGGCGTAGTGATCACAAATTAATAGAATTTTCAATTCTTGGTAGAGTAAAGAGGGGGATCAGCAGAACTGCCACCCTGACTTCGGCCTGTTTAGGAGACTGGTTGGAGGAGTCCCTTGGGAGGCAGTCCTGAAGGGCAAAGGGGACCAGAAAGGCTGGACACTCTTTGAGAAGGAAATCTTAAAGGCACAGGAGCAGGCCATCCCTGTGTGCCAAAAGACCAGACTGAAAAGAGAGTTTTGGCTAGAACTAAGGAAGAGAAAGAGATTTTATGACCTTTGGAAGAAGGATTACAAATATGTCATTAAACTATGCAGGGAGAAAATTAGAAGGGTCAAAGCCCAACTGGAGCTTAATTTGGCTACTGTTGAAAGCAATAAAAAATGCTTCTGTAAATACATTAGCAACAAAAGGAGGACTAAGGAGAATTTCCATCATTTATTGGATCTGGAGGGAAATACAGTGATGACGGATGACGAAAAGGCTGAGGTACTTAATGCCTTCTTTGATCAATCTTTAGTAGTAACACCAGTTTTCTCTGGATACATTGAGCCCTCCCTGCACTAGAAGATATGGTTGGGGAGCAGAGTGAAGCCTGCGTAGTCCAAGAAGAAATGGTTAGTAATCTGTTACACCACTTAGATGCACACAAATCTGTGCAGACAGATGGGGTTCACCCAAGGGTACCGAGGGAGTTGGTATAAGGGCTAATCAATCTGCTTTCCATCATTTATCAGCAGTCCTGGTTATCAGGGGAGGTCCTAGTCAACTGGCATTTAGCAAAGGTGACACACATCTACAAGAAGGAAGATCCAGGGAACTACAGGCCTGTCAGTCTGACTTCAATGCCAAGGATGGTTATGGAGCAGATAATCTTGAGTGCCATCATGTGGCACATACAGAGCAACCAGGTGATCAGGCCGAGTCAACAAGGTTTTATTAAAGGCATGTCCTGATTGACTAACTGTATCTCCTTCTATGACAAGATGAAACACTTAATGGTTGAGGGAAAGACTGTGGATGTTGTCTACTTAGAGTTCAGTAAAGCTTTTGACACTGTTTACCACATCCTTCTCCTGAAGAAAATGGCTGCTCAAGGCTTACATGGACATATGCTTCACTGGGTAAAGAACTGGCTTGGTGGCTGGGCCCAAATTGTTGTGATAAATAGAGTTAAATCTAATTGCAGTTCAGTCACGAGTGGTTTTCTGCAGGGCTCGGTACTTCAGCTAGTTCTCTTCAGTATCTTTATCAATGACTTGGACTAGGAGACTGAGTGCACACTCACTAAAAGATGACGCCAAGTTAGAAGTGTTGACCTGCTTGAGGGTAGGAATGTTCTACAGAGGGATCTGGAAAGTCTGAATCAATGGGCCGAGGCCAACTGTATGAGGTTCAGCAAGACTAAGTGCCAGGTCCTGCACTTGAGTCACAACGACCCCATGCAACGTTACAGTCTGGGGGAAGAGTGGCTGGAAAGCTGCCTGGTAGAAAAGGACCTGGAGGTAGATAGCCAGCTGAATATGCTACCTGATACTTCCTCTCTTCATTTCTTTCCAGCCAAGTTGGATGCCCTTGCAAAATACTACCCATGTGTGATACATACACAGTACAACATAATATTCCAGGGAGATGTGCCAGAACACTGATCCTGAATCCTGGTCACTCTGTGACCTAAACACAGAAGGTCTTCTCTTCTTCAAATAGTTTCCATTTCTGGAGGAGGATTTTTAAAGGCATGAATTATTTACCAGGAGTGACCTGATCATTTAGATAAAGACTCTCAGCTTATAGATGTCAATTAGCTTCACTCAATTTATACCCAGTTCTTATTTCCTTAGAAGCCACACTGAGTCTCCTAATAAAGTGTTGATGTTGGTGATGATCAGATTTTTTTTTTTTTCTCCTATTGCTAGAAATCAATGTACATTTACTTTATTTAGCAATAGAAAGCAAATGAGACTGATGCTATTATTTATTAATGGTTTGTATTACTGTTTCTGCTACCAAATTGAATGAGCTAAACTTTCAGTAGAAGGAAATGACAAAGCTGGATTTTTCATTTAAAAGGGGCAAGGGGGAGGAAGAGATGCATTTATGCTCTAGCATTTTCTATGATTTTAATGGATTTCCAAGTGCTGCTTAAGATCCTATGAATATTGTGCAACAGGAAAAAAACAATAACTGATTTAAGTATTCTGAACAATTGTTCTTCATGATTTCAGTATTTAAGGTTACATGGCTAAATGCAATCAATGTTATGTGTCCAATGCCAGCACTTTGTGACAGATTAAAGGTTGATTTATTTAGAACATTTTTTCAAGCAATTGTTCTCCATAAATAATTACTAGATGATTAATATTATATGGATTTTCTGAAAGTTTAATGTTATAAAAGGCCAGTAAGAATATTATGATTCAGACAATCAACTTAAAATTAATAAAACTTTTATGGATTATAATATTCATTGCTATGCACCGTAGGTATGACAAAGATTTATCTGAAATTACTGCTTGGATGCATTAGAGGACAACTGCTTGACTATTAGAAGATATCATTTAACTGAAAAAAAATAATTTTATTGCATGCCTTTCAGTTTCTTCGGTGAATGAAAAAGAGACAGGAATTGTATACAATTTCTTCGAATTATAGAATCATAGAATATCCTGAGTTGGAAGGGACTCATAAGGATTGAGTCCACATATTTACACAAGTTAAAAGCAAGTTGAATCCTACTCTTGTCCTTTACCTCACCTTTTTGCACTGAAGTATCTTAAGAATTAGAATACTAACAGGACGAATTCCACAAATCATACTGTATTTATTCCCTTCCCTTCCCTTCCCTTCCCTTCCCTTCCCTTCCCTTCCCTTGTCCTCCCCCTCCCTCTCTTCCCCTCCTCCTCCTCCTCCCACTCCTCCTCCTCCTCCCACTCCTCCTCCTCCTCCCCCTCCCCCTTCCCCTTCCATTCTTCTTCAGAAGGATTTTAAAGAACATTTTTGCAGCAATTCTATTAGCTGAAATTTATTCACATAAAGGCAATCATTCAGATTAGTTACTTTGTGAAATTAAGAAAGTATGTATAATTTAGTTATTCTCAAAAGCATGCTTCATACCACGCAGCAAACTCAGGTTAAGAGCTATAATACTGTGAACTAGAGTGACAGATTCCTATATTCATGTGGCAGACCCAAGTCACTGTATAAAAAGCACCCTACACCAGGATGCCTTCCCTTCTATCACTGTGATGGTTTTACTCGGGTGGGCAGCCGAGTTCCACCACAACCGCTCTCTCACTCCCCCTCCTCAAAGAGGAGTGAGGAGAAAATACGATGAAAGGGGCTCAAGGGTTGAGATAAGGACTAGGAGATCGCACAATAATTATTGTGACGGGCAAAACAGACTCAGCATAGAGAGAAAGTAAGATTTATTGCTTATACTAACAAGCTAGAGAAGTGAGAAACAAAGGAAAGAAACGAAAAGCACCTTCCCCCCCATCCACCCTCTTCCACCTCCTCCCCCCGAGCGGCGCAGGGGAACGGGGGAATGGGGGTTATGGTCAGTCTACAGCACTTCTTCTCTGCCGCTCCTTCTTGGTCACTCTCGTCCCCTGTGCTGTGGGGTCCCACCCACGGGATGCAGTCCTTGCCAAACTGATCCAGCGTGGGCTGTCCACAGGCAGCAGCTCTTCAAGAACTGCTCCATATATGGGTCCGTACCACGGGGTCCATCCCTTTGGAGCAAACTGCTCCAACCTGGGTCCCCCACGGGCAGCAGCTCCTGCCGGGTCACCTGCTCCTGCGTGGTCTCCTCTCCACGGGCTGCAGGTCCGGCCCGGAATCTGCTCCGGCAGGGGTCTTCCACAGGCCGCAGTCTCCTTCGGGGCACAGGCTCCACCGTGGTCTCCTCCACGGGCTGCAGCGTGGAACCCTGCTCCACCGTGGTACTCCATGGGCTGCAGGGGGACATCCTGCTTCACCATGGTCCTCACCACAGGCCGCAGGGGACTTCTGCTCCGGCGCCTGGAGCACCTCTCCCCCTCCTTCTTCACTGACCTTGGCGCCTGCAAGGCTGTTTCTCACTCCTCTCACCCTCCCAGCTGCTGAGTGGCGCAGCGGTTTTTTTCCTGTCTTAAATATGCTCTCACAGAGGCGCAAAACAACATTGCTTATTGGCTCAGCTCTGGTCAGCAGTGGGGCCCTTACGAAACATGGGGCAGCTTCTAGATCCTTCTCACAGAAGCCACCGCTATGGCCCCCCCTGCTACCAAAACCTTGCCATGTAAACCCACTACAATCACGAAGACAGTTTTTTTCACATTAAGCACTACAGCAAGAGCAACCAACCAACCAACCAAACAAACAAAAAATACAAATATGTACTTCTCTGCAGGGGAGCAATAGAATTTTGAATTTACTACAATTGCATCTGATAAAATTGAGTGATCATTAAGTCAGACACAATTGTACTTAATCTGTATTTACAAACAAACAAACAAACAAACAAAATCACTCTGCTATCAAAGCTATGTGCAATTTAACTTATGGCTGTAAGTGTTTAGGATTTCTAGTCAGGGATATCCAAAACTTCTTGACTCCTGAAACAGGCAAGCAAATAATTGAATGTAGAGGAATGCTTAGCTAGCTAGACAGTAGAATGAATCATTGTCTGCGTACTGAGATTGGAGTAGAATATTTACTCAATGTTATCTGTTGGTCGGAGAGGAGGTTGCCTGAGTCTGTATTTGTAGGGTGTGCTGCTGGGGACCAGGAGGAGAGGGATGTGTGAAAACTAAGTAACGAAAGCTTGCCAGACCATCACATCTCGGGCAGGAAGCAAATGGACACCGAGGACATAAATTGGCTCGGACCGATGGGAACACTGCAAGCTTGCCAAATCGCTGCATTCTGGGTGAAGGGTGAAAAGCATGCCATGAGGAAGACCTACGGCCTTCCTCCCAAAGACCACTGCCCACAATTCTTGGAAGAATCTGCGCAAGTGCAAAGGACTGATAAGCTTCGTTCTTCAAATCACTCCAAATATGCATGTTTTTATTAGAATAAAATAAAAAAAATCAACATTATAATTAATTCTGCTTTATGCATACTATAATTAAAATTAAGAAAATTGAATGGTAATCAACTTCATAATATCTTGGACAATTTGTAAAGGTCTTATTTTATATTTACAAATGAAACAACTGTGAAACACTACATTTTTTTTTCTGAAAATAAAATGGCTTAAGCTGCTGACAAGCCGTATTGGGTTTGTGTGGCAAGGTTTTTGTATCAGGGGACTGCAGGAGTGGCCTCTGTGAGAAGAGTCCAGATGTTGCCCCATGGTAGATATGGCCAGTTCCAGCTGGCTCCAAAAGGGACCCATCACTGCACAGAGCAGAGCCAATAAGCAACGTTGTCTGACCCTCTGTGAGAGCAGATTTAGGAAAGGAAAAAAAAAAAATAAAAATGCTGTGCAACAGCAGCAGGGAGAATGAGGAGCGAGAAACAGCCCTGTAGGCACTGAGGTCAGTGCAGAAGGAGGAGGGCAGGAAGCGCACCAGGCACTGGAGCAGAAGTTCCCCCAAGGCCTGTGGAGAGGCCCTTGGTGGAGCAAGCTGTCCCCCTGCAGCCCATGGGTCCCACATGGAGCAGATCTCCACACTGCAGCCCATGGAGGAGCCCATAGTGAGCAGGGGGATCTGACCTGAAGGAGGTTTGTAAGACTCCCTTTACAGAATTTTTGTTCCTTTACTTGCATATTGAAATATTTACTTGCCTTTACTGTGACAGTGGTCAAACACTGGTCACCTGCCTCCAGGAGAGGTGGTAGAAATGCTGTGCCTTTTAGTGTTCAAGAGTCATTTGGATAATGCCCTCAATCTGCTTTAACTTTTGATTAGCCAAGTGGTCAGGCAGCTGAAAGTGGTGGTCTTATGTCCCTTTCAAGCGAAGCATGTTATGCTTCTATATTATGCTATTTTTTCCTTAAAAGATTATTTTCTTTATCAAGGCTTGCAGAGTGGCAACATCTTAACGTTAGATACTTTATATTAGATATATAATATCTAATACATTAGATATATTAGTTATTAGCACCTCTCCCTCCACTCCCCTCAAGAGGAATCTGTAGTCTGAGACAAGGTCTTCCCTCAATCTCTTCTCTGAACACAGCAAGTGACCTCAGCTGTTCCTCATATGCCATACCTTCCAGATCTTTTACCATCTTTCTTGCACTCCTCTGGACACTCTAATAGTTCTATGTCCTTATATTACAATACCCAAACCTGCACACAGTACTCAAGATGGGGCTGCATGAGCACAGTATAGAGCAGGACAATCGCTTCTCTTGATTGACTAGCAAAGCCGTATGTGATGCACACCAGGATACGGTTGGACCTGCTGGCTGCCAAGGTACACTGATGACTCATACTCATCTTGTTGTCAGTCAGAACCCCTAGTTGCCTTTCTGTGGGGCTGCTCTCTAATCTCTTGTCTCCCAGTCTGTACGTATATCCAGGGTTGCCCCATCCCAGGTGCAGAATCTGTCACTTGCTCTTGTTGAACTTCATGCAGTTGATGATTGCCCAGACCTCTAATTTGCCAAGGTCTTTCTGCAAGGCCTCACCTGCTTGGACAGAGTCAACAGCTCTTCCCAATTTATTATCACCTGCAAACTTATTATGCATTTCAAGCCTGCATCCAGATCATTTACAAAAACATTGAAGAGAACTGACCACAGAATGCAACCCTGGGGAACCCCACTAGTGACTCGTCATCAGCCTCATGTAACCCCATTTTCTGTAATTCTTTGAGCCTGATCCATCAGCTAGTTGTACACCCATCATATTTTGCATTTGTCTAGCTGTATACTGGATATTTTGTCCAGAAAGATACTGTGAGAAGCAGTATTGAAATCTTTGATAAGATCCATAATGATAACATCTACTGGCTTCTCTTGGTCAGCTAAGTGGGTAACCTTGTCATAAATGGAAATTTATTTAGTTAAACAGGACTTTCCCCTAATGAACCAATGCTGGCTATGACCAATTGTCCTTCAGGTGGTTTTCAATAAGTCCCAAAATAATTTTCTCCATAATTTTACAAGTCACTGAAGAGACTGACAGGCCTGTAATTCTTCTCTTCTTACCATCCTGAAAACTGGCACAACATTTGCCAGCTTCCAGTCAACTGGTACCTCTCCAGATTCCCACGACCATTGAAAAATAATTGAGAGAGGTCTTGCAATGACATCAGCCAGATCTTTGAGTACCCTAAGTAGAATCATATCAGGGCCCATAGACTTACGTGTATCCAGCTGGAGCAGCAAATCCCACACAAGTTTGGAGTTGGCTGGGAGTTTATCATTCCTGCAAACAATTCATTTTTGGTTCATACAAATCATCATTGGTGTTGAACACAGGTGAGGAAGTCATTAAATGTCTCTGCTTTGTCTACATCCCTATCTGTGAGACAATCAACCTCATGAAATAACAGACTGATGTTACCTTTTACTGTTAGCATACTTTAAAAGGCCCTTTTTGATGTCCCCCATAGTACTGGCTACCTTCAACTCTAATTGAGCTTTTGGCACACGAATTTTCTCCTTACAATGATGAGCTGCATTTCTGTAGTCTCTGTGTATCACCTAACCTCTCTTGCGGTGTCCACATACTTTCCATGTTGAAATTATATTCAATTGGATGCATAAAAAATACCATATAGTTTAAGATGGTGTCTGAACTTCCAAGTTTCAGGGAATCTAGCTAATTTATATGAAACGGCAGCACAAAGTAGAAAAATAATAGTTTCAATACTTTTATTTATTTCAAGTTAGCTCTGTAAAGAGATAAATACAAAAAACTGATTGGACTAAATGGATGTTCCTTCCATAGAATCTAGCTGATCAACTGCACTTGAAATGATACGCTGGTATCATAACTTCAAATTTCATGCACCTTTTGACATGTTAGCTCTCTTTGAGGAAACTACATGTGTGACAAGCTGCACAGATTAGCCAAATGGCAATTATTTTTATGAGTGTGGCTATGCAAAATATGAATATGAGCAATTTAACCTTGAGGAGATCTCTAAAAAGAGTGCTTCTTCATTGATATAACTTTGGGACATTACTTAAGATATTTTAATATGAGTCCTACTGTAGTATTTACTCTGATTAATTTAAGTTTCTAATTTGCATCTTAATTCCAGATGTGCAATGAACTTGTACCTAACTAAGTACCTAATTTTCCCCTATTGTTTTTAGAGAAAGTTATATGAGTTAGGATCCTCAATAGGGAGATTCCATCCATATTTTAGAAACTTATTTCTGTACTTATGTGTCCACGATTGAGTTTTAGAAATTGACACCTAACAGGGGAAGACTGAGTCACAAAACATTTCCAATAGAAGCTTATGAAAAAATCTCCTTTAAAAATATAATTATATATTTACTCAAGATACTGGTGTGGCCTATAGCTATACACATAATTAAATAATGTAATAGTAAATGATGGTATGAGTTTGGGGAAGTGAAGTTCGTACTACATTCTCTTTCAGTTCAAATTGTTTCACAGATTTATTCAATTAATATTAGTAATAGACTAAATAGATTTTAGTTTCAGACAAAAACAAAACAAAACAAAAAGAAAACTTCTATTAGGAGGAGGAGTTGTCATGAAAGCACAAGACAGGTTGTCACTGTAACAGTACATACAGTGTAGGCATGGTTGTAGCTGAATGAAGCAAAAAGTGACTTGTGGTAGGTTCTCCAAGTCTGTTTGTATTACCTCCATTGGTAGCAGAAGCAGAATAATAGTGCACAGTTAAACCAGGCTGTCCTAATGTAGAGCAAATGTGTCTTTTCCAAAAGCTCATCATAGTTTGAGGCAGTAGACAGTGGGTATTCCATGCAGTATTTCTCTAATATATCGTGAAAAGCCTATCCTATTCCCAGATTTTCCCTAATGTTCCTGGTCAGGGTTATTTCAATGTGTACATTCACAGAGCCTCAAAACAGACTGAAAACAGACCCCCTACTCTAGCTACTTCCATATTAGATCATATTCAGTTTTGCTGGGAATCTCTGTCAGAATTTGGAGACTATACAGAGTTATTTTTGTATTTCTGCTAGAGTTCAAATACCATGACATGTCATACAGAGGAGCACTGCTTCTTAGAGCTTGATGCCATCCAGAAGCTGTGCACACAGAGCTTCTGTCAGCCTTGATGTGATCAAAAAGAGGAAACAGTCAACATCTGGCAGATCTGTAGCTACCTAAAACCTACACAATATATGAGTTTAAAGATCAATGCTAATACACAAAACAAAAAGGTGCAATAGGTCCTGACTCTGCCTGCCTTCAGTTATTGACAGGGGAAAATAGCAAGCATTAGATATTTGCCTGACAGTAGGCACTGAAAAACGTAGAGAGGAAGCTACACAGTTTGATACATACTACTGACTTGAGGTAATTGTTATATCAGTTTGGGAATGTGGGGTCTGAGGTTTCAAAAATTGAATCTAAAATTGCTTGCAGCATTGACCTAACATTCTCTATATCAGGAAAAGAAGAAAGCAGAAAGGCCAGAGAAACACAGAAGAAATAACAGAAGCAGAATTAGGTTAGAGGGAAGAAGCTAGACAGCAAGCAAAGTCAAACAGCTAGGCACAGCAGAGATAGCGGTGGTTTATGAAATGCATTAATGTCTGCAGAATTAATGTGCTGTGTACAGAGATGTGAGCCATGAGAGTATTACATTATAGGGAGGAGTAATACAAAGGAAAGCTTTCATTTAAGCAGATAGAAAGTGGCTGTGAGGTTGACAGAAATATTTCTTTCTGATCTATTATGCTCTTTCATAAATAAAGATGCTTTGCCAAATAGAAACGATGTGTTGTGCTTTTCCACAATGATCCATGTAAAATATTAACTCAACAACATCACATTATTTTTTTTTCTACTGCACTACTTTCACTGCATGTAAAACAACTTCTATTTCCCCTTTATAAGTTGAAAAATAAAAAGGTTTTAAACAAGAATGAAACAATGATAACACTTACAAAAAAGTGTTTTTTTTTCTTATTATTTTTTTTCCTTTCCTTTCCTTTCCTTTCCTTTCCTTTCCTTTCCTTTCCTTTCCTTTCCTTTCCTTTCCTTTCCTTTCCTTTCCTT
>CM021765.1:167985294-168021349 GCA_011076525.1 Nettapus auritus
TTTTTTTTTTTTTTTTTTTTTTTTTTTTTTTTTTTTTTTTAATCACAGATGATGCAGAAACAAATGTCTCAACTGGATTAACATACATAAAAGTGGAAAAAAAGTTCAGAATAATTTCTGCAAATAAATGCTAGTACATATTTCAGGTGTGCATTGAGAGGTCAAAAAGATTCTGACTGCAAGATGGGGCTGAATACAATTGCTTGAAGGATCTTGTGGTTTGATCTCATGAACCAAAAGCTGTCTTTTATTTGTACATATGTATATCTACTTAGGATTAATTTGTGTTTTAATCTGATATATATATATATATTTACTTTCTGCTGGAATGCCACAGAAATAACAATAGATCTTGATGAAATTTATTTCTGATTGCTTGTTAGATCTTGACTTAATAAAACATTTCAGAAATTGATTGGACCTAAGGCTATTTTAAAAACTGCTATTATTATTTACATAATTTATCGTTTGAATTAAGAGAGTTACCTAGATCATTTAAAATCATTGAGAAAGTCCCTTGGGGGAAAAAAAAAAAAAAAAAAAAAAAAAAATAGCAATCTTTTATTCTTTTTCAGGTACACACTGATACTATTTTATGCTTATTTAGCAAACTAGTAGTTAATAACAGTATAGAGTGTTTCAAGATGTATTCAGTAATAGCCTGTGACTTCAAACATTACTCAGACATTAGCATTGCTGCAGTTAGAACAAAGGATAATTATTAAAATATGAAAGTATTTATGTTTGTAGTAACATTTACATTGCATACAGAATGATAAACAAGATGTAAATCAGACCTATAAGACATTACTCTTGCCCCAAAAAACATGTGCATGTGCACAGATGTACATATGTACAGTTCTTGTGCACTAGTTTTTATGCAGTCTGTCTTTAGTGCTGTTACCAAATAAATTCTTACAACTTTAGCTTTCTCATCACCATATTCTCTATGCTTCATTCTTTATTTAATATCTCACTGTTGTTTGTTGTTTTATTATTGTTTCTGGAAGCCATATTGAATCTAGTGTTGCTTTTTTTCCCTCTTGTTTTGTTTTGATTTTTGTTATTGTTTATTTGTTTTTTCTTTTCCACTTTGATTCTCTGTTAAATGCTCCCTTAAGGAACTGGGCTGCAGAAAATACTGTGATTCTCAAAAACTTAACATTAAAGGCAATCAGCATAACAGAACTTGTTAAGCTAAATGTACCAGGACCATCTGGCAGATCGCAAGTAACCACCATTTCATAATTATTAATAATATGATACCCTCTGATTTTATTTTTCACACTTTCTGCTCAATACAAAATCTTAAATTTGCCATTATTTCATCAGGAAAATCAGAAAAAAAAAAGTAAAACACATATAGTAAAACTGTTTTTAAAAGAAAATTATCTTTCTAATTCTACTCAGAATGATTAAAGATTTATGTACTTCTTCATGTTGATATATCAACCATCACTATCACCACAAGAAATCTTATTTTAAATCTAAAGATATGGACTGATTAACTAAGACTTTCTTAATCAGCACGGTCCTCAGGTATTTCTCTTATAATATGTATTATTATATGCATACTAAATATGAATATTTTTGTTTATTTTATGTATAATTCAAATAAGACTGTGAAAATGTTACCATGGCCTAGAAGGAGGGCAAAAATAAATAAATGATATAGTGCAACAACCAGTTGTCTGCACACCTTTAATTTGAATAAGTTACACTTTTTTTCTTTCCCTCTGAAATGTCCCACAAAGATGTTTAACATGGAGCACAAATTGCATTACTGTAAGGGATTCTGCAAACATGCAAGCTACCGAAATGTGTAAAGCAAAGTCACAATCCTTCAAAACCTCATCTGCAGCAGTATGATTACATGATTACACCTCTGAACTTCTCTTTTCATCTTACTTGAACCTGTTAATCAAAAAAAAATCAAAATCAAATGTTCTATAATGGAGATGAGTGATAACACCCCTGTATTTTGTCAGATTACTTGAATTTTAATAACATTCCCCTTTCAAAGTTCTTGAAATAATTTCAGTTTACTATAGTTTGACCTTGGCAATGACAATTTCATTCTATGGGATGCAACTGTAAAGGATGTATCTTGTTGTCTTATAATAAAATTTCTTATTTGTGACAGTATGGAGCAAATCAGAAATATACATTCTTTTCCCTTTGTAAATAAAAATATCAAATGAAATTATAATTATAAATATAGACCTTCTACATTATTTTTTAATGAGCTATGAGAAGAACTGAGAATTTACTTAATCCCTGACTAAAATTCTTATAGGTTTTCCCCACAAAACTACATTTTTGATACTTTTTTTTTTTTTTTTTTTTAGTTTATCTCTGCTCTTGTCTACTCATGATAGGCAATAAACCATATTAATCTCCCTATCCTGAGTCTGTTTCACCTTTGATTATAATTGCTGAGTGATCTCCTTGTCCTTATCTCAACCTTTGAGCACTTCCCATTGCATTTTCTTCCCCTTTGCCTTTGAGGAGGGGGAGGGAGAGAGTGGTTGTGGAGTTCAGCTGCCAAGATAGGTAAAACCACCACAGCATTGAGCTCCTCATCAACCAAAACCTCCAGGTACTTCTCATCAGGCTGCTCTCAATCCATTCTTTGACCAGCCTGTATTTACACTTAGGATTACCCTGACCCAGATGCAGGACCTTGCCCTTGACATATTTTACAGGCCTTTGTTTAAAGACCAATATTAATTAGATTGCACAGAAATAAATCAAGCAAGACACCTTAGACTGAAATTAACAAGAAATGAACCAATAACAAAAATAAGGATTTATTTATTTGTTTATTTATTTATTGGATTAAACTGTCGAGAAGTTGTTAATTAGAACATATCCCTGTCTGGTTTCATTTGGGAAACAGGATTAATTTTTCTCAAGACTAAATGCAGTATCAAAGAAAACTGTAAAACCTTTACATTTCTGAATTATGTATATACATGTGAATTCATTCAAATGTCTCTGTGTGACAGAAAGAAAAAAAAGCCAAAGAGACAAAGTTAGAGCAAAGCAGTATTATTCCAGAAAAAAATATATGACTAACTCAGATAGAAAAAAATTAAAAGGTACAAATGCATCACTAGAACAAAAATAATCAGAGCTGTCATAAATTGTGCAATGATGGCAGACATCTTTATAGCACATCCACATTTTTATAGCACATATAATTCATAATTATAGTATTTCAGCAAATCAGCTGGCAAAAAAAAAGAGCAATATTTAAAAAAAAAAATCATATACATGAAAGACCAGCAAAAGAATGAAGATTTTGTAATATATTTTGCAATAAATAAATAAATAAAATACACAAATTTATTGTACAGGTCTGTCTGACATTTTCTGAGAGTTAAATTTAAAATAATGAGAAAACAAAATTATCTTACTTTTATAAGGTTAAAACAATAACCATTCATGTAGCAAGTATGCATTAAAATCCTTACAAATATTTTCCAACTCAGACTATCATTCCGTTATTTTGGTAGATACAATTGGTAGATCCCACCAAAGATCTCAACAGTGTTTTCATGATCATTTCACAATCTCCTTCATGCAGAAGTTGGAAAGCTTGTTGATAATGAAAAGTACAGTGGTGTTGTGGTTTAACCCGGCCGGCAGCTAAACACCACACAGCCGTTCGCTCACCCTCCCCCCTCCCTCTCTGGGATGGGGGAGAGAAACGGAAAAGTGAAACGAGAGTTGAGATAGAGACTGTTTATTAAGATAGGAAACAATAATAATAATAATAATAACAATAATAATAGTGTATATGAAACAAGTGATGCACAATGCAATTGCTCACCACCCGCTGACCGATGCCCAGTCTATCCCAAGCAGCCGGCCCCCCCAACCCGGCTAGCTACCCCTATATATTGTTTAGCATGACGTCAGATGGTATGGAATACTCCTTTGGCCAGTTTGGATCAGCTGTCCTGGGTCTGTCCCCTCCCAGCTGTTGCTGTACCCCGAGCCTGCCTGCTGGCAGGACAGAGCGAGGAGCTGAAAAGTCCTTGGCTTGGTACAAGCACTGCTCTGCAACAACCAAAACATCGGCATGTTATCAGCATTCTTCTCATCCTAATCCAAAACACAGCATTCCACCAGCTACTAGGAGGAAACTGTCCTAACTGAAACCAGGACAAGTGGAAATTTACAGTGTGATTCTGAAAATGTATTTTTAGTAGACTACACATATACATTGTGCGTTCTTATTTTCTGAATCATAGAATATCCTGAGTTGGAAGGGACCTACAAGGATCATCGAGTCCAACTCCTGGCACCACACAAGTCTACCCCAAAATTCAGACCATATGACTACGAGCACAGTCCAAACACTTCTTAAACTCTTGACAGGCTTTGTGCCTTGACTACATCCCTGGGGAGCCTGTTCCAGAGTACGACAACCATCTTAGTGAAGAACCTTTTCCTGATATCCAGCCTGAACCTACCCTGTTGCAGCTTGACACCATTCCCTTGGGTTCTATCACTGGTCACTAAACAGAATAGATCGGTGCCTGCCTCTCCACTCCCCCTTGGTAAAGATGCTGTAGACCATGATGAGGTCTCCCTTCAGCCTCTTTTCCAGGCTGAACAGGCCAACTGACCTCAGACACTCCTCATACATCTTCCTCTCTAGTCCCTTCACCATCTTAGGAGACCCGAGTGATCAGTTTAACAGAAACTTCAAGCAAGTAATTGAACAGCTATGTTTGTGATACTGAGTCTAAACGAAAGAATATAGCTTGTAGAATAGTAAGAGTCAGCTGGATCTTTCCCTAAAAATAAACAACTTTGAAAGTAAAATTTTGGTTTTCTGTCTCAAGTACAGTATGTTCTACAAACTGGAATAATTTACAAGTGTTCAGTTAAAGTGAAGTGGGGGGGCACTGATTAGGAGTGAATTATTTCCACAAGTCAAATATTCTGAAGGCTGAACTGGTTGCTACAAGAGTCCACTCTGTGCCTCCCACTCGCTATCTGAAGAATTTAAGATGACTTCTGTGTACAACTTTTTTTGTACACAGCAAAAGTAAGTAAGTAAGGTCAGCATATATAATAAAAACTGCATTGTTAAAAATATATATTAAAAAGGCTGCATCGATAATACATTACATTATTATATTATGTATCTGATAATGATGTATGACACATCATTATGTATCTGACGTGGTAAACTCCGTTTGCTCACTTCCTGATGTAAGGTCCTCATTCACAGTTCAAAGTTTTCTGTGATTTTATTTCTGATCAATATATCTGAAGACTGTTATATTCATATTTAAATCAAACATTATCTTCAGTATCATATGTCTTACCTTAGAGTTATGATCTTTAATAAAGTATGCTTTCCACTTCCTGGTTATATGAGGATGACTATCCCCTTTAAGAAGGTTTTTAGAGAAATTTGGCAGGAGAGTGAAAGCCACCTGGATAACTTTACTTCTCATTAACTGACAGTACTGACAGGTAGGGCCATCTCTCTGCTGTATATCTTTATTTCTCAAGATATGTTAAATAGTGAAAGGTTTTGAATATATGTTGCAAAAATATATACTACATCATTCAGTCTTGCAAAAAAGCCAAAGTTCATCCATAATAGAGTTAACATTTAAAAGGCCATAAGAATCAGATGAGCACCATCCGTTATTTGTAAGGTAGTCAATTTCTTTAATCAGTAGGAAAAAGTTACCAATCTAAGAGAATTTTCAGTGTACTCCCACAGAGGTAGGAAATGAAAGGTTATTATGTATATATATATATCACAGAATCACACAACTGTTGAGGTTGGAAGGGGCTTCTGAAGACCATCTAGTCCAACCCCCCTGCTCAAGCAGGGTCACCTACAGCATGTTACACAGGATCACGTCCAGGCGGGTTTTAAGTATCTCCAGAGAAGGAGACCCCACAGCCTGTCCCAGTGCTCTGTCACCCAAACCATAAAGAAGTTCTTCCACCTATGGTGATGAAACCTCCTGTGGTTCAGTTTATACCCATTACCCCCAGTCCTACCACTGTGTGGTGAAGAGTTTGACCCCATTCTCTTTACATGGCCTTCTCAGGTATTTGTAGAGGTTGGTAAGATCCCCTCTATAAGTTTTCCCTCAGGCTTTTATGAGAAAGTTGCGGTTAAGCGGGAAAGCATCCCCACTCCTCTTATAGCGCAGCAACATGCTCTGCACACGTTTTTGGATGCTATACACAGTGCATCTATAACCTGATGTGTACAAGGGGCACTGGACAAACCTCAGCTTCCTGCAGCGAGCCTGAGGGCAACCTCTGTGCGCTGCATTCCTGCATAGGTCCTACTATGGCCCTCCTGAAAGGCAACCACGAAGCACCCTGACCCAATCCATCTCGGAGGGAGGCGGTAGACACCTGAAAACCTCGTCCAGCCCCGTTCAGCCCCACTTGGCCCTGGTTAGGCCCACTCGGTCCCGTTTGGCCCCACTCGGCCCAGTTCAGCCCCGCTCAGTCCTAACTCTCCCCCCACAAAGCCCTCCCAGGCAGCACCAAGCACCCCCGGCCCGCACACACCCTCGATGCCCAACAGGGACCCCAACAGGGACCACAGGACCACCACGAGGCCTCCCCGGGCACTCACGGTGCTGTTCGGGGCGGGACAACGTGAGGGGCAGGCCACGGGGCGATGCCGACCCCCTCCGTCCCCTCAGGATCCGGGCTGGTGCCCACACACACGCTGTGCATGTGCCACACCTCCTCCTTCTCCACCCTCTTTGATGTGCGCATGCGCCCGGTTGCGCGGGTAAAACGGGTTGGTAACGGCTCGGCGCTCGGGCACGGAGCTGGTGGGAGCCGTGAGGAGGCAGCGACGGCGGGGTGAGTTGTTGTGCGGGGAGTTGAGGGGCTTTCTGCTGTGTTAGGCTCAAGGAGCGGGGGTTTGCATATATATAATTATCTCTATAACAATATATATAAATTGTTATATATAATATAACAATATAATATATAATATATATATAATATATATAATATATATTATATATTTTTTACCTATCAGAGATACCAAATTTGCATATGGATATAGAAAACTTGGATCAGTTATAAAAAATCAGGAGAAAGTTTTTTGAGATAGCAGGAAAATGAGGAAATAAAAATGGATGAGGAAATAAATAACAGGTGAAATAGAAAGTGCAATCACATGTAGGCAAGCCACTTGTCAGAACACCTATTTGATCAGTCCCTGTATCTGATTGTCACAAGTCAATCCTATCATATTTTTTTTTTTTTTCCAATTTTCTATGTGACCTTACTTTCTATTTTGTTGTTGGGAGACAGTAAGTGATTCATTAGCAAATTTCAAGCAAGACTAACAAGTGGAGTCCAGTATCTAGAAAGACTCAGAGTCTGAGATAGAGACAAGATGAAATGTCCAAGCTTTGGGCACGGGTACTGGATGATTTTAAAGGCAATGTATGGGAAATGGCAACTGTGACCAGTCCCTGTGATGGTATGTATATATATATATATAGGGCATTTGTTCTTAGATCTAGAAAGTAACCAGTCCTGTTTTATTTAGAAGTATAGACTTACAGTCCTAATTTTCAGGCAGCTAAGATTGTGAGATGAGTTAGAAAACAAAGGAAACTGTTATTAAAAAATATCCAGCAACCTTTTTAAACAA
Source organism: Nettapus auritus (assembly GCA_011076525.1). Taxonomy (NCBI): domain Eukaryota; kingdom Metazoa; phylum Chordata; class Aves; order Anseriformes; family Anatidae; genus Nettapus; species Nettapus auritus. The sequence continues at coordinate 167,992,967 of CM021765.1, forward strand.
TGTCAGCCACCACATTGGTAAGAAAATTTTGTCAAGTTCAGACTCTTTCTCATGTGAATCCTTTGATCTACTTTATATTTGGGTTCTAGAAAGGGACAGGGTTAGAAAGATAAAAAGGGGCGGGGGGGGGAGGGGGTGGAGGTGGATGGGGGAGAGAGAGGTGGGGTGGGGAAGGGAGATCCAGGCTAATAACATCTAGGTACTTCCTTGAGAGATTACAGGGAACCTATTAACTTCACAGACTTATTCTGTTTCTCTCAAACATTAGAGGTTATTCTTAGATTTTATAAATATAAAAACTGTAGACATTAACATTTTTTATTCCTGAATGTGTGTGTTTAGATGACTTGGGCAGGGATTAAGGAAAGGAAAAGGTAGTTACCTATAAGAAAATTAAGAAAATAAATAAATTTTAAGTTTAAAGGTCAGAGAAAAAAAAAAAGAAAAAAAAGTTCATTTTCTTAGGTGTACTCAGAGAATGGGCAAGACTTACAAAGAAAAATTAAAAGGTATGTATCTAAACAGGAACATAAACATTATTGGAAATGTCATTGTCTTTAAAGAAAAATTGTTTGTGCATCAATATGCTATACCAAAATGTTGTAATCTCTGTTAGTGAAAGTCTAGAATTAACGTAGGAGTAATGTGTGATTCTTCTTGAAGTCAAAAGAATGCTTAAGAGAAATAGAGGAATTAATGTAAAGAAATCAACACTAATTGCAGTTGAGGGTAGGTAAGAAGTCTCAAATTTACAAATAACCTGAAACTGAATATTTCAAGTATCAGACAAGTCAGTGATTCCAATGATGGAACAAGCAAAAAATGTAACTATCAATTACTTACTGTAAAAATGAAATATAGGTCATATCCTCAGATTGCATGTTTCTACGTAGATCATTTGAACTCAAAGGATTACTCTGATTTATATCAGTGGAAGCTTGGACCACACAGTACCTTTTTTCCTTCAAGGTATATTTCATTGTCATCTAGTAGTAGCTAAAACATGCATACTTCAAAGGGCATAAAAAAGATGCATTACTATGCATATGGAGTATTTTAAGTGAAGGATCTGAACTGAAATTTCTGGATCATTGCTCTAAAATTATATTTTGCTCTTTGAACAAATAAAATGTGAAGAACCTTGCTTATTCTTTGGATTTGGAAGGAACATTAAATTCCATAAATCTTGCATGCAATTCAGGAAATGTCTGTTGCTAAATAATGGTTAAACAATACAAAGAACTTCAAAGATATAATAGGTAGATAAAGCTATTCATATGTGAATATCACATTATCATCAACTGAATAACACAATAGAATATCATTTATCTTTGTCAGTCACGGGCAACTCATGCACTGTATAAAAGACTGTTGATTACTGAATATTTTTGAGTACTTTTCAAATAAAATTTTATCAGCTTAATTTACACTTTAATTACAAAAATGGTCATAATGTAATATCTAATTTTTCTTACTACCTTTCATATATTTTATATCATTTCTTTATTATTTATAATTGCTAAAGCAAAAATGGTTACAGAAACTGCCAAAAAAAAAAAAAAAAAAAAAAGATTGTGATTTCTGTTTATCACTGAATGTGTTCTGTGTAGTAAAATAGGCCTTCAACTTCCTAGAAAGCAATATGGATTTTCATGATATTTAGCACCTTTCTGATAATTTCTGATAATACTTGAACAAAAAAATTTTTCTCGGCATAGAACAACTATAACTATGCAAGGTTTTTGTTGTTGTTGTTTGTTTTGTTTTCTTATTTTACCTAACAAATAGTATTCTTCAATACATTTTTTCTTAATACTAGGTGCAATTGAATTTGAGTTTATGCATGATAGCAGTAATGGTTTATATTATCTGGACTTATGCTCAGATTTCTATTATAACTTTCAGTCAGACTGAGGTGGTAAGTATTACTGATACATTCAAGGTCTGGAGTCTGTTCTATTAGGAGGTATGCACCAGAGTGCTTTGGTGGGAACTGACTGCTGTAGCTGTAGGCCTACACTGACCGAGTGTTAAGACTTCTGATGTTTCCATGCAGCTGTTGAAGTGTTGATGTTGCAGCAGTTATAGAAGAATATATGGGTTGGGTTGGAGCATTGGTACCCGTATATATATATGTGAGTATGTATAGGTTTATATATTGGTATGCACTATATTCCAGATATATATATTATATTCCAGACACTATATTCCAGATTTAGGCAGGATTTAATGAAAGTTAGATGACCAAGACTGCAAGAACACCTTCTTATGAAACAGAGAGTGAAGATGTTTTTTTTGTTTGTTTTTGTTTTTTTTTGCCTCTTGCTTTCTTCCCAGGGAAAACTGTAAATATTCAGTTAAATCTTCCTTAACACCTTACCAATGCAGGGGGGAAAAAAAAAAAAAAAAAAAAAAAAAAAAAAAGAATAGATAATTATAGAAACAAAATGATTGTGGAAAAAAAAATGTGAGTTTGTCAAGCGTGGTTTGTAACCCAAATGATAACTCATGTAATCATTTTTAATTAATTTTGCATGAGAATTTTAGACAGCAAAGACTAGACATGATACTTCTGTGTCATTTTCTGATTGCAGGTAGTACAATTGGTAATGAATTAACACAATAATGAAGGCTGCCAAAGGAAAGGGAACATTTTTATTATACTGGCTATATGTTAAAATAGCTTAAAAGACTATGCATAACTAACAGAAATTCTCCAGTGCTGCCCCTATTTTATCTAAGAAACTGTCCAATAAAGTTACAGAGTGATGAAAAAGGAAAAGCTATATTTTATAGGTAATCAGAAATTCAATCTCCAGGGACATATCTGCATTTAATAGTGCTAAATAGATATGGAGAGACTTTCTGTATTTGCATCAGATATTATTTTGGATGACAAAGTTCAGTTCTGTGCTGCATAAACTTGCTATGATTGCTGTGATGTGGATAGTGTTTTGCAATCTTCCTTGATTTTTATTTTAGTAATTATCCTGTACTTTTCAGGACAATGCTGTGTATAGCATTTTCTTCCTTAAAGATACTCAGTCCTCTTATTATGAATATTCTCTTCTTATTTCTGTTTCTCCTTTGTGAATCTCAGCCACAGAATCATAGAATCATAGTATCATAAAATCATAGAAGCACAGAATGGCTTGGGTTGTAAGGAACTTTAAAGATCACCTACTTCCAATACCCCTGCCTTGGATGGGGATTCCATCCATTAGATCAGGTTGCCCAGAGACTCATCCATGAGGCATATAGAACTTCTCTGGGGGTCTCATTCTGAGGAAGAATCTCTGGGAATCTCATTCAGGTTTTTAAGAGTTAAATGTTTTTCAGTAAAATGCAACATGCATTTCTATAATTTCTGAGTTGTGTTGTAGATGAGGAGCACAGAATCACAGAATGGTTGAGATTAGAAGGGACCTCTGGAGGTCATCTGGTCCAACACCCCTACTCAAGCAGGGACACCTAGAGCTGGTTACCTAGGACCATGTCCAGGAGGTTTTTGAAGATATCCAAGGAGAGACCTCTCAGGGCAACCTGTTCCAGTCTTCAGTCACCCACATAGTAAATAAATGTTTCTTGATGTTCAGAGGGAACCCCCTGTGTTTCAGTTTGTGCTCATTTCTTCTTTTTCTGCCAATGATATACTACTGAAAAGAGCCTGGTTCTGTCCCTATTGCGCAGTCCCTTCAGGTGTTTGTACACACTCTTAAGACCCTCCTGATTCTTCTCTACTCTATGTTAAACCCAGCACAAAAAGAAAAATACAAAGATAAAGCCTATTTAAAGAATGAAAAAAAAATAATCTTTTTTTTTTTTTTTTTTTTTTTTTTTTAAAGAATATGACACAAGTTAAGAAGGAAAACAATTTGGTGAGTATTTAAAATATATATATATTTGTGAACTTTTATTTTTAATTGAATGGGTATGGAATATCTTTTTTTTTTTTTTTCTTGAAAAATAAGTTGAATATTTAAAAGTAAACATACCTTTGAATTGAAAAGCTTTGCAGTGAAAATATATTTGTGAAGGCAAGAATTTCATATTTCACATGGAAGATTATATTTAATTTGAAAAAGTAGTAACAGTCATACATAGTTAAGAGTATAAGAAAAAATGTCAAAAGCAATGCAGTGACAATATTTCAAAATTATTTTTCTTGTTGCATGTTGACTATGTTGACTTTGGCTATATATATTTCCTAAAAGAGTCATTATTTGAAAAAAAAAAAAAAAAGAAAAGAAAAAAGGACACAAAAAGCAAAGCTTATAGTATCTTTTCCAATGTTATCTGTGCAGTGAACTGTTTGCTGCAGTTAATGGCAATATTTCTCCGTCTTATATTAGTATGGTATTAAATCACTAATACATGTTGAGTTTAATATACTTTTTTTTTTGTTGGATGAACATTTAAGAAGACCTGTTTGCAGATGATGAACCTCTGTAAATCTACTCACTGATACCTTCATTTGGGGTTAAAAAAATATATATAATGTATGTTATCTGCATATATATGTGTGTACATATACATATATATATATACACCACACATATATATATGTATTTATATTATACAGTTCTTGAAGAACACCTAGTTATTTTTTACAGTGTTTCAAATTATTAGCTAAAGAGAAAATACTGAAATGATTGCTTTCAAACCAAAAAATGTTGTTTTGTTTTGTTTAGATATTGAGCTTAATTTGAGTTTCTCAAAACTGGAAGACTGGATGAAAATGGTCTAAAGTATTGAGGACTTACTCATATCTTGGATATGAATAAATGAAAAGTGTTTAACCTCTGTACAGAACAACAGAATACTGTGCCTCAGTATTCTAAAGAGTATTTTAGAAATATTTTTATATTTTTAGACCATCATATATATATACCTGTCTATATATATAATCTTATAATATTTTGTTTAGCAATTCTTTTCATCAACTTTGTTCTGTCTCATAATCAATACTTGTATGAATATGAGTAGAAAAGAAGACATAAATGTATTACAGTTATCTCAATTCTTTTCATTTAACTTTACGTATGTAAAAACGTAGAGGATAGATTTAAATTCAGATTTTAAATACAAAATTTTAGCTGTATCATTGTGTTTGCATGTAAAATAAGTGTTAAACTCCTGTGATAGCACAATACAAAGAGAAGTGCCACGTCCTGCACTTGGGGCACAACAACCCCAAGCAGCACTACAGGATGGGAGATGAACGGTTAGATAGCTGCCTGGCAGAGGACCTGGGAGTATTGGTTGATAGCTAAATATGAGCCAGCAGTGTGCTCAGGTGGCCAAGAAGGCCAACAGAATCCTGACTTGTATCAGAAACTGTGGATGGCAGGGCTAGGGAAGTGATTGTCCCCCTGTACTTGTCTCTGGTGAGGCCACACATCGAGTGCTATGTTCAGTTTTGGGCCCCTTGCTACAGGAAGGACATGGAGGTGCTTGAGCATGTCCAGAGAAGGGCAACGAAGCTGGTGAAGGGTCTGAAGAACAAGTCTTATGAGGAGCGGCTGAGGGAGCTGGGACTGTACAGCCTGGAGAAGAGGAGGCTCAGGGGTGACCTTATGGCACTTTACAGGTACCTTAAAGGAGGCTGTAGTGAGGTGGCGGTTGGTCTATTCTCCCATGTGCCTAGTGACAGGACGAGGGGGAATGGGCTTAAGTTGCACCAGGGGAGGTTTAGATTGGATATTAGGAAGAACTTCCTTACCGAAAGGGTTGTTAGGCATTGGAGTGGACTGCCCACGGAAGTGGCTGAGTCACCATCCCTGGAGGTCTTTAAAAGACATTTAGATGTAGAGCTTAGGGATACGGTTTCGTGGAGGACTTATTAGTGTTAGGTCAGAGGTTGGACTCGGTGATCTTGGAGGTCCCTTCCAACCTTGATTCTGTGACTGTGATTCTGTGAAAAGCTTGATTAATTTTCCCACACATAGGTATTAAGTGTTATTTTAGATACCATAGACTGTTCTACCTGGTCTCAGCTAATCCTTGAAGAGGGGATTGGATCTTATGAAGATATTAGGTCATGCTGTCTGCGTAGTGTGGATATCTTGGAAACCTTCAGCACTTGAAACCACAGGCATGGTTACTATTCTGTATATATTCATGTGTAACCACATTAGACTAACTAGACTAGATAGTCTAATGAAGTCTGGGAAGCTGTTCAGCTCATTCTGAAGTAGATAATGCGCTTGGCTAAATAATCATATGAGCCATTCAGTTTATAACTTTATCCCTCATTAATTATTGCAGAAGATTAGACATATGATTTACAGGTAGATTATATAATTTAGCATCTAAGCTTAGATAATGTGAATTGTTAGAATGTGGCATATTTAAAGCTTAGCCTAAGCTGGTTGCACAGGCTACTTCTGTAATCAAGTGTAGTCAAAGAAGGGGCCAGGAAGAGATGTAAATTGTAGAGTGCACTAAAACAGGGTAGCTAACTACGCCTGCTTTGCAACATTGTGATGGCATAGCCAGATGCAATTATACACAATTACGTAATCAGCGTGATCATCAGAGGAGAAGAAAACATCCAAGTAAAAGAAAAAATGCCAGAAAAAGTACAAGAAAAACAGAAAAGACTGGAAATAGGCAGGACCTTTATGAGTACACATGAAGGTTTACTCGCAAGAGAAAAGAAAACAAGATAAGACATATAAGGTAGCAGAGAAGACTTTTCCATTTGGAGGGAAGCTGCATAAAAACATAATGCATAAGGAAAGAAGACTGAAAAAGAAGACAAGTGCATTTTGGTTATGGCTTTGTTGTTGATGAGCTGTCAAACCCGATCACCTTCACATGGAGACTTAAGACTCACCAAGGACTGAAGATGATAATGCTAATTGTACTGTTTCAGCGCTATAGCAAAGTATACTTGCAGGTGCTTTAGAATATGATTGCTAAAGACTGAAAGAACAGCCTGCTCTAAGGAACCTGCTTTGGCAGGGGGGTTGGACCTGATGATCTTTCGAGGTCCTTTCCAACCCCTACAGTTCTGTGATTCTGTGAATTTTCTATGTATGGTGGTGATCATTAATCATTTGTTAGAACTGACCAGTTTAAGTAGTGAGTTGCTGAAGAATGTATTTAGTAAAGTTTAATTTTAAATTTTAAAACTTACCAAATTTGTCAGACTTCTAAACTCTCCTTTCACAATGATCTCTGTCTCCCTGAAAAAAGTACACATATATTCATTTGCAACACAGGAAAGGAAGATGAACCTCTTGGGTTTTCAGACATTCACTTTATTATATCTTTCTATGTCCTACTTTACAGTGTCCTTAACTTTTTATTTCCTTAACTATAAAGTAGTAATGATTGCTTAATTTTTAGAAAAAAAATAAATGTGGATGAAACCCATCTGAAGTCAAACTTCTACAGAAAGGTAAAGTGTTCAAAAGAAAGAAATGAATGAGACAGGAAGTAAATAAGGGAGACAGCAGTGTCAACACGGAGCTAAGGAAAACAAAGAAAGAAAGGAGGAAAGAGAGAATGAGAGAAAGAAAGAGAAATAGAAACAGAAAGAAAGAGGGATGAGGGAGGGAGGGAAGGGGGGGGGGAGAGGGAGGAAGATCATCTGTTCTTGACACAGATTTAATGGAATACTCAGGCAAGAAAAAGCAGAATACAACAACAACAAGAAAGTTTATAAATAGTATTTCATAGCTAACTGATTGTAAATATATAGCTTATCTTTCCCACCCTCCATTACTGCAAGATGCCTTTAGGAATATCCTGTAATCATAACTTTTGTAAATTCAAGATTAGCAAGAACACATCCTTGGAGCAGCTGTACTTGTACAAGCAAAACAAATGCTGAGCTACTGGGTTTAGTTTCGAGATTAATATCTAGAGGGTACATCTTCAAGGCCTGATTACAGATATGTCCAAAGACAATATAGATATAAGAAATATCTATCAATATAAGAAATCACTGCCTTTTTTTGTTGTTGTTATTTAATAGAAAAGAAATTTAAAATAAAATGAACAACATTTTAAATCAATGATAACATCTTTGTACAAAATTAAGAAAAAAATTGTTAAAAATGAATCATGGCTTTTATGCATGGACAGTTCTGACATTAATTCTCATCATTGTATTAAATACATTTTTTTCTCTTTAAAGCGAAAAAGTGTATATAGAACAGCTTCATAAATGTTTCAAATAGAGCAGAGTAATTAATAGGTCAAAAGGGTAAGTAGACCAAAGATTGTTTTTTGTTTGTTTGTGTACTAGATTTATCCTTGACAAAGATTAAAATAGAAAGACCACATGAAAGATAATGTCTTCTTCTAACATTGTTTGAAAGGCATAAAAAATGTATGTAGTAGGTTATTGTCATAGAATTAATAGGATTTACTGAACTCATCTTTTCTAATGATGATACAACTTGATATTTCGCATTTGCAGTTGTATACATTTTTACTACTACAGCTGAAAGGACTAAACAATGAAAAATTCTAAGACTTTTTCCCCTTTTTATTTTAACATTGAATGTTCATGATACTTGTTTTTTTTTTTTTTGTTTTGTTTTGTTTTTCAGGAATTTTGTTTGTTAGTTTGTTTTTGTTTTGTAACAATAAACAGAAGTGTAGTCAAAAGGGGTATTCCATACCATCTGACATCATGCTAAACAATATATAGGGGTGGCTAGCCAGGGTCGAGGGGGCGGCTGCTCAGGGATAGACTGGGCATTGCTCAGCGGGTAGTGAGCAATTTCATTGTGCATCACTTGTTTCGTACACACTATTATTATTATTATTATTATTATTGTTTCCTATCTTAATAAACTTCTTTATCTCAACTCTCAGGCTTCACTTTCCCGTTTCTCTCCCCGATCCCAGAGATGGAGGGGGGAGGGTGAGCGAACGGCTGTGTGGTGTTTAGCTGCCAGCCGGGTTAAACCACAACAAATTCCAATCCAATTCTTTCTACAAGTTATCGAAGAGATGAGGTTATATCAAAATTTATTAATATTATACATTCAGTTCTTAGATGTTAAAATACATGTATAGATAGCATCCATGACTTTCTATTGAAGTACATGAAGTTATATCTTCATATAACTTGTAAATGTTCATAGAGACGTCTGATAAAAGAAAATTTCATAAACTGATTAACCACTTAATCTGCATTGAAATATCTTTATTCTACCATTTATGCTCAACTTCTTAATGTTTTCCAAAATACTATTTCTTGAGTTTTGTAATTAACACTATTTTAAGAGAGAAGATATATGTACTTTGGTAAGAAAAATATTTAATGTTACATATTTTTAGAATGCATCATTTAGAAGCTATTTAAAGATGCAAATTATTGTAGCAAAACATCAAGGGGCCATAAAGATTTATAAACTGTTAAATGATCTTCAGGGCAGAAGCAAATAACATGTAACACCTGGCATAGACAGTATGTTTAGCGATAATACAAATCCTTTATGGTACATTAATACCTTCAGAAATGAATAATGTTCTAAAATCAATTCTGCAAAGAGTTACAGATGAGGGTCAACATGTAACGTAATTGCACTGAACAAAATCAGCAAATAAAATTTATCTAACTCCTTTATACAAACACTCTTACCGTTAATATTTCCCAATAAACAGAATTTAAGGTGTATTTGTGATGGATGATATTTATTTCCTTTAGGATCTGGACTATTTCGCTATTTATCTGAATTAGAGCTATTATGCATCCTATTCCTCATTATGTGCCTAATTAATTTGCTGTATTAAAAATTCATCTTACTTTGTTCAAATCAGGCAAGCCAAAACCTTTTAATTTCATTGTTCTCAAAAGATTAATTTTCTCTGCTACAGTAAAGACTAATAATTTATTCATATTACCTGAATCAATCAGAAAATCACATTTTTTTTTTTTTTTTTTCCCTTACACATTTATTGGAAAGCTAGAAGGCTTCTCTAAGCATTTGTTTTCCTGTAAATTTTAAATATTTAATTGGCACTAGTGGTGCTAGATTAAACTAAATAATGTACACTTTTACAACAAATGTAGGGATGTATAATTACTCTCCAGTGAAAGCAATGTAGCAAATGATCGTGCTGCACGCCACACTTTTAGTAAACGCTTTTAGTTTGAAAGATATCTAAAGGCTTGAGAAAACTGATAATATATTTTATTATTTGAAAAAAAAAAAATTACACCTGAATTAAGAAATCAGGATAACAATTTCTATGAAAATAAGTTGTTATGAAAAAACAAAATGCAAAAATATAACCACATAATTTGTTAAAAATCATTACTTTTCTAAAATGGACACAATTTAATTAATCTCTGCATTCAAATGATTAACCAATTTTAAAATATGCATTCAGACATATTTTATGAAAAATATATGTTATAGATGTGGCTGAAATGCCTATATAATGAAATGCCCTTTTGTTTTCTAATGAGGATTTTTTTTTTTTTTTCAAAAATACTGTGATTTTATAAATTTTCTGATGTTTGATCCTTTTCTTATTGACTGGAATTTATTAAGATTTTTTTTTATCTCAGACTTTTTTCTTTGAATCACGTAAGTCTAAAGATTTATTTATTTATTTATTTATTTTAAGATCTACATTCTAATATGGACTTAAAATTTGCAAGTATATTAGTGTTTTCTTGAATCTCTGTGGTGGTTTTACCCAGCTGGGCAGCTGAGCTCCATCACAACTGTTTTCTCACTCCTTCTCCTCAAAGGCAAAGAGGGAAGGGGCTTGAGGTTTGAGATAAGGACCAGGAGATCACTCAACAATTATCATTGTAGGCAAAACAGACTCAGCATAGGGAGATGTATGCAATTTATTACCGATTGCTAACAGGCTACTGCAGTGAGAACTGCTTCAAGAACTGCTCCAACGTGGCTCCGTACCACGGGGTCCATCTATCAGGAGCAAACTGCTCCTGCAAGGGTCCCCCACGGGCAGCAGCTCCCCCCAGGCCCTTTGGGAGCTCCTCTCCATGGGCTGCAGCTCTGGTCTGCAGCCTGCTCCTGTGGGCGCTCTCCATGGGCCACAGCCTCCTCCAGGCCACATTCACCTGCTCCACTGGGGGCTGCTCCACAGGCTGCAGCTTGGAGATCTGCTCCATGTGGGACCCATGGGCTGCAGGGGGACAGCCTGCTCCACCAGGGGCCTCTCCACAGGCTGCAGGGGAACTTCTGCGGCAGTGCCTGCAGCATCTTCTCCCCATCTTTCTTCACTGACCTTGGTGTCTTCAAGACTCTTTCTCACTCCTCGCTCTCCCGGCTACTCTTGTGCAGTACTTTTTCCCCCTTTTCTTAAAGTCTGCTCTCATAGAGGTGCAAATGACATCACTTAATTGGTTCAGCTCTGGCCAATTATGGGTCCTTTTGGAGCTGTCTGAAACTGGTCCTTATCTACCATGGGGCAGCTTCTGGTTCCTTCTCACAGAGGCCACCCCTTCAGCCCTCTGGTACTAAAATCTTGCCCCATAAACCCAATACAATCTCAGTTTCTAAAAATAAACCTGCAAGTTCTTAGAATTATTGATTTATTTTTTTAATATAATTTCTGTTATACAACAGGAAATTAAACGTGCCAGTGTAAAACATTTACAGTGGCCTCTGTCAGAGGGGTTTGATATTCCTTTCCACAAAGATTATTCATATGCTTTTTTTTTTTTTTTTTTTTGTTTTTTTTTTTGTTTGTTTTTTTTTTTTTTAGGGTGGGGGGAAATAAGTTGGATTTCTCTTTTTGCTCAGAATCATCTCAGTGCATTATGTTATTAGCTTTATTTATTTATTTATTAGAAATTGGTATAAATTCAAGAATTTTGTGCTGGGTTTCAGTATTTCAAAACACTTCTTTCTGCATGGTTTCCACATTAAGGTATAATATGTAGATCCAGATACACAGATTTATTTTAAAAATAATGCACAGAAAACAAAGTCATTGTAGAATGTGATTTTATTTATATGAAAATTATGTTTCTGAAAAACAAACAAACAAACAAAAGTTTCTGCAGTCTGTGTGAACATAGCAGATCAATATTCACAATTTTTGCTAAGAAATATAATGGATCTTAGGAAATTCCATTTATCACTGGCTCGGACTATGATTCATCTGGACAAACATTAACTGTCCTTAAACAGGCCATATAGTCTTTGACAAACTATGGTGATTTCATTTCAGAGTTAATAAAAAGAGATTGAAGAGAGATGACCATAAGATAGATGGAAAAAATAAGCATTTTCATATGTTGTCTTTTCACAGATCAGGGGACATAAATGACTTGCTGTGCACTTAACTTGGAGGAGGATGCAGAGAAATAAGATGAATCTTACCCTTGACAAATGAAATGATATATATATATATATATATATGCTATGCATATATATAATCGTTCACCAGAAAGCATACCTGTGCAATACAATAAAGGCTAAAAAAGTAGGGATTCACATGTGCCACTAATGAAATCTTATAAATTTCTGTTGTTCTCAGTAAATGTCAGGTGTCTTATCTTTTAGATCTGTATTTCTAGGAGATGACTATTATTTTTCTGATATGCATTAAAAATAACAAACATAACAAAAATATGTTTGTTATGTTGTTGTTTTGGTTTGGTTTTATGTGTGTATGAATTAACCATCAGTTCATCAGTACAGCAAAACATAGATTCTAACCTGACAGGGACAAGACTCTCCAAGTATCTTTCAGGAAAAATATACTGATTAATTGGCAATAACACATTTAACCTTTTTTGGTCAATTTCATCAACATGCTTGTATAATAAATTCCAAATATTACATAAGGTCAAAGTATTTCTTTCTGCAGCTTTCTGGATCTTGTTTGACTTACTCTTTTATTATTGTTATTATTATTATTAATCAGATTTGTTACCCATAAAAGAAAATGAAAAATAAGAGATAAATATTTCATTTGATACCAAATTATAACTCTATTTTAAGACCTGAAAAAAAGAAGTTCAATTTATGAGGAAGTACATATTCTTTTTTTTTCTTTCTTTCTTTTTTTTTTTTTTTTCTCTAAATCTTTTTATTAATAATATATTTTGTGTGATTAGGGATAAATACATATATATATATTTAATACAGGAAAACAAACAAACAAAAAACACCCTGAGCCTATGGAGGAGAAGTATGACAGAATGAGTCCCGGTCCCTAATGCAACATGTGCAATGTCTGTTTCGTGTAAAACTGTTGCAGGAACAGATACTGGAAAGAAACCTCAGTTTAGAATTCTGACATTTTGGATGAATTTAAACTACAGTTAGCCTTAAACTGCTCTCCTAGATAATGGGAAGTATGAGGACAAATTAGCTCAAGCAATAGACATCTCCAAGATACTGGATAATGGATAGAAAGGAACAGCAGTGATTATACCTTAAAGGTCACATTTTAAAAGGAAGGTATTTTCTCTTAAGGTAGACCACTGTTCTTTTTAGGCAGCAGCATCTGAAGTTCTGTTTACAGTATTCTTTAAGAATAGGAAATTCAATGGATTGCAATTCTCAGGATACATCGGTCTCAGTGAACGGCAAAGGCAAGCCACAGGCTTAAACACCATCACATGCTTCTCTGTTCTAGATGCCTGCACGTTCCTCGGCATATTTTGTCCCACATTGGTTAACACACTCCCAGAAGAAGTTCAGTAATGGTTTGGAAGTTAAACATTCTGTAAACAGCCTGGGCAATGCCACCCTGCTCTGTGATCATTATTTCACACACCTGAGGGAACCTGGCATACAATATAGCCCACTAGAAGACCTACTGTTTAGATCTTGTGTTAGGGATAGGGATACATATTTGTTGTTGTGTAAAAACACATCTAGAAATGACTAGAAAGCTTTAGGATCAAAAGCTGATTGATTGTACTGTTTGATTAATTATTAATTATTTTATTGATTTAATTTCTATGATTAAGAAGCTCTAAAGAGCTGCTTTTAAGAATCAAAGATTCAAATCCTGTAATTTCCATGTGAATTTTGTGCAAGTAACCTTTCTAGCTCCCCCTCCTTCTTTTTTTTCTGTACAATAACCATCTTCAACTTATTTTTCCCTCACACTGCCTGAAATCCCAGAAATCAAACTTCTCTGGGATTTATATATCACTTATTAGATGATTTCACCATCATATCAGCAGATGTTAAGAATGAGGTGCTGAAACACTTGTCTAAAAGCATCAATCATCTGGCAGCATGGGGAAACTAGGCAAAGGTAGGTAGCAGTATTTCACATGCAGCAATTAGGCATCTGCATAACCTTCTCAGTCCTACATTAGAATAAAGAAATATGTTATGGAACTTGTGTTTAGAGGGCCTAGTTGCACTTGATATGTGCATATGTTTATATATGTTACATATGAAATTAGTAGAAATCAATTTCCAGATAAGTAAACATATCATATAGATTTTATATAAAATTTTAATACATCTAAGAGAGTCTGCTGAAGTACTCCATTTCAAAGGTGAGTTTGAAATCTGGCATAACAAAAGACAGTCTTTAAGGTTATTGTATAATTTGCTATACAGTTCCAATTCTTTGCTCAATCTGGCCTAATTCCTAATATTTTTTTTAATGTACAAAACTATTGTTTGGTTGGCTTAATGGTACTAATACACTTAAATGCTAGCAGTGAATTTCAGTTATTTAGTGGTGGTGTTGCTTGTATGAACACTCAATGCAATGCAATGACGTAAAATTAAGAGGTTTTGGGGGAGTAGTTATTACTTTCAGTTGCAGATATTAAGTATTTCAAAGGGAAGGTATGCTCTGTAGATATGTCTTTTGATGTAAGTTTCTTTTGGTTTCTTCAATTTCATTCTCATATAATAAGTTAATTAAATCTATTTTCTCAATACCTTGGGCACATTCTGAAATGTTTTATATTGCAACATTACAGCATATGCATGCATGTTTGATTATGGATAAATTGTAATCATAAAGAAATATATACATTTTATTCACAGAGCAGGGCTAGTAATAAGCTCAGCTTGATACAAAAAATATCCCAAACCAGGGTTTCTAGATGCTGCAGAGTTTTTTGAGATGAATTTAGATTTTTGGTGAACATAGATGCATATATTCAAAATTGCAAATCTGATGGTCTTCTGTGAAGTGCTGCCTGCCTTAAGCATAGGGAAAAAAAATGATATTTTGACTAGAAGATCTTTAGTTTCTTCAACACCCGTTTTTGCATACAATGGAGCTTTGCAGAAATGGTAAGAACTCAGAAGTTCCATGACTTGGCTGAGGTCTACAAGAATGACTTGTAAAATTAAGCACAAAACAACTATTGAAAAGTGACTATAAAAGTATATTTATATAGAGCTGTGCATTTACATATGTATGTATAAAGATTAGTAATTTTATTAAAATTATGAAATAAATCACTAGTTACTAGATTCAACAAAATGCTGGAAAGAATGGCTTATGTGTTTTCTACTCTTTGAGGATATTCAGCAGTTGCCATGAAAATACATTATATGATAGAATAGTTAGGGTAACTGTCAGTTCTGTGGCAGCTAATATAAGAAGGAGAATAGCCATTATAGGGATTAGCATAGATAACATAGATGTGTTACAAACCCCATTGTTTTTACATGTAAATTCTACTGGTTGAAACAGAAACTATCCTATGAGCTGACATTTAAATTCAGGATTCTCCTCAGCTTCATAAGGTCTATTACTACTAAGTATACAAAACTGTGCTCCTTTTTATATTTTCCTTGCATGACCCAATGATTCTTGAATTATATTCTGCAAAGTGCAACCATCTTAATAGACTTACTAGTTTACAGAATGGTTGGGGCACTTAAGTGGAAAATTGAAATATGTTTTTTAATCTAGTCACGCACAGAAAGGAACTGGACCTCTATCTCCCTTTCCATAAGTAATTTTTCTTTAATATATCAGTAGGTTTTGAAAAAACAGGTAGATTCACAACTGGTTTAAACAAAAACAAACAAACAAACAAACAAACAAACAAACCTGAGCTTTGCTCTCCTGTTTGGAAGAATGAAAAGTGAATTCCTGACTTTACTTGGAAACTCTGTACTGCCAAAGGACCTTTCGTTATCTCCCGAGAAAGACATTCAAAAGAAAGACTTAAGCTTTGCAACTGAACATACATGAGCTTTGTAACATCACATACAGTGATGGCAAGCTGAACATATTCTTGGTTAGTGTTTTGAATTATTTGGCCTTCATTTCCTTTTTTTTTTTTTTTTTTTTTTTTTTTTTTTTTTTTTAACAATTCCTCTTATGACCAACATTCACTACTAGTAGGGTATTTGATATGATAGAGCTATATTTAAACCTAGAGTCTGTATCAGAGCAGGTGAAACTATACCCACTGTGTGTCAAGAGAGTTTGTCAATATACACATAAGGTATGGTGATAAAGATAAAACTTATGATTTTGCAGTACCAGCACAATCCCTCTGAATAATGGCAAAATATAATGAATGACATGGATATTCAATGAAGTGGTTGCATTTGAAAAAAATGAGATAGTTTTATTCAGACAGTGTATAAGAATATACAGATCTCAGTCCTTGCATCTCTGTGAGTAAGTTTTTGGCAGTGCCATCAGAGTATGGGTTATAGAAAAATACATTCTTGTATAGGATCTCAAAATTAAAAGCTGTTAATGCTGTCCAATTGTGATTATATGAAAGATAAAAAATAGATCATTTTAAATCCCATATACAGAAACCAGAACTAAAGGTAAATAAAATGCTTAGATATAAAATCCTTCAGCTTTGCATAGGAAAAAAAATATATATATATTTTTTCATTTTTTCACAAGACTCACATCAGCAATTTTCCAATCTGAGGCACTTTGAAACAAATTCTATGATGATCAAATATAATGTTCATACAATAAATTCCAAATTGTATAAAAAATGATGCATAATATGTCATGATTGCTATATTTGTCTGAATAATCATGCAAAGACAATCATACTAGACAAAAATAATTATTTGTATTATCTCATAAAATGGTAATATTTACCCAGACTGCATCCAATAGTTTCTTTTGTTTATGATTCACATTTTACATGTACAGTACATGCTTATTTGAGCCCTTTTAGATGATATTTCACAGGAGTGAAATTTCACATGACTTGTAGGCAGGGCTATTTTTTTTTTTTTTAAATGTAAAAGCTGCAGACTGAAGCGATTAGTTTACCTGGTTGAAAACCATTTGGGTTATAATGATAACCCACAAAAGACAAATCATTTTAATGACAAAGAGCAGTATTTATATTTCTATGATTTTCTTGAAATATTTTTCTACTAAGAGTAATAAACATCCAAAGTTTTTCCACACGAAATTTAATCTTTTTTTTTTTTTTTTTTTTTTTTTTTCACTTAAAAAACTGTATTTTTTATGTTAATATGATACATTGGCCAAAGTTGATCTAGTTTTCTAAAGGTTTTAAAAGTCTCAGTTGTAGTTCCTGCTGTGTGGTCAAAAAAAAAAAAAAAAAAAAAAAAAAAAAAATAGGGTGATGTGGGGTGGTACTGTAGTACACCTAGATTTGGGGAAGTGTTTTCATGGCTACTTTTTATTGATCTAGATCCTGTCAGAAAACCTCCTACTAATTTCACACAGGGACAGTTACACTGACAGCTTGAAACATCTATAAGCACATTTTTATTATTATTAGAACAGAAATACTACATAATATGCACAATATCTTCTTCAGAAAATTAATCTGGATAATTTCAAGCTAAACTGTTGCCCACTAGGTAGCTGTAGATAAAGGAGAAGGTTTTATGATGCTGAAGTAAGACATGATGTTAACCAAAAAGGTAACCAAAGGGTGTCAAGTTGTGCCTATTCAGCACAGTGAACGAACAGCTTGACAAAATGTCACTGCTGAGTTTGAGATGACAGATGTTTAGAAAATTAGAAAAGGACAATAGAGACTGAACCAACCATCAGAAATATCTCTGCTTACTATTCATGGACATTTTGATTGTCTTCATGTCTCTAATAATTTTGTTAACTATTTTTTAATGAACAAATTTGATCACTGGATTTTTGGGGGTCATCTTCTGCAAGAAAAAGAGAATGAACTCTACATTTTACTTTGTAAGTCTATGGAAAACCAATCTATTTATTTATGTTTGCTGGCAGATCATTCTCATTCCTTTAAACATTCAAGAATCATGTTAGCAGTACATTATTTTGAATAATCTAATTTAGAACTTTTGTTAATAATCTACATATGGCTAGCAATAATCTTATATAACTGATGACTTGGAAGACTTGTTTTTTTCTGATTCTGATCATTAACATATTCCTAAGATTTACAGAATAAATCCTTGCAATAAAACTATGTAAATCTTCCATGTGGATGAAAGATAATTTTAACTACTCTCTTCTGGAGTAGAAGTTAAATACCTCTGAGCATTTTAAATGATGGTAGATAGCTTTCTGTGGGCAGCTGAATTGAGTCCCAATAGTTTTTTAATTATTATTTATTTATTTTATTTATTTCCTGCTAATTTTCTACCAAAATAAGGAAAGAAACCTTACAAATATACTTTAGGACATTTGGAAGACAGGGAGGTGATTTGAGACTGTTACCGTGGCTTCACCAATGGCAAATCATTCCTGACCAATCGAATTGCCTTTTATGATGGAGAGACTGCATCAATGGATAAGGAAGAACAATTGATGTCATCTACATGAACTTCTGCAAATCCTTTGATAGGATACCGTGCAACATCCTGATCTCAAAACTGGAGAGTTTTCACAGGTTGACTATTAAGTGCATAAAGAAATGGCTGGATGACCATATCCAGTCAATATCCAGGTGGAGATCAGTTATGAGTGTTGTCCCTCAGGGTTCTATACTGGGACTGGTGCTGTTTAATATCTTAAACGTCTTAATATCTAATCTCAGCAATTCTGCAGATGACACTAAGTTGAGTGGAGCAGTTGATACAACAGAAGAAATGCCATCCAGAATGACCTGGATAAGCTTGGGAATTGGGCTGAAATGAACCTCAGGATATTCATCAAGCTCAAGTGCACTTGGGTCAGAACAGTCTCAAACATTTGTACAGACTGGGATAAGAATGGATTCAGATCCTTCCTGAAGAGAAGAACTTAGGGATACTGGTGGATGAGAACTTGTACGTGAGCCAGCAGTCCACACTTGTGGCCCAGAAAGCCAATCACATCCCGGGATGCATATAGAACTATAGCTAGCAGGTCAAGGGAGGTGATTCTTGCTCTACTTCACCCTTGTGAGACCCCACCTGGAGTACTGCATTCAGCTCTGGGGACTCCACTATATGAAAGACATGGACTGGTTAGACCAAATCCAGAGGAGGGCCACAAAGATGATCAGATGGCTGGAATACCTCTTCTGTGAGGAGAGACTGAAAGAGTTGGGGCAGCCTGATCTAGTGGAATATGTCCCTGCCCATGGCAGGAGGATTGGACTAGATGATCTTTAAAGGTCCCTTCCAGTCCAGACCATTCTATAAAAAAATCTGGATGTTTTCACTGGAGAAAGGAGAAGGAGAGGGATAATATGTTCATACTGAAGGTATAAAGCTCAAGACTGATAGTGTAGCAGCACATCAAGGAAGGTGGACTAGTAATCCTTCTCAGAAGTCATGCGTAATGGATAGACAGTGAATGGAAATAATGTTATGGGGGAAAATGAAACAGGCAATCATCAAGAAACAAGTAGTAACAATCATAAAATTGTAAGGAGTATACCGTACTGAGGACATGACTTCCTGTTTCCTAACATCCACTTTAATAATGATAAGTAATACCAAGACAATTTAGAAGAATCCAAAATCAGTGTAGATAATTTACTGAAGACATAAGAAAAAATATTAAGCAAAAATAAAGCTTTTTTTTTTTTTTTTTTTTTTCCTCTCTTTTGAAAAGCACAGAAAGGCCACAAAAGATCTATACATTTACTGTGAAAGGAAAGGAAAAGCAGGAAAAGCATTGCAAAAATGTGAAGGCAGATTGCAGGGCATAAGAAATTGCCTTGTATGATGGACAGTTCTAAAAACTGGTTTTGTGATTCTGAGAAAGACTGCGCACAGAAGTGAGGAACAGTCTGATGTGCACTTAGAAACTGAAAGAGGAAAAAAAGCTCTATTTTTTCAGTTCTGAAAAAACTCAAACCCATCATAATGTAAAATTTAATAAGGCATGTATAAGCTGCACTCTACTAAATGTATGCATATGTATGTATGCATAGTGAACACACACACAAAAAAAAACAACCAAACAAAAAAAACCTATTCACTGTAGTGAATTCTTTGGAGATCCTGTTTAGTAAGCAAATTCCAGACAATAAAAGATCATTATGTAAAATAATTTTGCATATATTATTATGCGATGCCATGTTTCCTATTAGACAATTTTTCTTCCTCTGGGAAATAAAGTCCTCATACTTCAGTTCATGATTTGTTACTTGTTTTGATTAAACTTAGTGATGCTTTTGAATTTTCTGGACAATAGATCATGCTATGTTACAGAGAATGACTGCTCAGCAATAAAAAGAAATAAAGTGTATACTGATAGATATTGAATATTAACAATATTAGCCCTCAGATATCACATTGTAGACTCCTTTCAAGCAAGACTGAAAAATATCCAGAGAAGGACATTTTATGAATTACAGCAGCATCTTAAATACTCCACAGAAAGAAAAGTGTAAAAAAAAAAATAAATCCATCGGTCTTTTATTTTTATTTTATTTTATTTTATTTTTAATTATTTTTATAGGTATAGAAAAGTGTTGTTTTGTTTGTTTGTTTGTTTCCTTTTAATAGAAAATATTTCTAGTTCATGTTACAGAAAGAATAAACTTTTATTCTTCAGAAGCCTCAAGGACTTTTCAGACACCTGAGAAAAAAGTTTATAACTAATTAGGCTATTAAGCAACCACATTAATCTTGCTGCTGCTATTAAAAATGGTCAAGCTACTACAGGTATCAGATACTGCAATGATACTACACCTGCATCTTAAACAGAATGAAAAAATAATAAAAGTGTTTAATTCAGAATACAATATGCTCTGGGCTTCATAAAATGTATTTTCATCACTACCGTTTTTTTCAGTTTTTGAGCACTGAGAAAGACAGACAATCATGAAAATAAAAGAATAAAAGAAAAAAAAAAAAAAGAGAAAAAGATCTTCAAAGTCATTTACGGTATAAAAAGGTTATTTTCAGACTTGAACACATGGGAAAAACACAAAAAAGGAAATATAAAATATGAATTTGACACATAGCATATTTTCTTATTTTAAATATATCTTTCATATCTATTTATGTATTTGTGTATCTAACTACCTGCATTTTGTATAGAAGTATATGATCTCTTTCTGTCTATCATATAAGTTGACCATATAACCATATAAGGTGATCTTATATTTCACTGAAATGCTTACCTCTTACTCTTTGCTGGATTTTCTTCCAGCAAAGTACTGCCTTGTTTTCTTTTTCTGATAATTTAGCTTTTGGCTTTATTAATTCTATTACTTCATTTATATTAAATATGTAGATGTGTTGGGTCTGCCTGAGATAGAATTAATTTCCACTGCTGCAGACCATACAGTGCTATGCTTTGCACCTATAGCTAGAACAGCATTGGTACCACAACAGTGTTTTGTCTACTGTTGAGCAATACTGGCACAGCAACAGGACTTCCTCTAAACCTCCCAAGAGCCAGCAGTCCTGCCTTCTGGGAGTGGGTAAGAGTTGGGGAGGGAACATCACCAGGGCATCTGACCTAAACCAACCAAAGGGATATTCCATACAATATAATGTCACTTTTGGCAATAGAAGGTGGAAAAAGGGAAGGAGGGGTGGGGTAGGCTCTTGTTATGAAAATGTCTGTCCTCCCAAAAAATGGCTATGCACGTTGAGACCTGCTTCAGGAATGTGGTCAAACATTGCGCATTGGTGGGAAGTGGAGAGTAACTTCTTTCCTCTTTCTCTGTGCTTCCACAAGGGCTTTGTTAGGTTTTTGTTTATTTTTATTTTTTATTTTATTTTGCTTGATTGTTCTTTTTCCCCCTCTCCTTTTTCCTTTAATTAAATTATTTAATTTCCTTTAATAATAATTTTCCCTTAATAATTATTTTTCCTTTAATTAAATTATCCTTATATCAACCCATGAATTGTTCTTTTTTCTTATTTTCTTCTTCCCCTCCTCTTCTGAGATAGTGCTGGAGTTCAGCTGCCTAGCAATTTAAAACTACTACAGTAGATAAAGTCTCTGTGTTGTTGTGTTTTTTTTTTTTGTTGTTGTTGTTTGTGTGTTTTGTTGTTGTTGTTTTGTTCAGCAACCTTTATTTACAATTAGACTTCAATATTTTTAAATATATTTCTATAAATGCAACTTCTCTCATTAGATTTTTTTTCATGCTTAAAAACATTTATCCAATCAAAAAACTACATATATGAAAATTTATAGTTCAGAAATGCAAGGGACTAAATTTTGCCTCTTTAAACTCTCTTTTTTTAAAGGAAAATAATGACTTAAAAATCATAACACATGATTTCTGAATGCTTTTGTTGGCAGTATGATCATCTGGTCAAGCTTGCATTCATTTCTCAGAGAAGGAAACAATAATAAAATTACATGTGATTCCATAAACAAGGAATACATTTTTTTCAAAACAGGGCTTGAGGTTTTTTAATTTGTTTTTATTTTATTTTATTTTTTTTTGTTTGTTTGTTTGTTTGTATTCTCTAAGGTCAAGATACGGGGAAGATTATGGACAATGAATCACAGCGTGCAGTCAAGTATTTATTTTTAATATTAAAGGCAGTGGTGTTAAATTCTCATTCTCTTGTTATACTTTACTGAAAACAAATAAACAAATACATTTTTTTAAAAAACAAACAAACAAACAAAACAAAACATTTTTCCTCTATTTGTCTTCATTGGGAATGTTTCTTTGCTGTCAGCTAAATAATAGGAAGATTGGCAGTAAATGTGTTCCCAGCACTAAGGCCCACCGTCACGGTCCCTACTGTTCCCTATGCTGATGCAGCAAAATGTTTTGAATCACTTCAATTTACTGATTCAGCATTTTTGAAATAAGTAATTTAAAAGAATAAATTTGGCATAACATCAGGTTTGAATCTAAAAAAAGGGACATCTTTCACAATGAGGGACAATTGACAGGTAGGTTTTAAATAGACAGATACGTACTTCTAATGCCTGATGTAAAAATCAATAGATAAATAATCCTTACTCAACATGGTTCCACCTGAAGCACAGTATTTTAAGAAACTTGCTGTGTGAAGCAAACTGCATTATTACAGAGTTTGTTTTTCATAGTGGAATATAAATTATTTGCTGCACAAATTAGGGAAATTATATGAATCACAGAGGAAACTAGGAGAGAGACAAAAATATTCTGCCTGGATGACTTGTGTAAATTAAAAGAAAGGCTCTTATTAAACTACACATTAGGTATTATATATGTTTACACAGATATTACGGTGAGGCTTTGCTCAGTCTATTGGTTTAGTTTAAGCTTTCCACAGAAACCCACAGATAATTTTGAATGATCAAGAGACTTTGCCCACCATACATCATATTCAATAAATACTAATTCCAAAATTTCATCTGAAGAGCAGAAGAGTATTCTAACATTCTGTCTGTCTTACAAAAGACTGAAGAACATCATGAAAATAAAATTATAATAGAAGACAAAATCACATTAGCGGTTAGCAAAACAAGGCAAATAAATGTATACACTTAATCTCACTTTATGAATGTGACTTTGCCTGCAAGTGCAAGAAAAAAACAAACAAACAAAAAAACTCAAAGAGAAGCTCCAACTTCATCTTCTTTTTTCTTTTTTTTTTTCTTTTTTCTTTTTCTTTTTCCTTTTTACTCCTTTTTTTTGTTTGTTTGTTTGTTTGTTTGTGTTTGTTCTACCATGATTTAGATTTTCCTAACTACAGAAAATGATGGACTTTAAAGATATTTGGAATGTAAGAACTATAGATGTAAGAATCTAAGTTTGTGCTGTTAGTTTAGCAACTGGTAGTCCAAGTTTAGTCTGTTTTCAGGTACTCAGAGTTATAACTCATTAGAAATCACAGTAATAAGAAATAAAGTAATAAGTAAATAAAGCAATAAGAAACCAACTGTGCCTATGGAAACCATGCGTTCAGGATTCTATGAGGATGGAATGCGGCAAAGGGCAAGATCACAACCCTAGACTTATTTTTATCCTGCGCAACATGCTCTAGGTGATCCTGCTCAGCATGGGGGTTGGACTAGATGATCTTCAGAGGTCCCTTCCAACCCCACCCAGTCTGTGATTCTGTGACTTCAAGAGAGAAAATTTTCACCTGTTCATCAATCTTCTTAAAAGACTCCTAGTATAGGATAAGTCCTGGAAGGAAGAGGGGCCCTAGAAAGCTGGGTGAACTTCAAGAATCATATCCTCCAAGCTCAAGAGTGACCCGTACCAAAGAGCAGGAGTTCAGGCAAAAATGGCAGAAGGCCTTCATGGTTGAACAAGGAGATCCTTGGAAAAGTCAAACATGAAAAGGAAGTGCACAGAAGGTAGCCTGAAAGGGGTATAGAGAGACTGTCAGAGAAAGCAGAAATGTGGCCAAGAAAGCCACAGCACAAATGGAATTGAATCTGGCCAGGGATATCAGAAGGGTTTCAATAAGATCATTAGTGACAAAAGGAAGACTAGGGAAAATGTGGAGCTATTGTTGAATGAGACAGAACCTGGTTACAAAAGACAGGGAAAAGGCTGAGGTACTGAATGCCTTCTTTGCCTTAGCCTTTACTTGCAAGGCCAACATTCAGGAATCACAGGTGCGAAGAATATGTACCCTTCGTGGAAGAGGATCAGGTCAAGAAATACTTAGGCAAACTGGACACATAAAAGTCCATGGGCCCTGATGGAGTGCACCTACAAGTGCTAAAGGAGCCATCAGATGTGATTGCAAGGCCACTCTTGATAACTCTTGATCGATCATGGTGACTGGGAGAAGTGTCTGAAGACTGGAGGAAAGTAAATGTCACTCAACTCTTGAAGAAGGCCAAAAGGGAGGATAAGTATCTGCAATGAGGGGAGAGCAATAGATATTGCCTTCCTGGATTTCAAGAAAAGCCTTTGACACTGTCTCCCATAAAATCCTCATAGAGAAGGTGATAAAGTATAAGCTGGATGAGCAGACAATGAGGTGGACTGAAAACTGGTTGAATGTCTGGGTACAGAAGGTGGTGATCAATGGCATGAAGTCTAGTTGGAGGACAGAAACTAGTGTACCCCACGGGGTCATAGTGATTAAGATCCTGTTTAACATCTGGCAGTTCATTAGAGAAAAGAATGAAGTCCAACACCTGGACAGAAACAACCCTAAGCACAAATGTATACTGTGGGCCACCCAGCTGTAAAACATTTTTGCAGAAAAGGACCTAGGGTTCCTATTGGACACCAAACTAAACATGAGCCAGCCATATGATCTTGCTGCAAAGAAAGCTGACACTATCCTTGGCTGCACTAGGCAAAGTGTTGCCAACAGGTCAAAGGAGGTGATTCGTCTCTTCTACTCAGCACTGGTAAGCCCAGTTGTGGAGTACTGTGTCCAGTTCTGTACCTCCAGTACAAAAGACACATGGGATATGCTGGAGAGAGTTCAAAGAAAGGCCAAGAAAATGAATAAGGGAGTGGAACATCTCTCCACTGAGGAAAAGCTGAGAGACGAAATTGTTCAGCCTGGAGAAGAGAAGGCATATTTCACTGAATTGTTAAAATAATGAAAAAACAAACTTGAATGTTAAAACAGATGACCAGTGTACTTAAACTTTCTTTACAAGTATGTCTATATTATGGCTTGAAATTAAGAATTACTTTGCAGTTTTTAATTATTGTTATTATTTTTAGCTCTTGCTCTCCCTGGTGAATCTACATAATACAACAACACTAATGCCTTCATAAATGTAGGTTTTATTTTAAGGAAACATTAATTAGCAGACTTTCTTCCTCTCCAGTAAAGACCTATATTTATCGCAGTGATGTTTTTAAGTTAAAGCAAAATTCAGGTACTGTGGGCCTTCTTTGCTAAAAGAATTTAAATTTAAGACTTAACTTACAGTTTAGCAGATACATATTATATATATAATATAAACTATATTTACTGATATAATTGGATAAATTAGGCAGTTAATCAGAAAATTGTAATTATTAAAGGAAATTCTTCTCTCTCCTTAAATAATTAGTGAATAAATAAAAGAAAAAAATAGTGGATAAGAAATTAAATTGTGTTTTTCTCTTACCAATTTAAGCATTATTATCTCTAGTTCCTGGGAACCCAAGAGGCTTTCTCCAGTAACCTGGGAAGAGAAGAAATGTCTTTTCTAAGGCTTGTTATCAAGGGACAAACTGTAGATATACTGAATCCTTTTGAATTTGTGTCTTTCTTTCCTAGACAACAGCTGACTCAGGGTCTCAAATCTCTCCTTTATAATGTCTGGTACAGGTGACAACATGGCAACAGATGTTAAATTAGGTAGAGCCCCTTTTATATTTTATCACTGTAATATTTATGTTCCTTTAGTTCATTTATATGTTTAATAAAGCTCTTTCACCATATAAATCTTGGAGTACAAATTTCTATTTTCCAATAACATGACAATATTTCATTCCTTTTTTCCTAATGGTGGAATGACGAATTCCCATTTACTCCAGTGAAAAGCACTATTCATTTTTTAAAGAATCAAGCTATCATATCTTTACATAGTGAAGCATGAACTTCCACTATTTAATAGTTTGCTTATCTAGATTATTGTTAAAGGGATGCATGTCTGGAAAAAAGGAATCCTGACAACAAATGATTAGGTTATGCACCAAGCTCCAATAGATAAAGAAGTAGGCCTAGATAAAAGAGCAAGCTTTCTGAAATATACACTACAGTTTTGTATGGCGTGAGGGCAAGAGGAATGCATCACAGGAGCTATCATTCAATAAAACACCAATATTATACTATTTTGTTCTGGGTTTGAACAATTATAATTCCATAATTATATGTCACTTTTGAAGTGAAAATAATTACTAAATAAATACTAAATAAATTTGTGAGCTTCTCATACTATTCCTTTAATTACTTTTTGTTGTGGTTTAACCTGGCTGGCAGCTAAACACCACACAGCCGTTCGCTCACCCTCCCCCCTCCCTCTCTGGGATCGGGGAGAGAAACGAAAAAGTGAAACGAGAGTTGAGATAGAGACAGTTTATTAAGACAGGAAAACAACAACAACAACAACAACAATAATAATAATAATAATGTGTGTATGAAACAAGTGATGCACAATGCAATTGCTCACCACCCGCTGACCGATGCCCAGTCTATCCCGAGCAGCTGGCCCCCCCATCCCAGCTAGCCACCCCTATATATTTAGCATGACGTCAGATGGTATGGA
Organism: Nettapus auritus; assembly: GCA_011076525.1. NCBI lineage: Eukaryota > Metazoa > Chordata > Aves > Anseriformes > Anatidae > Nettapus > Nettapus auritus. The sequence continues at coordinate 168,020,432 of CM021765.1, forward strand.
ATACTCCTTTGGTCAGTTTGGGTCAGCTGTCCTGGGTCTGACCCCTCCAAGCTCTTGCTGCACCCCCAGCCTGCCCGCTGGCAGGACAGAGCAAGGAGCTGAAAAGTCCTTGGCTTGGTACAAGCACTGCTCTGCAACAACCAAAACATCGGCATGTTATCAGCATTCTTCCCATCCTAATCCAAAACACAGCACTCTACCAGCTGCTAGGAGGAAAACTGTCCTAACTGAAACCAGGACACTTTTCCACTTCTAAGGAGAAATTTTCAGCAAGGTCTCTAAAATAGGAGTATATGCATTCAAATAATTATTTCCTGGAGTTTCTTGCAATTTTCCATATCTGAAAACTCAAATAACTGAAAAATTCACATCATATAACTTTCTTTTGTATTTTCTTTACCCCAGTACCACTTCTTTCATTTAAGATGTAAAGTTCTATGCAAGTACAGGTTCATGCAGCAGGAAATGCTTTAGGCAGTATTTCTGCTTCTGGTAACTGTAGGCAAAATTAAAAAGTAAACAAAAATTGAAGATCATAGAACCATAGAATGTTTTGGGTTAGAAGAGACCTTAAAGATCATCAAGTTTTCAGCTTTCTCTTTCATCTAGTTTTATTGTTCAGCATAATGTCATATGGTATGGAATATCCCTTTGGATAGTTTGGGTCAGCTGTCCTGATTCTATCTCCTCCCAGCTTCTTATGTGACAGATCTAAAGAAATACTGACCAGAAAAAATAAATAAATAAATAAAAATAATAATAAAAAAATGACAGTGGAGACAATTATACTATGTTCAAGGATTAAATATTTCTTATGTCCTCCTTACATCTCTTTTCCCTTCCCTTCCCTTCCCTTCCCTTCCCTTCCCTTCCCTTCCCTTCCCTTCCCTTCCCTTCCCTTCCCTTCCCTTCCCTTCC